>JAVJGJ010000014.1:32971823-33005818 GCA_035590215.1 Microhierax caerulescens | reverse complement strand
TGATACTTGTCCCCTTCTCGTTGGTCTCTATTGGTAAGACCAGCCTTCTGCAATTCCAGGTCCCTGAGACAAGTGGGAAAGTCAGAAGCAATGAAGATTTGCCTTAGGTGGAGTAGGATCCAGTTTGGGAACGCTTAAACTGCAAGTCCACTGGACCTGATGGGCTACACCCCCAAGTGCTGAGGAAACTACTTGATGGCATTGCAAGCCCATTCTCCATTACCTTTCAAAGCTCATAGCAACTGGGGGAGATTCCTGAGGACTGGAAGAAAGCAAATGGCACTCATATTCAAGAAGGGCAAGAAGGAGGATCTGGGCAAGTACAGACCAGTCAGCCTCACCTCAAGCCCTAGGAAAGTGACGAAGCAAATAAGCCTGGAAACCATTTCCAAACACATGAAAGACAAGATGGTGATAGGGAGGAGTCAGCGTGGTTTTATGAAGAGGAAGCCATCGTCCTGATAGCGTTCTGCAGCAAAGTGACTAGCTCGGTGGATGAGGAGAGCGAGCAGTGGATGTTACCTTGAGTTTAGCAAGGCTTTTGACACTGTCTCCCATAATGCTGTCATAGAAAAACTGGTGAAGTACAAGCTGGATAAATGGATAATGAGATAGACTGAAAATGGGCTGAGCTGCCAGGCTTTAAGTATTATGATCAGTGACACAATGTCCAGTTAGAGGTCAGTCGCTACTGGTGTACCCCAGGAGTTGTTACTGGGGACAATGGTGTGTAACATCTTCATTAATGGCCAGGATGACAATACAGAGTATATGTGTAGAAAGTGTGCAGGCAATACAAAAAGAGGAGGGGTGGCTGATACAACAGGTGGCTGTGCAGCCATTCAGAGGGACAGGCTGGAGAAATGGGCTGACAAGAAACCTCATGAAGTTCAGCAAAGGTAATTGCTGAGTTCTGCACCTGGGAAGGAAGAACCCCATGCACTGGTACGGGCTGGGGCCTGACTGGTTGGAAAGCAGCTTGGCAGAGAAGGATCATGGGGCAGTGAAGACCAGCAGCATGCTAGGCTGCATTAGAAGGAGTATTTTCAGCAGGCTGAGGGAGGTGACCCTTTACTCAGCATTGGTGAGGCCACCTGTAGCGCAGTGTCCATCCAGTTTAGGGCTGCTCAGTAGAAGAGAAATATGGACGTACTGGCAAGAGTCCAGTGAAGGGCCATGATTAAGATGATTAAGAGAGTGGAGCATCTTTGATATGAGAAGAGGCTAAGAGAGCTGCAACAAGGCTTGGGGGGATGTTACGAATATGTGCAAATATCTGGGGAGTGTAAGAAAAACAGCCAGACTCAGTGCTCTTCATCCTTGGAGATGCACAAAACTCAATTGGATGTAGTCTTGGGTGAACTGCTCTACGTGACTACTCTGTGAGGGGGCTGGGACTAGATGCATCTCCAAAGGTCCCTTCCAACTTCAGCTGTTCTCTGATTATGTGATAGCTATGCTTCTTAACTGTGAATATGTATAACCTGAACCTACAGTATGAGTATTGGCTATGGAGCACAATTATTAATAAAGTTCTGTGTTTTTCCTTGTCTCAAAATGTAGCTTTTTATCCTGCAGCTTTCTTAACAGTTCTGTGCTTTTCAACATTTTTCTATTGTTCTGATTATAAAGGATAGGGATTATGAGTATTTTAATTCCACTTTTATTACTTCTGAAGTCCCCATCATTCAAAAAGTCATTCATGAACAAACCTGATTAAAATGAAATGCCACTTCTAGTGAGATGCTCAATAAAATGGTAAGAAATCACAACCAGACTCTTCTGGAGAATAAAAAAAGTGGATTTTGTATTGTGGAGACCAAAGAACACACAGTAATTCATTTGCCCTAGGTCACACATAAAGTCTGTGGTCAAACTGTGGATAGATTTCCAACCTGTGGCATCTCTATTTGGTATGTCTGCTTTCTTTAAATAATTTTGTTGATAATCAAAAGGATTTTTCACTATCTGTAACACATTAGCTCTTCTAAGTGCTTGTTGCTGTACACTGCTTTTTTTTTTCCCCTTGTTGGATGTTTCACTATTATTACTTTACTGTCTTCACTCAGATTAGATTCCCAGCCTTCTCACTTAAAGTTGAATTTCTCAATAGTAAGAAATTTGTTGTTATTTGGCTGCCCATGTCTGAGAAGTTGTATAGGTAAGTGAGAGATCCTTGCTTGTGAGTTATTACGGACTTAAAGGTTCTATTGATTTAACTATTCTAGAAGTAGTGTATTAAGCTAAGGGTGTTAGTGGAAAAATACTGGAAAACGCAATTCAAAACATGAGTAATGTGTATCCAGCATTTTATGTACCATCCAGTAAACCAAAACTGGGGCCAATATAAACTTGCATTGGAGTGTAGCAACTGAATAAGATTGAAGCATGCAATATCTATATCTGTACCAATCGGAAACACTATAAAAATTCAGGAATACTTGAGTATTCAGTTAATAAACTTCTCTATAATTCTAAACATATTAGGACCTTCAGGTCACAGGGCTACAACATCTGTGAAATCAGTGTCTTATTTGTCTCTATAGACTTAAGCTGAGTAAGGTATCAACTGCGCTGACTGATCATTTTCTAACAACGATTGGTAGTTTAGAAAAAGTTGAGGAGTGAATGGATGGGATGGTATTTTTACATTTTTCATCTTTTCAAAGAAGTGAATAAATATAAAGATTCTAAGGACTTTTTAAACACATTTGTGTGATACAGAGATTTCCTGAAGTTGTATGTTTACGATACGCATATTCTGGACTAGATGGTGTTTGTAGGTCCCTTCCAACTGAACTACTCTGTTCTATTCATCAACTCTCCCTGGCCTTGTGTGAATTCTGTTGCTAAAGACTCTTTCTCTTTCCTAATGTGATGGGTGAAAGTCAAATAAAGGTGTGGAAAAAGCCTGCAAGAAGGAAACAAGCTGCTCCTCAGCTTTCGCTGGAGAGTTGCGAGCTCTTAAGTGGTGCTGCGTAGGCTCCTTCCTACCCAGTGTAGCTCCTAGGAAGTCTGACAGCATCACTGGAGTTTGTTTAAACGTTCTTGGAGGGGCAAAAATTAGAACTGCAGGAAGCAAAACACAGAAGGTTTGTTATGACAAGCTAAACTTACGATTTGTTTTTAAGAAAGAATGGCTTAAAATTGTGTAGTGGTGTTTAATATATTTTTGTTATATGATGCTTTTGTAATTTCCTCAAGTAATTTATCAACTGTTATTTGCATGTTAACACTGGATAGAACTAGGGGAAGAGTTTGCTCTTTTCTGTGGGAATATAACAGGGCTTTTTTTTTTGCATTTTGCTGTGTGAGGTGGCAAGGTGGTTTATTTTGGACCTACACTTCATATACTTTAAAGACTGGCAAGTGTGTTGAGTGCTTCTCCTACTTAGTTGAGACCAAGACCTAAGTAACTCTGGTAAAGAAAAAAATCTTGCCAGCAGACTGCTTTGACTGTTTATTACGGTTTTATTTTCTCCATTTTTTTTTCTTCCTGAGGTACATACAATTTATATTCTTCTGTCTCAAAACTACTTAGGCTTAGTTGTTTCAAATCTCTTTGCTCAGAGCAGGTGTAATTTAATAGGAACAGGCTATTGAAGCTGTGTAAAATACTACTTTAAGACTGAAGATGGCTGAACTCTCTGCTAATACCAAGACCCTTAAATCTTTGGCACTAAGTCACAGTCCTATAGAACTATAGAATCTTTTAGGTTGGAAAAGACCTTTAAGATCATCAAGTCCAACCATTAAGGACTGACAAGTTCACCACTAAACCATTTCCCTAAGCACCACATCTATGCATTTTTTAAACACCTCCAGGGATGGTGATTCCACACCTCCCTGGGCAGCCTGTTCCGATGCTTCACCATCCTTTCTGTGAAGAAATTTTTCCTAATACCCAATTAAAACCTCCCCTGGCACAAGTATGAAGTGTTTTATCCTCTTTCAGTCTATTACAGCTGTTTCATACACTGATTAATGAGAAGACAGAGTGAGATCAACATGTACGCAGGTGGAAGTTAGTTTAAATACTTGAAGTGCAGATGAAGTTTCTTCTCTGACTCTCAATCTAGTGTTGAGTTTATATCTAAATAGGTTTGTGGTTTTGTTTTTTTTTTTTGTTTTAGTTTTTTGGGTTTCTTTTACCAGTGTAATATTTCATCCTAATAATGGCAATATCCTGTTCATTTTTTATTTGTGCTATAACCTTTGCTTTTAAATCAATCTGCTGATTGAACTTCACCTTGCTACCAAGGCATTTTTATTATGGCAGTTTCTATGCAATTTGTGTTTACTTTGTTTTACTGTACTACCATATATTCTAAGTAGAGGAAGCTGAAAACTTTTTTTGTTTTCTTTGTGTTTTGTTTGTTTGTTTTGTGTGGTTTTGTTTGTTTGTTTTAACAACAGTAAATGCAAAATCTGTTTCATTAGCATAGGCTGGAAAGGAACGTGAAAGGAGAACAAGGTTGAGGAAAAAGTGTTCTACATAAGTAGCATAACAGCATTTATTTGTATTACAGTTATTATTACAGTATTATAGGCAAGAGTCCATCCACATAAATGACCCCCAAAATGTGGAATGTAAGAGTAACTTCGGCAGAGCATACTGTTTTATTATTGTGCAGAAATGATGCTGCTTAATCACAGGTTGGTATTGTGGTGGGTAGTGGGCAGTGTGGCTGGCTTTCATTTTGAGATTTTGGAAAGCTGTTTATTCACAGCTAGCTAGACTTTCTTCAATGGGACAGGGATAACTGTCATCAGCAATGACAGACTGAGCATATGCAACTTACCACTTTTTGTGATTTTTGTTACTAATGTAACCTGGAGGATGCATTAGCAGCAGCGGTCTGGGGCATCTCAGCTGAGGCAAGCATGATGCTTTAGGTACCCCGTGATACAGCTTCACATGTTCCACTGAACGATCAGTTCATGATAGTACTTCTTCTTATTCACGATTTTTTTGATAGTAAAGCGATGTTATATAGTCAACATGATCGAACTGATTTGCAATTTTATTTTAACCATTTTTAGCTGTATAAATTCATCAGTATAACAGTTGTTGGTTTGGTTTTAATTTTCAGATGTCAGGCTCCCTCCCTATGATCGGGAATCTTCAACAAGAATGCAACCCTGCATTGAGCAGCTGATAACGTTTTTATTCGTGGTAGATAAAAGCCTATTTTTATTTTGACATAACTAATGAAAAATCTGTCAGTATAAGTGACAGTAATGGAAGCTGCTGTACAGAGATTGTCAAGAAAATCACAAGCTTGGAATTCCCAGGTCATAATTTTAATCAAAATCAAGAGTTTGATTGTCACATTTTTTAATAATAAAGGTAATTTTTGTTCTACTAAACACATGGAATATTTTAAGGGGCTCTTGAGTTAATATGATCTGTGAGGCTTTACCTTGTAACATAATGAAGACTCTGCCTAAAGCCATACCTGTGCAGATGGTGAAAAGGTAGCAAACTCTCCACGATACTAAAAAGAAGAGGGTTGCTTTTATTTCAGTACTCAACTCTGTGAAGTCATATGAATAGGAAGTGTCACAGGATGGTATTAAACAGTATCAAATGCTATTTTTTTTTCCTTCCCTTAATGGCCTGGCCTGTCAACAATCCAAATTTTAATTATTTTGTTAAATGAGGGCCTAGGTCCACTTTACAAACACCAACATCAGACTTCAAAGCAAAAGAGATACTGTCAACACAGCAGAAAAAATCCAACTTGTGACATATTTTGCTGAGTCAGATAATAATCCATCTTCAACAGTGGAATACAAAACGCCACTCAGGAGCAGCATGTGAGTTTGGCTGCAGTCCACTCCCCTGGTAGTTCCCCATGGTTGATTACAGGGACCACATACAGAGGTGGTGTTCTTGAATTTGTCTAATCATTTTTTGTATTTGCTGATGTTGTTTGCCTCTGCAATCTCTTGTGATGGCAAGCTTCATAAAATCCCTGCCAACTTTGTAAAGATGTGCTGCTTTTCATTACTAAGCTGATTGCAATATAGTTTCATCACATTCCTCCTTGTTATAATACTGTGGGATTTGGTGAACAATAGTTCCTCATTCCCCATATTCTACTTTAATAGTTTTATAAACTTTGATCATACTATCTGCTTGGTCTTCTGCTCTTCAAGCTGAAGAGTTCCAGCTTTCTTTAGTGTCTCTTTGTAAGTTAGCTGCCATCTTCTCAATCATTTAAGTTCCTCTTCTCTGTACTTTTTTGTAACCCTGTTTCTTGAGCTGGAGAGACCAGAGCTGCCTGGTACATCAGTATTTTATATAGCAACACAATTACATTCTCTCATTTACATTACATTTGTTACTTTTCTTGGTGACAGCCAAAGTTTTATGGCTTTCCTGGCTGCAGTTGAGCACGGAGAGCTGTGAACTGTGACTCCTAGATCTCTTCTCTACTCAGAATTGGTGTGAGGATGTTAGTGAGGTTTACATTTTCCCTCTGAAACAGTTTCTTACATTGACCTGGGCTGAAGCTCATCTTCTGCCTCTTTGCCCTCATGCTCATTTTTATAACATTTTTTGAGTTCTTCACCATTGGCATGGCATTTGACTGCTCAAAAGAGCTTAGTATCTTCTGCAAATCTGAAGATTTCATTGTGTGATCCTTCATAGGATCAAGGAATTTCAATAAACCTGTTTCCTTGGGGATCCAGAAGGGAGAGTGACTGTGAAGTCCTACTTGCGGTTCCTGTCCCTTGAGCAGCCCCTGAGGTGTCTTTTCATCTTTCAAAGTATGTAAGGAGCATTTTAGTCTCAGCATGAACATCTGTTGCAAGGTGATCTTAAAATTCTTCTTCACCATCTTAATTTCCTGTATACATTTGACCTGCCCTGTTTTATGGCCTTTCCTGCTCTCATTTTCATTCTCCTCTCTCAGAAATTTCCTGATCTTTTCTTCTCTCTTGACTCTCCTGACACGTTTTGAGCAGCACGTCCACTTATATACTTGAAAAGGAGTAGAGGGGAGATTTTTAGCTTTGATCGTTCAGTGTTTTAGTTTGCAGTTGCCAATAATGCATCCATAGCCAGTTTACTGTTTTCTAGATTCAGAATATTTTCTCCTTTCTTTTGGTCATTCTAGCAGCAGCAGAAGTAAAAAATTTGTATTTTGTGCAAATGTGGGACTTTAAAACCTGAGTGAATTAGAAGTAAGGCAATGTGGTTGGTTGTCTTTGACGTTAAAACTGTTAGTTTTGAATTTTCAAGTGTTATATACTGAATATTTAAGAACCTGCTGATATAAAAGAAGGTGCCTGTCATTTTTTAGTGATCAGAATACCAACAAATCCCATTTATTTTTTTCATTTTGATTTAGGTTATGACAATGTAGAATTGTATTCAGCATTCTTGGATAATTGAACACATATGTACACTTAATTGTTTGAAATGTGTCTATGATTTTTATAATAAGATTTCTTCAGGAAAACGTACCACTCTGGAGCACTGTGATAGTAATATAATTTTCCTAATTGTTAATGGCAAAAGTAGTAAAGATTATTAGTGATTCTGTAATAGAGGTTGTGTTCTATTCTATTCTTATTATAGTCCCATACTTCTGGAGAGAAGTTGTATTATTGCATGGTACAAGATGCTGTATGGGGAAGTCAGAGGTTTTGGCAAGTAGATGGAGAGGTGATTCTGTAAAAGTGGAAACTAGTGTGGGATGTGCACTTCTTGTTTCTCCTAAATTAAAGTCGGAAAGGAGTTAATATAACTGGCAGTGATTATTGCTTATGATTCAGATTTAATGTCCAGCTGAGATTAATTAGAAGGTTTCTCAGAACAGTGAGATCTTGGAGCACTGTCTTAATTGCTGTTGGGAGAGGGAAAGATACTAATCGCTTTTTTAAGGTGCAGCTATAGCCTGATCAATGCTTTTGAAAAACTTCTCATGACCTAGTTGTAGGCAATAATGTGGACCCAACTTCAACAACCTGAGAGGTCCCTTCCAATCCCAAATTACTCTAAGTGCTGACTTGTGTGTAGATTGAGGTAAGCAGCATTAGTAGATTAGCTAATAACTCAGTTGGCAGCTGGAAGGTATTTTTTTACGGTTTAAAGGCTAAATGAAGTTAAATAAGAATATGGGCCCAAAGCATTATGCTCAAATTTGATGCCTGCAGCCATGGAATTGTCTATTTAAGATGGTCAAACCTCAGCCCCTTAGGTCTACTGGTGGTAAAAGGTAAACCTCAGATGTATACTGCATGAACTTACTTGTATTTCTTGGGTAAATGTTTACTGGTCTAGTATTTTTTTAACATCTTGATACAAAAATGCATTCTGTAGAGCCTGCATGTTAATTTACTGCCGGCTTTAGGGAGTTAATTTTAAATGACTGATTTGCAAAATAGATTTAATTTTCAAGTTATAGGTTTGATTTTAGGCATGCTAAGGATTTTAGGGATGTTTTAAGGAATAAGTAGAAATAGGGGGAAATGACTTATGTAGGCACAAAAACGACATGAAAGAGTTAATTAACTCTTTAGTGAGTAACAGCTGGAAGTGTAAGGAGATTTATGTTCTTTGAACAGATTTTTAAATTCCTGAAAATATTCAGTGTAATATATGTTCTCTGTCTCCTAGTATACACAGTACGTTTTAGGGAACATGGATTTCCTTCCATTTTGGAAATTTTTCCAGCAAGTCAGTGCATGCCAGGTGCATGAAGTATTGTTTCCTTGAAACTAAATTTCTCTGGTCTTGTATCTTCCAAGCTTTGATAAATGCACAAGTCATCCACTCCCATCCCATTTGATTAGCTTCTGAAATCCCAGAATGTGATACGAAACGAAAGTGCTGCACAGCTACAACAAGTGCTTCTATTTGCTAACAAAACTATTTATATTGTGTAAAACTAGCTTATCTTAAGGTCTTAAGAAAACTGTAAGCAATCTTAATACAGTGTGCGGTGAGCAGACCCCTTTAGCTGGGGATTGCTACCACTTACCTAGAGCAGGAGGGCTGACGAATGTGTTGGTCCAGGTTGTTGGCATGTGAAGTAAGATAAATTAAATCTTCCAGTTGTGATGTTTCATCTGAGAGGGTTACTTTTTTTGAGAGCATTAATTTAGTTGCTTTGTGGTCATGAGATCATATTCTTAGTTTGTGATGTTAGGATTATCTAAATGATGGGTTCTATGTGTGTACATAACAACATGTTTTTCAATTCAGGGAGATGGTAGGAACATGAAGGTGCTTTCTGCTTTGTCTGTATTTTTATTACTTGCGTTAAAGTTAAGGAGAGTTTGGCATCTGAGAATAGAAGATGTTTATGAACTCTACATCAGGTCTTGGTTTAGTCTCTAAAAGGTCTAGAATAACTTCAAATTATGTTCAAATCACATTGTCTAAAAATTGTATTACAAGATTTGCATCACCTTATTACATGACAAATTGGAAATATTCTGGAAATAATAGAGACCATTTTGGAACAGAATATCCAAATGTATTTGCTTTTTCTCATACCCTTTGTGTACTTCAAAACAGAAGAAAATGAACTTTGAGACTCATGCAGTCAGTGTGCTGTGTCACATCATTTCATCTGATTAAGTGGATATATTTCTGTAATCGGTTGGACAAATCCCCCGCACTGGCAAAACCAGCATACATGTTTAAAATATATTAATTTGTGTCTTACTCATTTCAAAACACGGGCTTTATGTAGGTAGGGTTCAGTCTGCAGTGAAAGGTTTTGTATCAGCAAACTGGTTTCTTGACTAAAACTTTTGCCTGGTAAAAACATCCCTGGCTGCTACTATTCTCGCACTTTCCGTACAATAATCATTCCTAATGGTAAAGCTGATTTCATGCTGAAGGCTTCAGTTCAGCAATGCACTTGAAGTCATGCATGACTTGCATCAAACTGGATCGCTCCCCCTGTTTTAAGGGCATAATTCATGTGCTTGAATCAGACACATGTTTAAGTACCCTGTTGAATTAGTGCCGATTTGGAAATCGTTTTTCTCCTCGACATAATCACATTTGTAACTTGAAATGACCTTGTGTAGATGTTTTCTAGCATTTATCTTCTGAATTGTGCCACCATCAGTTGTTGCTCAGTTTAATATTTGTGGGTTTGTAGCTGTCCAGAAACTGAACTATTTTTGTGTTTACCTTCACAATAATTATATGCCTCTTGACTGCCTTTTTGGTTTACATGTAAAATTAGCATTTTGCCAACATTGTTATTGAAAAAGCAGCAATACAACATCTGGTTGTCCAGAGAATTAATCTCAATTTAATGTGAATGGATACAAATTTGAATTCGTAGTTATGTAAGGTGTAACATAAATTTTTAAAAGTGTAACTTTCATCTATATGCCTAACTATTTAGATATGTATTTACTGTGTCTTCTGTATTTTAATATTTTTCAGACAAGTATAAAAGAAGGATTACTACTGAAGCAAACCAGTTCTTTTCAGAGGTGGAAAAAGCGTTATTTCAAACTTCGAGGTCGTACCCTTTACTATGCTAAGGATTCAAAGGTAATTCTATGCTATTAGTGTCCAATGCCATATACTTAAAACTTCAAATTTGTTTAGATTTATAAATGCAATAATAATAACAACAATAATTTTAGTGATTATTTAAAAGCTGCTGTATATAAGATGTGGTGTGTTAATAAGTAAGGAATACTGGTGAGTTCTGGTTTGTTATTTTTCAATGATGTTTATCACAGTTATTTTTAACCTTTTTGACTATTCACACAAATAAAAAAATCATCTTAAGGCATTGTGGTGGTTTGGGTTTTTTTGGGGGGGATGCACTCAAGCAATCAAATCTAACATTTAAAAAACTAAAAAAGTAAAAGTTGGATAATGCTCAGAAGTTATCCCTCAAACTGAGTTCCATTAAAACTCTTCTAGTCTGGTGCCGATATTGCCGTTAGAGGTGGAAATGGTTATGTGAAATTAAGATAGGAAGATTTTGGGGCAAAACTGATATATAAGGGAAAAAGCTGTTTCCCATCAATTGAAATTTTTGGTGGAAAAATTGGGGATGTGCAGAAGGGAATACTTGTCTTCTTTCCAAAAGTAATTAATTTCCCCCCCCTCCCTCAGGACTGGGACTGAGAGCATTTTGGCTTGTTGGGCTGGCTCAGATTGTGCTTTTCCACAATGGTGGGCATGACTTTTCTTTACCATTGCAGGGTTGTAGTGACTCATGGGAGCTATAGGTGAGATGCTTCAGGTGCCCATCATCTTTAGCCTGGTCTTCTCAATAAAATTATTCCTAAGGCATGGAGACTTCTCTTTCTAGGACTTATATGACTGTAATTGCATGGTGCACAGTTGTGTGGCTGTGATGAATCTAAGAAAACATCATCTCTCCAGGGAGCCCAGCGCTGATGTACCTCTGTTGTCACACTTCACACTGCTACCATGAGCAGTTGATGTAAGGACTTAATAAACATGGCAGATAATAGCTCTGAGAACAGCGATGTCATCTGTGCAATAATGATGAGAAAAGGCGGTACAATGGGTGGGCAATTGTACAGATACTGTCTAATGTTGAATTTAGGCATGCGGAAGTACCCCCAACATCGATTCTTCTTGCCATGGCACGGAAGAGGAAGAATATGGTATGGCTAAAAAAAAGGGAAAAAAAAGGGGGAGGCATTTTTGTTGGTCTTCCCTTCTGTGCTTGAGAACTCATCATGAGTTTAACAGAACCTAATTAATCGTTTGCCAAAGGCTGGGGTGTTTAAAGAAGACATATATTTCTGTTACTGAAACATCATACAAAGGAGTGGAAGGGATCTCATCATGCCTTTGCGCTCTATTTTCTTGTATGGATACCATATCATAGATTCCCCTTCATGAATTTAGAGGTCCATCGTGAAACTGATTAATTAATTTATATTCTACCAGGTGTGAATCTCTTTCTTCTGATAAAACTTATATGCTACATAGTAGACACCCCAAAGCTGCATCTATTTAAAAAACCCACAACCAACTTTAAAAGAGATTTTAAAGCTATACAGATTTTTGGAGCCACATTTTTGTGCTGCCATGTACCACTTAGCAAATAAGACTGTGTTTGGGGTCAAATAGCAAGTTTTATCACATTGTCAGTGTTTTCTATTTTTTCACCACTGTTTTTCTTTTTTTTCTATTTTTATTTTCCAATTGGAATGGACACAAGGAAATGAAAGCAGGACTGTAAGTGTACCTGAAAGTGGACTGAGATTATATTGAATATTTTTATGTTCTTTTCCATTCACAGTCTCTAATATTTGATGAAGTTGACCTGTCAGATGCCAGCGTAGCTGAATCGAGCACAAAAAATGTCAACAACAGCTTCACGGTATGGAACCATTATTAGATTAGACTGTTACTAAGAAAATCATCAATCCTCTGAATTGCTCTATTCGGAAATAAATTGTCCTTTATTTGGAAATGGTATAATGTATCAGAACTATATAACATCAGTTATTGATAATTTTGTTTCTGTGACTTTTTTTATAGCAGAAATTAGAATGTTAGCTAACAGTTGCTTCAAAAGATGAATGATACATTAAAAATACAGCATGATTCAGTATTAGTACTTTGTTAGTACTTATTGGTACAGTTTGGTTTTGTCCTCTGTTTTGAGGTGACATGCTGAATTGATTGTAATAGTTTTATTGTTTTAATTTCTTACGATAACATTTCATAACATCTGGGTTTTATTTCTTATAATAACATTTTTGTATACCTGTCATATTGAAGTGTATTTCATTTTGTTTGTTGCTGATCATATCCCTGTATGTTTCCAAGTCACACAGCAAAGCTGTCTTCACAGTCACACCTTGATTCTGGTATTGGTATAAGAAACAAAGAGTGTTCATAAATCCCTTTTTCTGTAAGTTCACAAGTGTGTTTTACACACAGGTCTTGCCATTTATTGCTCACCTGCTTTGTTGGAACTAAGTGGTAACGTCTGACACAGTTCCTCTGCTGATTCTTAATCTCTGGAAAAGTAAATTTCTTGAAGAAGGACTAGCTATGAGGAAGATTGTGGGTGAAGTTGTCCTTCCAAAGGTCTTGAGATCTCCTGCTGACTGCAATAGCATTGTTTTTCTTGACCTGCTGATCCTGTTATTCTCTATTAAAATGTTGATTTTCCCTTTTCTTGAGGATTTTAATTTCACAGGTGGTCTATGTTACCAGCGTTGTTTGTTCTTCTCCAAGGCAGTCCAACACATGCCTCCTGAAAATTTCATCAGACCTTCCTTGCTATATTACCTCCTAGATGGCTAATGAAGTAGTCAGAATGCTTCAAAGACATGTTTGTGTTGGCCAGGACAGTCCAACGTGTTATGTCAATCCAAGTTTCTGTACTGATTAGGAATGCAATTAAAAAGACTAGCGTGATGGAAGGTCTCAGATGAGGGAGTGGCTGTGTGAGGTACCAGCTTGCCTTTTGGAAAGGTTCTTCCCGTTCCTTAGGAGCTCTGCCTCTGCCTTGCTCCTGCCCAGAAGTAAAGCTGTCGTGCTGGCATCAGGATAGCTGAGGAATAATGAGGCATGCAAAGGTGATGAGTTGAGGATCCCAGCAGTCATGACTGTCACTTACTCAAGACAGTATATAAGGCTCAGCATCCCCTGAAGACCCAGATTTCCTTCACTGTAGCCTTCATTATGGGGAAAAGAAAATTAAAAAAAAAAAAAAAGCTTTGGGTGTAATGTCACTACTGATCACTGCATCATGAAATAAGACATTCATCTAGAGATCTGAACAGACCAGAGAGCTGGGCAGTCACCAACCGTATGAAATTTAACAGGAGCCAGTGCTGGTGTCTGGTCTTGGGATTACCTGGGACAGGGTAATCCTGATTGTACATACAGACTGGGGGACAGGAAGCTGGGGAGCAGTCCCACGGAAAGAGATCTGGGGGGTGGGGTTGGTGGCAAGTCAAGTACGAATCGGCAGTGCGCCCTGGCAGCCAGAAAAGCCAGCTGTGCCCTGGGGTGCATCAAGCACAGCATCGCTCGCCGGTGGGGGGAGGCGATTGTCCAGCTCTGCACCGCACTGGTGTGGCCCCACCTGGAGTTCTGCGTGCGGTTCTGGGTGCCTCAGTGGAAGATCATCAGAGTACTGGAGTGTGTCCACAGGAAGGTGACCAAGATCGTGAAAGGTCGAGGATGAGACTCGGGAGGAGCAGCCGAGGTCACTTGGTTTGCTCAGCCTGGAGAAGACAAGGCTGAGGGGTGACCCCGTTGCAGTCTACAGCTTCCTCAAGGGGGACAGCAGAGGGAGAGGCCCTGATCTCCTCTGTCTGGTGACCAGCGATAAGACACAAGGGAATAGAATGGAGCCCCACCGGGGGAAGTTCAAGCTAGAAGTCAGGAAAATGTTCTTCACTGAGAGGCTGGTCGGTCACTGGAACTGCCCCCCCCAGGGAGGTGGTCACAGCACCAGGCCTGCCAGAGCTCAAAGAACATCTGGATGATGCTCTTGGTCATATGGTTTAGTTTTAAGTAGTCTTGTGAGGAGCAGGGAGTTGGACAAAATGATCCTTAATGGGTCCCTTCCAACTTGAGATATTCCGTGATTCTATGATCTTGGTGTAATTTTGTGTGGGGAAGAGAAGTGGCGTGTTTTGTGGGGTTTTTGTTTGTTTGTTTGTTTGTTTTTTCTCTTTTTTTTTTTCTTTTTTTTTTTCTTACAGGTGTTTTGATACACTTTATAATCCTTTAGGTGCACTCTATCACATTCTTCACCAAAGGCATGTTTTCTATTTAGTGTCAAGACTTCTGGGGAAGGTGGTAGTGAAAAAAGAAGTCTCAGGGCTGCAGCTTTAACAGCTTTGGAGACACTATTTGTTTTCATGCCCTGGGTAATTTAGGGCAAAGTGTGTTTTCTCTAAGGAGCCTTCAAATTAATTTTGAAAAATTATTTGGATTTATAGCTCTCCCGGATTGAAGTGTCATCTGATTTGACTGTGAAATATGGTAACAGTCATCATCTCACTTAATCTTTTGGCTTCTTTCTTTGTGTTTGCCTAACCCAGTCTCTCAGCAACACAGCTCAGCGAAGTAAGACATCTCTGGCTTTGCCTGCACTGGTTTGGAGTCACGGAATGGGGCTGGGGTGGGTGGTTAGCTTTCCAGCAGTACTCCTTATAAGTAAAAAGAAATATTTTTTTGCCTTTTTTTTTTTTCCCTTCCATCCTAAAAAAGATAATCCATCCTTTCTTAAAATTACTTTTTTTAATCTTCTGAGTGCTCATTTAGCATTCTCTTTGTTAAAAAAGTAAAAATCAAATCCTTAACTTCAGCTTTTTCTAGTTACTGTACTTCTCTTGTTTCTTTTTCCCAATAGACATTATTTTTAACACAAAGTTAGGTAACTGGAATATACACCGAATTACCATTTTTTCAGGAAATGACTCCTTTTAAAAAATAATACTTTTTTTTTTTTTACAAATCCTTTTGTCATTTGACTTAAATACCACCCTTCCTTTCCTCAATCTCCCAACTCCCTTCCCCTCAATCTCTCACCCCCAGCTCGTAGAAGCTAGTAGTTTGCCTTCTTTTGCCCATTAATTTGTCTGTTTGAAGACAGAAGTGTGCGTTTCAAGATTTTCCGTGCTGCTTTTTTTTTTTTTTTTTTTTGGATAAAACTCAAGTCCTAAAATTAGTCATAACACACAGATTTAAGGTTGGGTTTATTTGTGATACACATGCTTGCAGAATATTCTACGTAACTAAATATCACTGTTTATTCACCAAAATTACTTTTCCTTTCTTACTACAAACAAATTGAGGTTAAGGGGAAAGTTGAGAATAAATATCTGCTAATTAAAATGAGAAGCTGCTAAACTTAAACTAGCTCAACTGTTTCATGTTTTTCTTTATTGCTGACAATACTGCTTTTCAATGAACAGCCAACTCATTTGTAGCAAATAGTCCTAGTGCACAAGCTTGCACTAGGGTGCTTTATAATGTATCATAGGTGTTTTATAGTTCTGAGCATTCTCATCTAGAGGATATTAAATAGAGGAAAAGGTGTCCCTTGACTTCAGAGTCTTTATAGAGACCCTCAAGGCCAGATTCTTCCTACTTGATTGTTAGGTAGCAGTCTCTGAAGTCTGTGGGAAGAGTGAGAAGAGGTTCAAGAAGCCAATTCAGCCCATCAAAGATGCACATCACCCTCTCCATCAGCCACATCAGGAGCCCATGGGGGCTTTTGTTCACCCCATGCCTGCAGTTCAGTGGCGTGGGTGGGTGCTCAGTCCTTGTGATGGTGTTGGATAGTCTGCTGAATATTTTTTTTACAATGCTTTCCTTGTGCCTCAGAGGGTGGTTTATGGTGTCTCAGCACAACCAGAGGAGTGTAGTTGCGCAGTGTGCTGCCTCTCCAGGGAGGCTTTTGGGATGAATCAGTCTCCCATCCTTATTGCATGCAAGCAGATGGGGGAGTGACCAATTCTGCTGAGAGCTGTAATTCCTTATGTGATTTGGTTTGCAGGGATGGAAGATGGCTTGTTGATAACTCAAGTGCATTTAGAAAAATCTCTTTATTGTTCTCAAAACAAGACTTGAGACTGAATAAAGCTGAATAATGCACTCCAGTATGTGAACAGGGGAATGTGGAACGTTGGTGGCATGCTTTTGTTCCAAAGTATAAGGAGTGGGATTTTAAAATAGTAAAATGATTCTTGCACAGGTGTATTCAATTAATGAAGTTCCTTAAGGCAACAAAGGTGATTATGAATTGTGATTTAAAAGGAGATTTTGACAGGTTAGCTTTTGGCTTAGGTTTCTACCTCTGCCTTGCTTTTGATGATGAAGAACTAATGCATATTGACAAGGAAAGAAGTCTATAGGTGTTAACCATGCTGCCTTTCAGTTGTTGAGCAACATGGATGTATAAAATGCCCTGGGTTATTATAAATCTGTCCTAGTCTCATGTAAAATGCACATCAGGTAAACAGGCTTCATGTGGCAGCACTGTATTTAATCCACCCAAACTGATGTTAACGTTTAATTCAGTTAAGATTTTTTGTGGTAAATGTGCTGAAAAACAATAATTTCAGGGTAGAAATACTGGCTTTGGGGCTTTACTTTGTACAGCTGGCTTTAGACGTTTAGGCCAACTTCTGGTGCATTTAAAAATTGCACTATGCCACGGACACTCAATTTCTTACTGTATGTGTATTCAGAAAAGCGAAAATCCTGGGCAGATTAATTCTGTTATTTAGTTACATCTGAGGGTAACAGAGGAAATAATTTCATTGTCGTTCTGGAAGGTATACCTCCAGGTATAGTAGCTGATACTCAGGATGGGGATTCAGCTTGCTCTGACTTCAGGGTGGGGCTCAATGATAGGTTTATAGAGCCCTAAATTTAGGTATTAGGATAAGATTAATAGCTCTTTAAAGTAGATTCCTGTAATTGCTCAATTCAGTATAGACTCCACTGATTATTAACTAGCTCTCCGTTAGCCACGATAGGAGCTTTGTCATCTGGGGCACCTAAAATGTAGCCCTGTGCTTTCAGCTTCCTGAATCAGGTGCTGAATCAAGTACTTTTTCTTGAATTTATAACTCTGAAAGTGGTCATCTTGAGAGGGAGGAAGCTGCAGTAGGCAGATCTGCTGTCCTGGAAAGCCTGCTGCAATTCTTAGTAATTAGAAATTGGCTGGAAATGAGACACTATATTCCAGCCAATAACACTTGATTACCAGGATTCTGGGTATGCTTGCAAAAATGTCTAATATCGTAAATTTTTGCTGATTTCTTGGTTTTAGTGATGATATAGACCACAGAGTCTAATTATTTATTCTGTGGAAAAATACTTCCTTGGAGAACTCTTCATGTTCTGGGCTTTAAGTAAGTGTTCTCACCTAGTGTTACGAGGCAAAGGCAGCAGATTCTTTAGAATCTGTTCTTTATTTTATATTTTTTATCACTTCCTTTTGCTTTGACTATTTTCCAAGGTAAATAATCTTTGTAAACATTTTTATATACTCTTACCTATTCTTGCTAGTTTTCTATTACTCTGCAGCAGCATCTTGTAAATGAAGTGACCAGTTTGGACTCTTGAAGCTCAAGTCACAGATATTTGGGACTATTTTCTAAATTAATGCTCATTTACATTCCTTACGGATCCCACATTTTATATGTTTTCTGCAGCAGCAACACATTATAATTTTTTTTTCTTTTTTAATCCTCTCTAATGATCCTAAGATCCTTCCTGTTAATTTGGAGCTGTCTGTAATTCATGAATACTTATATGCTTCTGTGTTTCTTCTCTGGTGTGTGTTTCTTTGTTTTTACTAACACTGAACTTTTTCTGGTCACTGTACTGTCTATTTAATACCTTGCGTGGCTGGCTGTGCAGTGCCTTGATGATCAAGGCAGGGAACTAAGCAAAATTTTGTGCTGTCTGTAAATGTTCGTGTTTCACTACTTTACACTTCTTTCCCAGTTTAAGAATTGCACCACAACATTTTGAAGGAGATTAATGAGGTGCTTTTATTATCTATTAACCTTTTCTCATATTAAAAATTCCTATTATTCCTTCTGACTCTTTTTACATCCCTTAGCTTTCATCTCATTGCATGATTGGGAGATAAAAATAATTGGTCTTTTCAGTTCAATGACTGAACTAGAAGTAATTATGGGTCAACCTGATGTTTTAACTTCTTTGAGCAGAAGTACCTTAGTTCAAATTAAAGACATTATATTTTGTTTTAAAGTATTTTTTTCATATTAAATAAAGAAAAAACCCCAAACATGAATGGCATTTCATTAAAGTTAGTCCCTGAATGTAATTTCCACTTTTTAGGTCAAACTTATCAGTTCACTTTGACCTGAAGGCAGAAGGTTCTCCTTAATATGTTTTTAAACAAAAAGCTTTATCCATTGTCTGCAATTTCCTTGATATTCTTTAAAATTTGATAGATTTTGAAAAACAAAACAATATTTGCTGTTTTCCTTCGACCTATTATTTTGAGATGGTTAGGTAGTTTTAATAGGTTAGTGAGGCTGAATACTCCATTGGAGGAACTGTGCTTCAACTGCAGTTAAAATTTGTATTGTTTTCTTCCATTTTATGTTGTTTTCTTCCAGAATCCTGTTTACCCTACTTCCTATCCGTACTTCTGAATGTAGGGTATCCTGCGTCTTGGCTGCGGATATAAAGTTTACTGGCATGTAATTTATGTGGAACCGGCTTAAAGCATAAACCAATCCTTTTCATCTTTGAATCCTTCTATCCAGCCGCTGTTTTTAATGGGAAGTTGCACAGTTGTACTGGAAACTCAGTTCTTGCAATTTGTCAGAATTTCAAGATGAATATTACAATTGGGCCTGAAGGCATATTGCTTTTTAGCAGTTTATTTGAGCCCTGCTGCTTCTGACATCAGTCAGCTCTCTGCTCATCATTGAGATTAGCTGTTTCTAATTGATTTCAGAAAACTAACTTTTAATACTCATAATGGTCTTGGAAAACAGAATGCATTGCCAGACTTTTCCAGTATGGTGGAGAGAGCGTGTAATTTCTTAGACTTGGACATATTTTGCTTACTTTCTTGCCACCCAGTTTTTTTCAGAGTTGTTATTGAGACTTTTCTTCAGGGACTACAAGAACTCCAGGGAATGTGAGAACTGCTTACCTTCCACAAGCCACAAGAAGAAATGAGAGGAGCCCTTCCCCTAAGGAGTTTAAAACATTGCAGTTTTGGTTTGGGCACTCGAGTCTTTGGTCTTTTTGAATATCACAGATGAAGAGATAGTCCCAAAGCTGGGAATAATTTAAATATCCAAGTACTACTTTTTTTCCTATTTAAATAATCTAACATGAATTAATTTTTATTACTGACTTGATTTGGTCAAATTTCAGGGTCTTGAGCTTTATTTTAGTGCAGAAAAACTTATAGATGCTAATGGAGGTATTTCTCTGATGCTGACCTGCTTGTTTACAAAATCCAGTTTACTGCACTTCTGTCTTGGTGGATGTCAAGAGATGATTTCTTTACTTACAGCCTCAGGCCTCTCTCAGACACTGTTCTACCTCAGTCTGTCTGTTTTCCAAAGGCCACTCACCTAAGGGTTGCACTGACCTTTTCTGGCCTTCCTTCTGCTTCTCTTTCACCATCTTCTGTAGTCTCATGAAATCATCTTGCTACTGCTGTGTTGGAAGACTTCTGGGATCATAGGGTCAGCAGTCACCTCCAAGGTTTTGGCTTGTTCCAGACTTGGGGTGGTTTCCCGTGGTTTCAGTTATTGCTAAGCAAACTTTTTTTCAGCGCCCTGTTCTTAGCCTGGGTGATTAAACTTTCTCATCTGCTTTGTAGGAGTACTCTGGAGCACAGCTATCTGCAGTTTTTTGAAAAATTCATTTTGAGTCAATTTCTACATAAAAACTCTGCTGTTGTTCCCTTGAAGGGAGACACTCCTGCTTGACTTCTCCTTTTAGTAAACCACAGAGATATGAAAGGAAAGGATTTGTGTTTGTAAACACTTACATAAACATTATTTTGTAATAAATAGAATTTACATAAACCAAATTTCACATAGTTTACACATTAAGTTTACTTAACTGAACACAGGCTTGTGTAAATGCTTTAGTCTGCCTGAATCTCTTCTATAGGTATAACTTAACTCAATTGCCTACTAATTTTAATAAAAATAAATATCAGCATTATCCAGGAATGGATAATGAGCTTATGTTAGTATTGTGAAATTATTTCTGTGAGAAAAATCAAATGAAATATCACTGAAGTGCTGTGTACTGTGTGTGTTGCTATCCTTAGGATTCCTCTTGGCACACTTTACATTATATTTATCCTTAAGATAAATTTCCTGGGTTTGTTTGTTTGTTTGTTTGTTTTCAAAATAACTTTGAAATTTCCTTTGCATTCCAGCTGAGTTGTTAACTTGTTAACAGTATATACTGGTGGTGGTGGGAGTTCAGACACATTTGCAGATGTCTTTATTGAAGCACCTTCCTTTGTGAGCAGAAGCCCACTCTTAAGAGACATTGTATTTTAAATTTTGACCTTGGTATTACCAGAAGGGTCAGTGTGTAGCACTGTTTCAAGATGGGGGAATGGCATATCCAGATATTCCCCATGCCCTGTTTGCAGTCTAGTGCAGGGCTGACAGGGGTCCTGGAGTGACATCTGTGAAGATCTCGAGGCCTCTTGTTACCTCTGGGAGGTATAAATATGGCTGGAAACAGCTCAAGTTCCTGTGCTGGCCTCACGAGCGTGACTCAGCTTTGCACGGGTAGCTAACTCCTGGGATGGATTTAGTTTTTCCTTAGCTGTGAACTGTCTGCTGTTTCATACAGATGCTGATTAGCCTCTAAATGACCAAGGCTTTTTGATGCTTCCAGCCCGAGCAATACCCAAACCACAGAAAGCGAGGGGAAGTGCTTTGTATTCCATTTTGTTCAATTTTCCACTCAGGTTTGGTTTGGTGGTTTGTTTTTTGGTTGGGTTTTGTTTTTTTGGTTTTTTTTTTTCTATATTCAGGCAGCTTAGAAACAAAGCAAAAACTGAAATAGCAAATTAATATGCTGAGGAAAAAAAAAATGGACAACAGCAATTAGTGTGCACTTGCAATGCACTTAGGGTTTTTCCTCCACTTAGCATTTGCTCATTTTCCCCTGCCCTCTGACAGTGACGAAAAAATGTAATGAAGCTGAGAGCTCTTTGGGTAGCTTTGGGTGTGACTTTCAGGTTTTAAGCTCCTTATCTCTGGCTTGATGTGCTATCTCCCTTTCCCTAGAGTATCTAGAGATGTTGAAGCTTTAAGTTTCATTATGGAAAAGCAATAAAGCATTTTAGCTGGGAGGCTAAAATCCGTAGATAAATCACTTGGGATTGAGCTATTACAAGAAAGCTGAACGCTTTTCAGAAGAGGAAAACAAGGGGATGCTTAAAAATGTGACCATTCTGGGCTGTATTGTACATTTTAGTTCACTTGTTTTCCACAAATTTTGAGGTTAAGCAGAATTTTTTTTTGAAAATAACTCACGGAAAATGTCTTATTTTCTTCCTTTATTTTTCTAAATGTTTCTTTAATTTGTGAAACGAATAAGAAGACTTGCATAAAAGCAAATACATTAAAAATATCTTTTATTTCCTTGTCTGAACTCATGGTATAGCACCGGTGAAGCATTTGGGGTGTGTGGAGAGCAAGCACCGAAGTTTTCCAGATTTCATTCTTCCTGCAGTTTTATGCTTACCTATTCTCTGATGTTTCTTTCTCTTCTTATTTTAAAAGAGGTTAAAATACCTGGAGAAATCTTAAAAAGTATCCCTCGGTGCAGTTCCAGTATACCAAAGAATTCTGTAAACAAAGCCATTGGTGTAAACTCAGAATACATTTCCTGCCTCTAGTGTACAAAGATTCAAGCAGCCAGGTCACCTTTAAACAGGCATCTGTTACAACAGATGAAAAGAGAATGGCACCTAAGGCCATTAAATATATAACTAAATGTTTTCCTTTAAGCACAGAAGCCATCCCATCTGAAAGATGTGTAATGAGCTGGTGAAGCCGGAGCTAAGGGCATAACAGTGTGAAGTAATGCGCTTAACAGATCTTTCCATAAGGACTTCACAAAGAAATGTGCAGGCCTTGAACTATACACAGCGGTTTCCAGTTCACATTTACAAGAATGGTTTATTGGTTTTGCTTTATTTAAATGCTGATTGAAAGATCAATTCCTAATTCTTCAGTCCAAATTCATGGAACTTTCCCACCCTGCTTCTTGTAACTGTCTCATTAGCAAGTTATACTCCTGAAGGAATAATGTTTTTCTGTTAGCAGTTGGTTGATGTTGGACACATGAGGTCAGATTTAGGGAACTGTAGATTTCTGGCAAAGTGACCTTTGCTGGATACTTTTTGCATCTGTTCTACAGTTGAAGGCTGGACATTTCATACCTGGATTACTTGATCTACTGGATTCTGTTTCACAGAACTACAGAGAGATTTGGGAGCTGGAAGGGACCTCTGGAGGTCTTCTGGTCTGACCCACCTGCTGAAGCAAGGCCATCTAGAGCAGGCTGCCCCGGACAATGTCCAGGCAGCTTTTCAGTATCTCCAAGGATGGAGACTCTACAGCTGCCTCGAGCAACCTGTGTCGGTGCTTAGTCACCCTCACAGTAAAAAAGTGTCTCCTGACGTTCACACAGAGCCTCCTGTGTTTCAGTTTGTGCCCACTGATTCTTAGCTTGTCACTCGGCACCACTGGAAAGAGCCTGGCCCTGTCCTCTTTGCATTGCCCCTTCAGGTATTTATCTGTACAGACAAGATCCCCCTGAGCCTTCTTTTCTCGAGGCTAAACAGTCCCAGCTCTCTCAGCTTCTCCTCATATGTCAGATGCTCCAGTTCCTTCATCATCGGTGTAGCCCTTCACTGGACTGTGTCCAGTATGGCCATATGTCTCTTGTACTGAAGAGCCCAGGACTGGACACAGTACTGCACGTGTGGCCTCACCAGTGCTGAGCAGGGGGACAGGATCACCTCCCTTAACCTGCTGGCAACACTCCTAGTGCAGCCCGGGATACCGTTGGCCTTTTTTGCCGCAAGGGCACGTAGCTGGCTCATGTTCAATCTGTTGTCCCACGGGACCCCCGGGTCCTTCTGCCAAGCTGCTTTCCAGCTTGGTGGCCCCAAGCATACATTGATGCCTGGGGTGGTTCCTCCCCAGGTGCAGGCCTTTGGACTTTTTGTTGAACTTGAGGCTCCTGTCAGCTTGTTTCTCAGCTTGTCAAGGTTCCTCTGGATGGCAGCACAGCCCTTTGGCTATCAGCCACTCCTCCCCATTTTGTGTCCTCGGCAAACTTGCTGAGTGTACACCCTGCCTCATCATCGAGATCATTAATGAAGATGTTAAACAGGACTGGAGCCAGTATTGCCCTTTGAAGTACACAGCTAGTTACTGGCCTCCAGCTAGAATTTGTGCCACTGATCACCAACCTCTGGGTCCGGCCATTCAGCCAGTTTTTAATTTACCCCACTGTCTGCTCATCCAGCTCATAGTTCCTCAGCTTCTCCAGGAGGATCTCAAGGGATAGTGCTGAAAGCCTTACTGAAGGCAAGGTGGATGATATCTGCCTTCATCTCCTCATCATCCACCAAGCTGGTCATTTCATCACAGGTTATTGGGTTGGTCAAACCTGACTTCCCCTTGGTGAATCCATGCAGATTACTCTGCATCACTGTCTCGTCCGTCCTGTGCATGGGTGTATTCTGAGAGATGTTCCTTCATTTTTGATGTGTTACAAGGCAAGGCCACCTAAATTACCTGGGCTGGACTGGACTGCAGAGTGAGGTCAGAGTAGACCTTACACCTGTTTCTGTGAGGTAACCACTTTTGCCCAGCCTTTTAGTTAAGCCCACTTGTACTGGTGTGCTGGTGCACTGGTGCAGGAGATGCTGTGTGGCACTAACCCTTTTCTTCCCCCTCTTAAGACTTTCTATTGTGGGGGCCAAAACCACGCACACATTACTTCATTACTTGTGAGCTTGGCAACAGTGAAATAGGAGAAGGCCAGCAAAAAGAGAGAAGCAACGTTTTAGTGGAGGAGACAGAGCTAATTGTTCTGATTATAAATTCTGTATTGTACTCAGGCAAATATAATAGCCATTTATTACTCGCCTTGCTTTTAAACCCTTCTCTGCCTTTGCAATTTATATTTTTGCCTGGCTTGGCTCATCTTGAAAAATAGTGACAACTCACCGTAAAGCACCAATCACCTTTGACAGTGACAGTACTGTTATAATTTATTTAGTATGCTGAATCCAAGAAATTAAAAGTACTGTAGAAAGCTGCACAACTGTTAGCACTGCAATTTGTGCAGACAAGTTCTGGTAGGCATGGGAGCATCACTGACCCCAACAGTCTACTCCCACCGCTCTGATGGAGATGCATTCTTCTGTGGCATTCAGATGGACCCACTTGTACGAGGACAGGGAAATAGAAGGGCAGATGGAAAGCAGGGGAGGCAGAACGTGTTATCCTGGTGTTTGCCAGAACTCACTCAGCAACGTCTAGAAGCACAGAGAAGTTACAAAACATTAGAACTGTTATGTTCATGCCCGAGGCATCAGGTGTGGTCCCTCAGAGGAGAGGTGGGGATGCTTTCTCTCTTTATATCACCCTCTCTTAGTTCCAGAAAGATATTTTAAAAGTATCCATTCAAAGAACAGGAAAACCATTTCTTCGCCCATTTCAGATTCTAAGTGATGTTTCTGCATTACTAAGTCAATTCAGGATGGGCCACACAAAGTGCTATTAGTGTAATGCCTGATAATAGTTTACAGCAGCAGCAGGTGCCTTAATGCAAATATCATGTTGTAGGAAGTGGGGTGCTTTTCAATAGCTGCTGTGTTGCTGCTTAGATGTAAACGATTATTTTCTTGATCAGCAAATGTGTCTGTGTTTTTCTTTGAATTGGTAAAGGAAACAAGAAATGTAGCCATGAAGCTTTGGGAATTGTATTTTCTTATTTGTTGCTGGTATGATAAAATATGTTAAAATTAGGCAACAGGCTTTAATTGAACTCTCTATGATTTCATTTTACAGACCATAAGACTAAACCCATTGTGTTGAAGGCATATAGAATGTTATTGGCAAAGTTAGCCTATTTGAAAGAGAAAAGTGCTGTCAGATTTATGCTGAGTTTAACGGTGATTTTATTTCCTTTCAAGATGTTAACCTTGTTCTTAATAGGTGCTGTGTGAAAGAAAAGTTGCAGTAGTGGCACAAAACTTGGCTGTGTAATTCTCATTGAAGTAATTTCCAGATGTGTATATACATATATGTGTATATTTTTAGAAGCCAAATTCTCCTAGCATCAACATGTGTGAAAATCCCAATTTATGGCAACACCTATGTGGTGGCAGACTGAACAGTGTCCTCCTGTTCTCTCCTTCATTCTCCACTCAAAAAGCCCCCTCTTTTGCTGAATACTACAGGAACATTATTGCAATAAGGGACCATTTTTCTTCCTATCCAGACATTCTTTATTCCCTGTGATGTTATAGGACTTGTGTTGTTTGTTTTCAACTTTTTAAACTGTATATGCTCACTCTTTCCCTATGCCTACTGTGTTAAAATTGTTTCTTTATTCCCACTACCTCAATTTCATTACTTTTCAATATACTGCAGTATCTGGCTCTGGTAACTCTCTTTTCCAAAATCAGCAATGACTTCTTGGCTACTTGACAACGGTGACAAATTTCAAAGTAACTTAATCTTCTAAATTAAATCTGCTTGATTTATTTATTTTTAAGGCCTTTTGTCTTTCTTCATCCTTCTTGATTTGTCTCCTGCTTTGTCAGCATATCAACCATTAGCACCTGAGTTCCTCTAAGATTTAAGAATTTTCGTATTCTTGTGTTACCTTAATGGTCTTCCCAGTGGTTCCTGTGACACTTCCTTTGTCACAGTATTACACAATTTCTTCTTGTTCGTTGAGAGTTCAGCATATTTAGAGTGATACATAAATTATAATATTTGGGGCAGTGAGCATTAATTTTTAGAAAAGGTACTATATAATAGAAGAAAAGATACTGACTTTGGTCAGTAGATGAAAAGAATGCAGTGAGGTAAGATTGCTGGACATTACTAGTAAAATCCAAAGTATGTGGCTGGAAAATAGTTTAAAGGACAATTAAATCAATTTCATTTTTGATTATGTCTGCATACAGGTTCAAATGTCTTCAATGAACAGACTCGAAATATTCCACTTAAGTTAATTCATCACAACTTTCTGTAAGCATCCATAAGAAAGCATGCCTTCTGTGTAAATGTGAATAATAAGGTTTAGGAAGTAATTCTCAGTTTAGTATAAGCAAGAACAGCTATAGTGAGTTAGCGTAAAGCTTATGAAACCACGCTGAATCAAAGGAGTGTAGTAGCAGTAGCAGGTACTCGAGTATAAGCAGCAGAGCTCTGGCGTAGCTTCCTAGTGTTGGATTTTGAGGACTTGCTAAGTTGAAGATTTCAGATATTGTATTTTGCAGTATATACTGCATCTATTTGTGATAAATTTCTCAAATACCTTTTTAGACGTTTGTGCTTCTGGTCTCCTCAACATCCTTTGGGAATACTTTTGAAGTCTGAATAATGCATTGCATTTAGGAAAAAACACTTGTTTGCTAATCATTTCCTTGTTCCCTGAGTTCTCATGTTACATGGTGTATCTAATAAATAATGAGAGTATATCTTCTCCATGATTCTTTAGACTAAAATAGAAGAGAACCTAAATGGACTGCTTAGTTTCTCTCTTATTTGTTTTAGAGAAAAATTCCAAGCATTATTGATATTTTTTGCATATAATGCATTTTGTCTTTTTTCATGTTACCATATACCTTCTTGAAGTTTGTTAAATATAGGTAAATCAAAGATAATATACAGCTTAATCATCATGTTATAGATGCTGTATTTACAAATGCATGTCTTCCAACTTTCCACTTTATTTTTATAGTACTAATAATAATTGATCCTACATTCATGTGATTGTCCATACATAATTTAACTTTTAGACTGTTGAAATGCTCTGAACTTTATTAAGTTTATTATGCTCTGAATTGAATAAAAAGTTGGGATATAGGAATTGCTGGTACGTTTACATGCATCAGCAATGTTTGGTCACATGATTTGATTGTCGATACATGGGTGTGTGGTACGTTTCGAGGTGGCCTTTGGTGTCCAACCTGGCTTATTTATAGCTGCTGTTCTGGGTGCTATGGTCCTCTGTCATATTTACCTGCCCCATGATGATGCTTTGGGTACCAAAGGGCTTCTCTGTTGGCACTAGATAACTATGTGTTAACAACTGAACTAGGGCCTTGATTTTGGGAGGGGAGAGTAGGTGAACACATGGGGGATTTCTGTGATCAGTAGTATTAAAGACATGAGTACTATAAATAAATATTACTTGAAAAGACCAAGATTGTCAGGAGTCTTCAGCAATAAATGCAGCTGTTGTTGCTTAATTGCATTTCACAACATCTGGTTACAGGTTATCGCCAGTACTGAGCAAGGGGGAAAGGTGGATGCCAAGTACAGTGTTTTGGGTGGACTTGTCCTTACTTAATCTGTATTATAATGTCATGCTATATAATAGGAAATAATCCAGTGGGTGTGATTGCCCAAATAAGATTTCTGAGTCCACTGAAACCTGGAAACCCCAGCAAAATGCTGATTGTTGTTGGAGCCAGGGTTATATTATGTTTTAATAGCTTTTCTGGGCTTCATTTGATGACCTGGCCTAGAAAAACATTTTGAAGTAATAAAGCGTCTGTTTGGCTCCAAACTAATGAGAGAAGCATTGCTCTTTGCATTAACTGTTCTTTAGGAAGAGCTGCGGAGAGCTGCTAATAAACCTTATTTAAAAGCTTAAGCAAGATTGAAGGAAATAGAAAACAGAGAAACTATTCCATTCCATGTGAAATGAGTACATAGGGAGGGAAGGGGAAAAGAAAAAAAAAAAAAGGGGGAAGAAACTCAAAAGCAAGCCCACAGGATTTTTGCCTCCCCTCCATGTGACTTGCAGCTTGCTGCACTTCAGTTACGTTGCCTCTGAGATACGTTAAAGTGCAGCTCAGTTTCATGAAGAAGTGGATAGGACAAATCGAGGCTAGAGACTATTTACAGCAGAGGTTGGGTAAGTAAATGCAGCTGTAGATAAATGTTTATTAATATTGTGCAAATGATACAACATCTAGCCTGTAGCATTTAAAACAATACTCAGAGCTATCATTTTTTGGTGGTCCTTTCTTTGTTTTACTTAAGGAATTTGCAAGTGTGGGTGGTATGTACCTTGCAATAGATTTATGCATAAGACTGATAAAGGATTTAATTTTATTTTTCAGACTTCCTACAACTAAACAAGTAATTTTCCTTTAATTTCATGTGCTTATTTTGTTTTAAATTCTTTGCTTTGTAAGAAACTGCTTCATCTATTTTAGTGCAGTGCTCAAAATAATTTCAGTGGGAGTTAGCTGATAGTTTCTGGTGCCTTCCTGTTATTTTAATTATTTTTCTGCTGGTGAGGGAGAGGGGAAAACAGCTCATACTCTGAACTGCCTAGATATAGCATTTTCAGATTTCTAGAATCCAACTCTAGACCACTGAAAACTCCCCAGCATCAACTTGTTCCAGGAATTCATTCAACCATCCTCGTAGGATATAATTTCAGCTGTTTGCTTGTGTTCTCTGTGTCTTTTTAGAAAGATTTGTATGTGTTCTTACACTGACTTTTATATAGGAAGTTCTGTTTTAAAATTTATGTATGTTTAAATTTGTGTAAACATAATATTAATATACAAGGTTGAGAAATACGATGAAAGCTTTTTTGTTAAGATGTCCAGTCTTTTGACTTTGGTATGTTTTTGCCTCTAGCAATTGGAGTGGACCTCACAGTTGCTATAATGCTGTTATGAAATAGGATTGCAGTCTTAATCAATTAGTAATTTCCAGAACAGTCATTTTAGCAGTTTCAGTGCCTGCCATTTGAGTATTTAAATCTCAGTGCACACAAAAACAGCTGAGAAAGAGAAATGATCAATATGGAGTGTAAAGACCTATACCAAAGCCTCATTTGAATCTTGGGAACTAAGAAAGGAAAACCAAACTCCTTTGTTGATGATAGTATATTAAAGAAAATATTTTGAAGTGTTTAGTGTCTTGTGATCTAGGGTGTGTCTTCCTTTTGCATCATGTTGCAGAAAGACTGCATTAAATACTATAGTCTGTCATGATATTTACTCTCTGGATTAATCAGAATGACATATCTTTTTCAGATAATCACTCCGTTTAGGAGGCTGATATTGTGTGCTGAGAACAGAAAAGAAATGGAGGACTGGATAAGCTCTCTGAAGTCTGTTCAGTCCAGAGAACACTATGAGGTAAGCTGTCGTCCCTCTTGATGCAACCTGTTCTAGCTCAACAGAGCAAGCTACAGGACACAGAACTGGAGTATTCACTCTCCTGAGTGTGACAAGTGTGTCTGATGTCAGAGTGAAGCTTCAGGTTAAGACCTTTACTAGCAAAATGAGAGCCTATTATCACACTTCAGTTTAGAAGTTTGGAGGGAGAGCAGGCTAAATACCCTTTGGAAAATACTTTTGGTGAACGTTGTGTTGTCGTCCCCTGTAATATGGAACCATAGGTAATTTCAGTCACCGTAGCTGTGTTCTGTACTTGCAAATTTGTCTTAACTTCTCCTTTACTAGACCGCACAGTTTAATGTGGAACATTTCTCAGGGATGCATAACTGGTACGCCTGCTCCCATGCCCGACCTACCTTCTGTAACGTGTGTAGAGAGAGCCTCTCTGGAGTCACTTCTCACGGCCTGTCTTGCGAAGGTAAAATAAACGCTTTCTTCCCCTTGTTTATAATGCCGTGTGTGTAGACAGCTGAAAGTTTAAGATGAGTAATGATTCTGAAAATAATGAGTAAGAAAAAAGCCTGAAGGGAGAAATCTGTTTACTAGGGTGACCTTCTTTTGGGCAGAGGGACTGCTAATGATCTGGCTCACCTTCTTCATGCTCCAGGTGCCTTTTTCTAACTCATCTCAGTAAAATGGTTCCTTCTGCTACAGCAACTAGGTTGGAATGAAAATGGCTAGTTTGCAAGAAAAGATAAGGTTTATTTAATTTTCTTGTCAAAAATGTGAAACAAAATAGCCTTGCTAGTTTGCAGAATCAGCATTCCTCAGGCAAAAATTCATAATGGTAGTTTCTGCCAAAATCTGTAAAAATTCTTCACGCTTTGTTCAGCGCTATGACCTCTTCCTCTCCAGTTCTTGTTTGCTCTGTGGCTGCTGCTTGATCCTGTTGCTGCTGCCTGATCCTGCAGTATAGGCAGGACAGATGAGGACAGACTTACGGCTTTAAAAATTCTGTCATGCAGTGCGGGGGAAGAGATGTAGATGCCTTTGCTTTTTGATGGTTCAATAGATGAAATCCAACACAAAGAAAAAGGAGGTGTGCTAAGACTTTAGCATCAAGCTTATCTGGAGGAATGATATTTCTCAAACAGATATTTATAATAAACCTGAAACAGCTTATTCTGCTGCAGGTTCTGTGAAAAAGTGGTAAAAAGTCTGCTTGTGTTAGAATCCAGTAGAAAAGAAAGCATCTGTGTGACCTTATGAAATATAAAATGTAGAGATATTTAATTACCAAAATAGCTAACTGTCCAGAAAAGAGTTACAGTTACACCAATCAAACCTTGATTTTTTGGGTGCATGTTACCCAGCTGCAAATGCATTTCTGTTATTGATGCTGTTATAATACTTGAGTTCAGAGCATAATAATCTGTATTAAGGAAATCTTACAAAGGAAACATTAACCCATCGTCCTGTATTGTCCATGCTTTTAATGTAGCTAATGGTGTGGTTGCCAAGGAACAGGACAAACCCTTTTCATAGAAATTAGAAGTCTCATAGTTACTTCCAGCTTTTCTGGTGTATGTTTTTCACTGTGTATAAGTAGTTCGGACAGTATTTAAGGCCGTTACGGTATTTTTGATGTCTGATATTCACAGATGAAGGTATCACATGCTTAACTAAAATGCAGTTTTATTGCCTTTGTATACAAATACAGTTATGTGTGCTCAGGCAAAGGAAAAGAAAGACTTCTTTCATAAAGAATTTATCCTTTCATAAGTTATATTATAGCTATATTAAAAGGCTCTTTAGCAAGAATTATTCTTGTAAGATTATCAGTGTTAATGGTTCTAGTGCATAGTTTTCTGGTTTCTCAGTGTCTTGTTTTGCTTCTAAGTATGGTGTTAATTTCCAAGGTGTTGGCATTGACTTTACATTAAGGAAGTTTCCTTAATTTCCAGATTTGGAGTTTGTCACCTTTCTGCATAACTTATTGCAAACTAATGCTACATTTGCACACATTTCTGATGCCAGTTGATCATTTTTACGAATGGGTTATAAAGGTAGTTTGGATTTTCTTTCAGTGGTCCACAATTTCATAAATGTGTAATAAGACCTGGATTGGTTTATATGTAGATACTATGATATTCTTTTTTCTATTAATATGTTTGCTTCCTCTCACTTCTTAGCTAGTAGTTTATATGTATTTTTCCCAAGTATTTTTAAAATAAAAAGGAGAACTTTAATTATGCATCTAAACTAAATCCCTTGACAGTTGCCTGTCTTACTGAAATACTCATACTTTGTCCCTGATTCTGTATACCTGTAAAAACCTGTTGTAACCATCCTTAATTTCTTCATCTAAGAAGTGTGTTTTGGTTTGATACTACTTCTTTCTCTGAAATTCTTATGTGACTGAGTTCTTACTCACTTGCTTCTGCCATGTGCAATTCTAATGCGTTTCACCATCTATTTTTTCACTTACCCAGTGCTAGCAATACACACTGTTTGAGGAGACAGTGTAGGAAGTATGGAGTCTTAAGATTACCTAGATGTGTTCTGTGCTACTTTTTCTCATTACATCTTTTAAAAAAACCCTGTTTAAATATTCATGGTCTGGTATCTGAAACCTCCAGCACTGCTTTACGCTGGGAATCCATTTGTAGCTACACTAAATTCAATTATTTGTGTGGTCATTGATCCCAGACGACTCTATTATGTCTTATATTGAGAAGCATGAGAGGCTTCTTCTCAAGAGATACTGGAGCTCTTCCTCCTCTGAGTGGTTTGGGTAACTGGTGCACCAAGTCATCTGGAAAGTAGCTTAGAATCTTTGTGTATTCTGATTCTTGGCTGTTAACTGTAGCTAAAAAAAAATAATATATCACTGCTGACATTTTGCAGGTTACAATCCTTTAAAGATCAGTCCGGTAAAATTTTATTCTCTTAGACCTGCTGGTCTCCAGCAGTGGTACACAACTGTTTTTTTTTCAGCCTGACCATGGGGCAAGCCTCATTACTTTTGGACATAAGACGGGTGCCTTCTTTTTTCAGGGCAACTTCCCTCCCAGTAGCCTTTGGCAAACGTTGGAACAAATTAATTGCAGGCCACCCTGAAGATGCTCCTGTAACTTTTGTGGAAGCCAGCGTAGGAAAAGAGGGTATGTTAATACCTTTGTTAGGGAAAAGACTATAGTGTGAACTTGTATCTTTGCAGAAGTCAAAGAGTCAATATGTATATCAAACTGAAGCTGTAAATTCTTATCAAACCAGGCTTCATTCTTTTTACTGCAAAAAAACCAATTGACTTTAAAAAAAATTAATCATATAGTCCTTTGAGATGCAATACTACTCCTCCCACTAGTTCCTTCTTCTGTGTCTTCTCAAAAAAACCACCCTGCTGTTCCGATGTTGTCTGTTGCTCTAGCTAGCTCTAAAGGACTGACCTCCACAACATTCATCCACAGTCTTTACTAGGACAGAGAAATTACAATTTTTTTGCTTTCTTTGGAAATTACTTCATATTAGCCTAATCAAGTAAGGCTTTTGTTCTTTATGCTCCTCAAATATTTCCCTTACTCGTTTTGGCTTGCTATATGCTCAAGAGTCTAAGCCTAAGAAGTTGTCAGGTAAACACAGGGATGCATGGAATGTTTAGGCGTAGAAACCAAAGAACTATAGATCATTATCTACAGAAACTCTTTCAAAGCTCTCTGGCCTAAATTACTCTGTATTGATACTGCATTTCTATCCAATTCACTGCCTTTATGATTATTCTCAAAGACTTATTTCTTCATGTAGTGTTTTAATTGTCATGACTGAATCTTGGTTGTCGAATGTCAAATATACCTAATAAGCTGGAGACTGCAGTTTAAATGAGATGTTTTCTCCTGTGATGAATTGCACAAACAAACAATATTGAAAGAACACTTTAGAATCATGAAGTCAAGCAATAAGAAGTTACTGGGATTAAATTGCCTCTGCAAATGCCCTTTGTGCACTTGGTCTTTTTCTGTTGTGATTGGTGTGGGGGGGGGGGGGGGGGGGGGGGGGGGGGGGGGGGGGGGGGGGGGGGGGGGGGGGGGGGGGGGGGGGGGG
>JAVJGJ010000014.1:32942491-32963116 GCA_035590215.1 Microhierax caerulescens | reverse complement strand
TTCTTCCCCCAGTTTATATACTCAGCATGATGTCATATGGTATGGGATATCCCTTTGGCTAGCTTGGGTCAGCTGTCTTGGCTGTGTCCCCTCCCAGTTTCTTGTGCCCCTCCAGCCCTCTCACTGGCAGGGACTAGGAACTGAAAAGTCCTTGACTTAGTATAAACATGACTCAGCAACAACTAACAACATCAGTGTGTTGTCAACATTGTTCTCACATCAGAGCCCAAACACAGCACTGCACTAACTACTAAGAAGAAAATTAACTCTATCCCGGCTGAAACCAGGACAGTTGCCGACTGAAGTTCTGTAACATGTTATTGCTGTTTCCCCAAAATACAGTTTTCTCTTAATTTTTTTAACTTGTCTGAAAAGATGGGTTTCATATGCTAGGGTACAGAAGTGGAAAGTCAGCAGTTTTTTTATTGTTGAAACTTTTGGCATATGGATGTCAGAGGCTTTGTGTGTAGGCAGTGGGAAATGATTGACATCTTCAGAGGCGATCTGAAATTCAGGTGGAGTGCAGCACCTTCTGCTTGTGCCTGTTTTCCCAATAACTATGGAACAGGCTGCTACGACGCATAGTTTCTGGGACCCACCTTTGGTGGGTTGGTCTGGCTTGGCAGATATCCTAGCTTTAGTGCAGGTACATCTTCCAGAACAGCCAGGCGGACCAGGCATGTGCAGAGCTATTGCTTTAGCATGTGCACAGTGTGCCTGCTGCCCCCAGCACCGGTGCTGGCTTCTGGCAGCTTGGTCCCCCTTCGCTTGTGGATGCAGGCAAGCAATCCCCTTGAAAGGGTGATTCTTATCCGCTATAGGGGTAGCTGAAGATGAAGTACTCCAAACTTAACGTTTTGTGGAATAAGTAACAAGCCTTTGTGGTTGAACACTGGTATGTTTTTTTTTCCCAGTCTCTCTCTTCTTCCCTCTACACCTAAATGTTACATATTAGTCCATTTTTGTTACAAAGATACTGTGCCCATTTCACCCCAAAATTCCACTGTAGGGAAATAATTTTTTGTTTCTTTTGTAGGTTCACACTGCCTGTAAAGATCTGTATCCTCGTAAATGTCCACTTGGCCAATGTAAGGTATCGATCATACCTCCAACAGCACTAAACAGTATAGACTCTGATGGTACGTAGTGTTGTAGTGTGTTCAGTGGTAGCTCTGGACTTGCAGTGTGTAGTGCGATCTGTATAACTGAACAAGGCTGAAATCCTTCTGCTGAGCAATAGATGAACGCAGGCTTCAAATTTAGAGAAAAGTATAATTTTCCATGTAGCTCTTTAGAGGATTATTTAACTGACATGATTTAAAAAAATGTTTTTGAAAGTTCCCCCGCTGGAAGTTTTCTCCCATTTTATTTATGACCCTTGGGAAGTTTTCAAGTGAACGACCAGACTCCTCAGGTGAAGTGGGCTGATGTCTGCCTGACATGCATCACTCATACTGTGAGTTCTGAAATTTTGGGTGACAGCTTTATGCAGAGGAAAGCTAGCTGAAAGGGTCAGATCCAGGAATTGCTTCCAAGGCTTCTCTGAATTTCTTTTAAATATAAGCAGTGTAAGAATCCTGCAACACACAGGTGAAAACCCACCAAGTGTTCAAATCTCAGAGGAGGTGCTCTTTGGTGGCTCAGGACAGCGACGCGTGAGCAGTGGGATTCTGTACTTAAAGGCAGGGAGTGGATTTAATAAGGAGTATCATGAAATCTAACTGCTTTAATTTTAGAGTTTGTAATGATGGCAAGTGTAGACCAACAGCTTTAACACAGTTTAAGTTTATTGTATAAAGTTAGTAAAAGTGATTGTTTATTCTGTATATTATATTTGTTTGCTTTGTGGTGTCTTAGACCACAGTGTCATGCTGCTATTTATTATTCATGCTAGGAAGATTGTTCCATAGGTGAAGTTATTTTTCTTCGCATTTAAATAAATTAATCAAGCCTTATTTTAAATTATACATTATGATAATGTGGTATTAAATGAGCATCCTTTAATGCCAGTTTTTTTAGTAATAGAAAACAACATAGTCATTTTAGTATGCCTGAAACGAATGTCGAAACCTGTACCCATGATGTCAGATTTTGAAGTGTTAATGAGAAACCACTGCTTCCATGGACTGGTTATGTTAGTGACAACTGTGCCCATTAGTACTACTTACTAAGTGCCTTATACAAAACCCCCTGTAATTAGCCAAGACCTGCACTGACTTTAATAAGCTTTGGATCACAGCTGAAGGTCTGTTATTCAGTGATGCTATTATAAGTAATAGCATAACTTCAGTCTGAGAAAAACATTCTCATGCAAAGTCTCACCTGGGAACAGCTGAGTTCAGTAACTTTCAAAATCTGCCAGTACTCTTTAGAAAGCTTATACAGATGTGGATAGTCCACTTCAGCCCAGTAAGGTTAATGAAAAATCCGATCAAAAACCAAACACTTGTAACTGAAATACATATTATACAATGTGATAACTTGTGAACGTAAGATTTGAGAAATATTCTAAAAGGTTAATGAACTTTTTCACTGTTGAAAAGCAATAAAGCTATTGTCTTCAGGATTTTACTAAAACTAGGCACTGAAAATACCAGAAAGAAAAAAATGAATTGTGTTTTCTTTGCAGGGCTAATATTCACTTTAGCATTTACATTATGAATGATAAAATGTACTCCTTTTGTCTTCCATCTCTTTCTTCCTCTTTCCCATGATTTCTTTTTGTGTTGTTCATATTAGAAAGCCTTATTTATTTCATTCTTTCTAACTATGTTCACAGGTTTCTGGAAAGCCACATGCCCGCCATCCTGTGCCAGTCCTCTTTTAGTTTTTGTTAACTCAAAGAGTGGAGACAATCAGGGAGTAAAGTTTCTTCGTCGATTCAAACAGTCGTTAAATCCAGCTCAGGTGTTCGATTTAATGAATGGAGGACCTCACTTAGGGTAATGACCTTGGAAATCTTGAGCAATCCTTTCTGCAAGGGAATTTAGTGTGAAGTGTAGTGTTGTGTTGTCCCCCTTGTTGCTATCATTCTATCACCGACATCTACTGTGACTTTCTAATTAAAATCTACAAGTGAATTCTGGTGGGATTGTAGGATATTTTCTTTTTAGAAAATTCATTTGAAAATTCAACCCCCAAACCTATCAGCCCAAGTGTTTTGTGGCTTTTTGGCTAGCTCTGACTTCTGTTAACTGGTAAGGTCCAAAACCTTTACAAATGTTTAGATGCTTTCCTGAAACAGGGCATTTATGCACAGTTGCCTGGGTGCTTTTCTTCCATTTCATATGTGTAATGTAGATATTCCTGTGACTTTGTTGTGAATAGCTATAGAATAACACTATTGTCTAAATGTTCTCTGTATCTTTTTGAATTCTGAACGCAGGTGTCAGAGGGGGAGTCTGCAGTGTGTGATGGATAAGTGCATTAAAATCTTGTCATCTGAAAACTACATTCAAAATATGGTTTAGGCAATGTATGCAAATGGTCAAGAAAATAAGCATTTCAAAATTTGGAGCAAGAACACAATTAAAACCATCAGGCATTCTACAAAATCTGTGGGTTGATTGTTGGAGGGATAGGGATGAAATTTGTGTAGCAGTGGCCACAACCCAAGTATCTTTGCACATTCATAAAAATTTAATTAATGCGCTTTTTTGTGTTGCCTAACTTAATTCCACTCAGATGTAGCATTGTGGTTAAATAGCCTATTAATATCATGTAGAGCAACTAGAAACACTAATTTTTATACTCTTAAAGGTGCAGAATTATGCTTGCATGATAAAAATGTAGATAAATGCACAAAACCTCAGGTCAAACAGTGGGCAAATAATACAAATATAGTGGAATACAGCTGTGGATTTTTAAAATTAGTACTGTGTTATAGACATGTTATATTTACTCTTTAATTTGCAATATTCTGTTCATTATAACCCTGATAATCTGAGTTCAATCTAAGTCTCTTTTGGCTAGCATGTTGAACGTGTAATTACAATGAATGATAAAAGTTCATTTTAATTGGAGAGACGATTTTTGAGAGAGGGGAGTCTGAAAAATCTGTCTGTTTGCAAGTTCTTTTGCTTCATATAGTTGTACGTAACAGCAGCATGGTTCAGGAGGCTGACTTTTGTTTTGCACAGTAGTCATAGGTCAAGGTGGTTGCTTTTTTTCCTGAACAGTTTGTAAAGAGGTCCTTAGCAGTTTTGCTGTCAGGTTGTGCTGGTGTCTTCTTTTTTCTAGTTGATCTAAAAAGCAGAGTTGCATTCTTGAGACAGTGTATTTTGAGGGGTTCTTTCCCTTTTCTCAGGGTAGGAGAAATTGTTTTAATATCCACACTTTTTTTCTTTAAATATCTGCATCTTTTTTTCTGGTTAGTATCTGCCTGTCATGTACAAGTGACATTATTTTCTTTAGGAAACATCTAAATTGTGCAAAAATTTGTGGTCTTAATATGTTGCTTCTTAGGAATAGTTCTGAGATTATACATATTCTGGAAAATAACATGCGTTAAAAATAAACGTTTGTTTTTATTATTTTAAGAGTTTATATTCTCCAATTCTTTGGGGTTTTTTAAGTTTAAATCCCTGTTGTTTTTACCTCTTGGCTGTTTCTTCACATCTCATTCCCTTTTCCTCTGTGTGTCATCTTTCTGCCTGTTCTGTCTCTTGTCCTCCTTTTCTGTGCTGCCCAAGTGTTGTATCCTGGAGGTGTTAAAAGTCTGAGAACAGGAGGAAGAGCCATAGGAAGCGAAAGTAGGATACGGCTTTAAGGATCTAATATGAAATACTTGTATTATTTGTCTTATATTGTTGTGATCGCCTTATGTGTAATAATTGCTTCCAACAGTCCTTGCATTTAGTTAGTCACATGTTGGCAAAAGCCCACCTGTATTGTGGAGCGCATCCTGTCGCTGTGTCTTAACCTCTGCTCATGAAAAATCCCCAGTGGTGCCTTTTGCTTCTGGCTGAAGTGAGAAGCATAGAGCAGTTGCAATTTCATAGCTTAGAAATTCTTTTTATATTAATAAAATGAATAAAATCCTGAAAACAATATCAAGGGAATTTTTTTTAAGTAAAATTTGGCATGTTATTTATCAGAAATGTTGGTTTAAGTGGAATATATGGCAGTAGATGGGATGCAGATAGGTTTATGAAGTAGATGGTTTTATCCACATACCCCAGAACAACAAAAGAAGGAGCATAAAGGTGCCATGCCCTGTATTTTTGTGTAAAGGTGGCTAATGAATATAACTGCCCTCTCGCTAATGGACATAACTGGCTCTAACAAGCTGTGTTTTCTCTGCAGTTTGCGGTTATTTCAGAAGTTTGACAACTTCAGGATTCTTGTGTGTGGCGGTGATGGAAGCGTGGGTTGGGTCTTGTCAGAAATTGATAAGCTCAGTTTGCACAAACAGGCAAGTGTGCATACTTACCTTGACTGTATGCTTGCTTTCCCTTCACTTGGTTCTTTGTCATATCTCTTGTGTATGGGCCAAACTCAACAGTTACTGTTAAATGAAAATGTCCACTGGTGTAAACAGGACAGGTTGTGTTGGAATTGCACTATTTGATTTACAAGCTTTAGACATCAGCTATATAATTAACATTTGTAGCTTCAAATAACAAGCATCTGTAATAGTTTGTACTTTCTCGTTTTCAATAGAAGATTGCTCCTGTGTTTTTCAGTGTCAGTTAGGAGTGTTACCCCTTGGTACTGGAAATGACCTTGCTCGTGTCCTTGGTTGGGGAGGATCCTGTGATGATGATACGCAACTTCCTCAGATTTTGGAAAAACTAGAACGAGCCAGCACGAAAATGTTAGACAGGTAAACCTAAACATGCATTTACATGACATACCATGAGATTCAGATGGTGCTTTTCCTGGTTTCTGATGACCTAAATCCATCTTAGAGACTTAGTGTTCCATGGTTTTGGTTTTTTAGGGTGCAGATCATAGTAATGAGGGAAGCTGGGATAGTAATGGGGACAGCTCCTCAACATCCTTTTCAAACTGAAGAGACAGAGGGGAGCAGCTGATGAAACTAGGAAGCACATTGTCCAAAGATGAACGAAAGGGGATGGTTTATTGGATAACTGATGAAGGTGCATAACTGCCTGTTACAAGAAGTTGTAAACATTAAACGTTAAGAAATTGTATAGATTCAAACCCGTTTATGGGCAGTTTTGTGGTCTCCATGTATGCTATTATATACCATTAAAGGTAGCATCTTTATTTGGGAAACACTTGAGCTCTCTGTCCTGGGATGTGGGGAGAACTCGCATCGTGTGCTTCCAGCCTTGATGAAATCTTCTGAGGCATCGGCTGTGGACAGGGTAATACAAGATTAGTATTATCTAATACAAGATTAGTATTATCCAATACTAGTATTTCTGTTTGAGGCATTTTCTTAGTCAAAACCAAGAGATCTTCCCACTCCTTGTTTTGTGTGGTTTCCATCCATAAAGTGAAGGAGCAATCTCCATTCAAAAGAAGTCAGAGAAGGTGATGGTCTTGTTCCAGGGAAGGTGTAACACTGGCTCTGAGAGGATTATTTCTTACTCTGTTCCTTTCTCTCATGGGTGTTTCTGTTCTTGCTCTTGTGGCAAACACCTGAATGTAAAAGGGGATTTTATTGTAGGGGTTTTTTTTAATGAAATAGAGAAACAAGTCCTTTTTTATTTTAGGCTTTTCTGCAGGCTACGTGATTGTTTTGTAGCAAAGTATGTAGAGAAATGCTTATTATGCGGTAGAGTACTGTCCTTTACCAGGGGAAAAAAGATACATATATCAATGAAGACTTCATTTGCTTTGTTCTTATGCCTGCTTCCCCTAGTTGAGAGGAAAAGCTAATGCTACCTTTAGAGCTTTTTCTCTAGGAACACATCAATTTTCCTTTGACTTATGCATTTAATTTGCACAAATTCTTTCATATTCTGAGTGTTTTGCTGGAAAGAAACCTTAGTTGCCTGCATTGAATGTCCCATGATTTGTTCACAAATAAGGCTTATCATCAAATCACTAGCAAATAATCTGAGTAATAAAACAAATTATTACCATTAATCTCAGTTATTTCACCCATATACAATTACCTTATGATTAAAAAGTAAGCTTTTTTGTTGTTATTGTTTTCTTTTTAACAAGTTATTCTGTGGTGTGACAATGAATTTTAGTTTTGTTGATACGTTGGTGAAAAGATAAAATTAACAATCTGGAAACTGAAAAGCTATTACGTTTCTTTCAGGTGGAGTATAATGTCGTATGAACTGAAATTACCAGCAAAGCCTTCTATTCTGCCGGTGACTGCAGAAGAGTCGGAGGAATGCCAGGTGGAATTTTACTTTTGCTGTTTCATATACTGAACTTTTTGCTTCTGGGATGACAATATTTGTAATGAAAGCATTTGTGTGAAAAACAGAAGCAGCTGTGTTTTGATCTGCTAACTGAACTGAGTTAATGTCTGTTCATGGCGTCTATCTCAAGTAGTTAGGGTTTACAGTTTTGTATTATTTGCCAAAAATCCATGAGGGTCAGGAGTCTACAACAGAGCGGTCAGGCAAATTCCTTTCTGGAAAAAATGTATTTTATATATATGTTACTAATAAGGGTTTATATTTATTGTATGATATTTAAGATTATAATATAGTACTATCATATCATTAATAACATTATGTATTTTATACAATTACTATATAAGGCTGTATCTTACATTATTCTATATATAATAGTATTATTTAGTGTTATGTTTTTATATGATAATTTATATGAATATATAAAATATGCTTTCAACATACATGTATATATATATAAAAAAGGAAAACGGTGGCCATCTTCAGTTTGGAATAAGCATTAAAAACCCTCCAACATTTAAAGGCAAGGGTTATATTCTGAAAGAATGAGAGAAGCTTTTTGCCGCTTGAGTTTAGATCAGGTGATACCACCCAACTTTCTCCTTGTTCTTTCAGAGAGCTCAGAATCATAACTGACCTCAAAGAAAACCTTAGTCTGTGTTTCAGGATAGATTTGTGCTTGTACTGTTTGATGAGGTTTTCGTTTTGAAAGAGAGGGAGATGCTTTAATCAAATTAATTGGCATGAGGGTTCTGACTGAAAATGAGAAAATAATATATTCCTAAGAAAGTTAATGCATATCAACTTTAGCTCAAAAGTACTTGAGAAGCAATAATTAATCAGCAGGTTCCTGAATAATTTAATAATTCAGGCTGTTTTAATTGGCAAGGAGGTTATAACCTTTGATAGCTTGCCAGATATAGAGATGCAGAAAGGCTGGGGCTCCACTGGCTGGGTTTTTAATGGGTCTGCTTTGCACACGCGCTGTTTCCAGTGTAAACAATGCAGAACAAGGTTTTATCTTCTCAAAATTTTCAAGACAGTTAAAATTTTCAAGTGTATGTCCATCTTGTAAAGGAAAAAAAAATACATTTTGTTCTAGTTAGTTCTGACTTTGAAATGGTGTTTAGCTCCTCCTGAAAATGGAAGGAACTGCTCATACAAAACTTTTTTTGAAAATCAGTTCTGTGGGCTTTAGTTACCTGGCATTGCTCTTGAGTTGGACATAGCTGTTTTCTTTCGAGTACCCTATTCAATCTCTGTTTTACTGGGTTTTGCATCATTTATCAAGTTACAATATTTGAGAAAAAGAATAATTAACTTCTCAGTAGGTAATGTGTTAAAGCAGAGTTTGAAAAGACTTATTTTACTTGATTTGCTTCCAGAAATTTTATACTCGTGTTTGAACAACAGTAGTGTGTTCTTATAGATCAGGTCGTTATTCTTGTTTACCCCTTGAAATGAAAACTGATTTACTGTCAGAGTTCTACAACTAAGGCTAGGGTTTAGGAATAAAAAAAAAAAAAAAAAGTGCATTATATCTACCTGCTCCATATCAAGGGCAGAAATTTTAAGAAATTCTCAAAGGAAGCATGAGAATTTCAGAACTGCATTTATTTTTAGCTTTAAATTTAAAATTTCATTAAGATTTTCTTTTAAAACTGAGGTCTGGACCCAGATCTCTTTTGAGGCAGGACATAGTGTGTGAGGATACATTTCTGATCCATTCCAGATCTTTTAATGAGTATTTCAGAGCTTCTAATTCTGTGCAAGAAAAGACAAGCAATGTACACATCCATTCTCCCAAACATTCTTGTAAAGACTAAGCCTTAAAAGGTTGGCTCCTTGAGGACTGGTTTTGATAGCGTTATACCAGTTTAGCAGCCTTTGTCAGTAGGGGTACTTGGGGAATGGGAGCCTGTCTGAAGGTAAAAAGAAAATTCCGGATTTTACCTGCAAACTTCTGATTTATGCTTGGTTGAGCAACTTAGCTTGAGGGAAACTTTGCTTGTTTTATAAACAAAATATATTAGATTATATTAATTCAGGTTGTTATAAATCTAAAAAGGAGGTAGATTTTTTTCTGCCTCATGGATTATTTTTAGCCTAGAAATAACTTAATGTTTTCTCTACAGAAGTAAAAGAGCTGTGGATCAAGTTCTCAGATGCAGTGTTACTTTGAATATTAAAAATCTGATAAATAAAATACAGTATGTGGGTAGAATTTGCATTGCCAGCTGCTTGTACCTGTATTAGATCTGAAATGGAAATCCTGCTGGTTTTGGAGGCATTTTAAACTCACTGCTCAGTGTTAAACTGCTGAAACGTGTGAAAATTGTAGTCTTTTTTTTTTTTCTCTCTGTTTTCAGATATCTGCTTATGAGGACTCAGTTGCTGCTCATCTTGCAAAAATTCTCAATTCTGATCAGCACTCAGTTGTCATATCGTCTGCCAAGTGGGTTGATAGGTTTTATGTACGATGTGTGGAATAAATCCCCTGTGTAACATCATCACCATAATAACCTTCTGTCTAAGCCTGATTTTCTTATGGCTGGCCCAACTGGCTTGGCTTAATATATCTTGATTTATGTCTTTTGGAGTGAATGTTTTTTCTGCAAAATGTTTATATGGTACAATTGTAATGGATAGCTTATTACTAAACACATCAACATCTTACAAAAATCACACAATATTAATATGAAGTTGTTTTAAATCACTCCAAATCAGCGTGCAGCTTAAATACGAAACTTACTGTTACTAATGTGAGTATGTGATATACTTCACATTGCTTTTGTTTTGTTTTGTTTTATTTTATGCATATCCATATCTTTAAGATGACAGATAATTTCACCGATGTGAAGCAGAACTTCAGGCTAGGTAGCTTTGTCATAGCTCTGTCTATATCAGTTCAATCAGTAGTGGTCTCAGACAATAGGGCTGGGTTTTTTTCCCCAAACTGAAACACTTAAAAATGAGAGATAATTATTTGGCAAATCGTGGGCATCATCTGAAATCTGAAGTATTCTGTGTATACCTTCTCTGTGAAAAAAAAAACCAAAACCCAAACACCTTACGTTTTGCAATATGCAAAAGACCCAGTCATTGAATCTTCAAAAACACATCTGAATGCCGTTACCTGTCTTTTTTTTTTTTTTCCCCTGCTAAAAGCATGTTAATAAAATTTCATTTTTGAAGTCTACATAGCACATGTTGAAAACTAAATTGCAGGATTTTATTGTAACTCCAGATTCTAAATTGGGTCAGTATCTTGTTAAATCTAATTTCTGTCAAATAAATTTCAATCAAATGAACAATACTGAGGAGTTCTCCACACCTCGTTAGTAAGTTTGCTCTTTTGTGGCGTAGGTAATAAGAACCAAGTCTTTCTCTGATTTACACAGTGAAAATTCATTGCAGCCACTGTGGTTTGCATAGATAGCCCTCAGGGTCGGCTGTGGTTCAAAGCGTGAGCTGTGCAGTGGGACATGTGTGGCCATATGCTCTCACCTAAGAAGTGCTCCATTAACATCAGTAGATTTTCTCCATGGTTTCTAGGCTCCATCTTTGCATGGGAGTTTGCAAGACTGAAGTTATCAGAGTGAATGTGACTTGCTAACTCCTCTGGCGTGCAAGGTGTACAAGCAAGGGAATGGATGAAATAGTCACGTTGATTTCAGTTCTTAGAAATAAGAGGCTGAGATACAACGTGTGCAGAGGCTTAAATAAAACATTTTGAGGAAGGGGTTTTGTTTTAAAGCTTATCACTTGAATTCTTCAAGCCGTGGAAGAATCATCTGCTTTACTAGTATCATCACAGCGTTCAGTTTCTGACAAGAATGGTGTATAGCCGTATACATATAAATAAATTGCCATATGAATTTAATATTCAAAACATATATTTTATTTAATTTGACTTCTCCTCTCTCCTTTCTTTATCTGAAGAATATTATGTGAAACTGTAAAGGACTTTGTTGCCAAAATAGGGAAGACTTATGAAAAGCCAATGGAAAATACAGAGGAAGCTGATGCCATGGCTGTTAAAGTAAGACTATGACTATGTTCTGGTTTAAAGTTGTAAGTTTTTGAAAGTTTATAACTCATGGGTATTTACTTTTAAAATTGCTCCAGGATGCCCAGCTTGGCTTTCATTTTAACCAATGACTGTAAAATTCTTCTCTTCTTATTGCATAGAACAGTTATTTCCAAATCATCTTTAACTTGTAAGATCTCTATAAATTCTGTTTACACTTTTTCATTCATAAAGGGTAAAATTCATGGTAACATACATAGAGGTGAAAGATTTTGCCTTAGAAGTTATACTTTTAGGGATTAAATTAGCTAAGGGAAAACAATAGGATAATGAGGAGAGAGTATGCTGGGAGAATGAAGGGAAGAGAGACTACAATATTAAAAGTAATGGTTTAAGCTGCAAATTGTAGAGATCATGTTGAAAAAGCATTGGAAAAAACCAAACAACCCCCAAACAGAAGGATTTGGTATGAGGCGCAAGATCTACATGAGCTGAAAAGAAAACAAGAAAACGAAATCACTAACAAACCCAGAGTCAGGATATGTACTTGCTCTAAACGGCAATTTGTGCTTCATGTTTCTATTTGGTGCACAATTTAGAATTAGTTTTTCTTTTTTACTGTTCCGAGGCCAGACAGTGTTGGTTCCCTTTCCTTTAAGCACAGAGAGTCACGGCTTTTCTAGCGTACCTAAAGACAGCAGCTGCTTAGTGATGGGTAGAGGTCTTTGACAGTGTGTGGTTCTGGCTTGAGCCTCTTTCCTCTGTGACAGCTCTCTTGCTGAAATGTAAAGCCGTGTTGCAAAAGCAACACCATGTGTCTCGGTCTAACACCTGGGCACGTCCCCATAGATCAACTCTCCATGTTGGGGCACCCATAATTTCTTATATTGCATGGTATGGGCAAATCTGTGGTGATTCTCCGTGCTGCAGGCCATTGGGAGAGGAGTAAGACTGAACTCTAGTTGCATGGCAGGGTGAATTTAGCAGGGTGTGTTACTGTTATCTGAGCGTGGTTTTTTTTTGTTCTAATTGCTCTAATCTGGTTGGGTGTCACAGGGTATGTCTGCAAATAAACCATGCAGACCTACTCATAATCTGATATTCCAAAATGCTGAAACTAGGTTTGGATTTTACATAAACAAATATATAGACATTTAAGACACCTACAATTTTAATATAATCTGGTACTTAATTTCCTGCAAATGTTCACACATTCACTGCTGGGTTTTTTTGGTGTGTGTATTTTTTTCCACTTTGTCTTAGTGCTCTGAGTTAAATGAGAAGCTAGACCTATTGCTCCAGGCTCTTCACACAGAAGCCCAGGCTGCTCCCATCCTCCCAGGCATCACTCCCCCCATTGTGGAAGAAGAAGCAGAGGAGTTTTCAAGTGAAGAATCCTTATCTGAAAGTAAAGAGCAATTAGCAGAGTGTGTCTCAAAGTCATCCACACAGAAACTCTTCAAACCAAGGGAACAGTTAATGCTCCGGGCAAACAGCTTGAAGAAGGCTGTAAGGCAGATCATTGAACAAGCAGAAAAAGGTACACTTCAACAACGTTTTGATCCTTACTGATAAAATGATGATTTTTTTTTAAAAACTAGCTTAAGTTTTCATCATTACAGTTTGATTTCTACATTCTTACATAGAAAAAAATATGTGCTTATTACAAGCTGCAAGGAAAAGAAATACAGCTTGTTTGGATATTGATGACTGTCTGCGTATATGAATATATATGTATGCATGTGTGTGCACATACAAAAGTGTGCTTCTTTGGTAATTATTATCCTCCACAAAACGAAAAATTCTCGCAGCAAATCTTTATCAACGGGCAAAAGATTGCTAGACTGTCTTTTGCTAAATTGGCATTAGAAATCTTCTGTTAATATTTTTAAACTTTAAGCTACAGGAAGCAAAAAAGCTAATTTTCCACATGTGCAATTTTTCTTCAAAAATCTTGAAAATTTCTGTCTTCGTTTTTTAATAAGCAGTTGTGGATGAGCAGAATGCTCATAGTGAAGAACAAGTGAACCAGTCTTCACTGGAATATAGCAAAGAATTGGATGAATCCAAAGAAGAGGAAAAAGAGGAAGATACAAAGGAACTTGAGTCCCCTTCAAGTGAGTAAATTAGGAATAAAATAACTTAGAATTACACAGTTTCCTTATAAGTTGCATTAATTACATTATAGTTGGCTCTATAATTAAATACACTAGCATCCCGTTTCACTGAAAGCTAGTCACAAATTGTAATAGATTTGGAATAATAAAAGTTAAGGGGAAAATGCAGGAGATGGGATGAACAGTGTTTTGGAATGTATTTACAAAACTGAGAAGGTGTTTGCCTGCATTTAATCCAGGTGAATTTACACTCACCTTTCTACAGGTTCCTGATCAGGGAATAGATCCTTGGTAATGGTGGCAATAGTATGTCTCAGTTGTAGGCATTTTAGGGCATATTATAGGAGTTTCTCAGGCTTTTCTGTTGAAGGAGTTTCAAATTGTGTGAAACAAACATATTTATTCATTGTATTGACAACAAAACTTTGATATCTCAGCTAGGGACTTACCTTAAGACAGTTATTGGAACAGAGAGAATGAATATTTAAATCTTCTATACGAAGTACAACAGCGTAAAGCGGGAAAGAATAGAATAGAAACTGGAGCACAGAGTCTCCTGAGAAGTGGTGGTACTAAGGTCACCCCCTCTATTTGTCTAACCCAGAACAGAAATTTGAACCAAAGTCTTCAGTACCCTGGAGCTCCTTCCCATGAAAAATTTCTTGCTTTGTTGTCCCAAATACTGGTCATTAGTCCAGATAGTTCCTTGCAGCTATTGGCTGCTGCAATACATGTAGCGAGCCACCAGACCAAGCTACCCTTGCTTCCCAAGGTGTAGAGCCCCCTACCTACTCTGTCCTTGGTTGGACGGACTTTCTCAACTGCTGCTGTCAAAGTGCTCTGCTTTCCTGTAGGAGCATCATTCTGTGCCACCCTCGCCGTGAGGCTCTGCAGATTACTTTCAAAAAAAAAAAGAAAGACAGCGTGGGTAGCCCATGCTGTGTTTTAAAATGGAACAGAACCCAGTTGTGTTATTTGTATCAATAAGCGTACAAAGCAATCAGAATATTGAGTGTTCTGAGTTTAAAACAACTTGCTTGGAAGGTAGTGTTTTCATAAATAGCCCATTTTGTCACTAAGCTTTCCTTTTGGCTATTCAGTGTTTGGTTACTGTGTGTAAAATGATATTTAGAGAACAGTCATCTCCTGAAATAGCATGGTACTAATTCCTGCATTCAAATGATAGGGTAAAATCTCTCTTTCATGTGTCCTTTATGCAATCTGCCAATGAATGAGTGGCTGCAGTGGAAGATGGAAGGATGATTTGTCATGCAGGACCTTCACTTACCTCCTCCTTTGGTTGGTTTTGGCACCAAGCCAATCCAGCCAGAGGTCATGTTTGGACATTTTCTGTCACAAATGTCAACAATGCATTTTGTGTTGACTGGTAATTCATGTGTCAGGGTTGTTCAAGAGCGTCAAGCTACACAGTAATTTTAGGAAAGCTGCTCTTTACCATAGGTGGAAATTTCAGGTTTTGCCTTGCCATGTTATCAAAGTGGACAATGATGCACTGCAGGTGAGGTCCTGAGATGATCTGTGGATCATGGAGAAACAGTGGTAGCTGGTGGACAGCAAAACATCCTCTAGATATTTGGTGAGCAGCTTCTGTGGTAAAATGAGCAAAGCTGCTTGGGATTTGCATCTCCTTCTGTTACCCTAACCCACACCGACATCCTCGAAAGGAGTTGTCCTCATGAGGCTCTGCTGTGGAGCTCTTGCCTCTGTTGGTAGCTCCTACCTTAGAAACGACTCTTGGGGCTTGTGTTGATTCAGAATTTCGCATTTCCTTTTCTCCAGGAATGGATGTCAGACTTTCTCCAGTGTTTGTCTCTTCATTGGCCCCTCTCCTTTTCCCTTGGTTATAGGAATCGATGCTTGGTGGTTGTCTAGTTTCAATAGTAGCTCGCAGAGGATGCTGTCCCTGTGGATGACCCAATCCTACTGGCATAAAAATATATAATAAAATAAAAATGCACATGTATGTATATCCATATGTAGATATATATAAACCCCTTCTTTTTTGATACAGTTTCTCTGTTTATTGGGGAGCTGTATTCTTCATACATCTGATATGTGTGAAATAGAGTGCATATTAATGCTGTCAGTGGAAGATAGGTGTTTAGGGACAAAGCATGAAACATGAATTCAATTATCTGCAATGAAACATCAGTTTTACTCATTAGGGCTCTGTTGTTTTTATCAGAGCATGAACAGCAAAAGTTTATCTTTATTGCAGTTATCCCCAAGAGTCTTATCTGTCAAATAAAGAGCAGCTGCTCCGTTGGTTTTCCTATTTAATCTAACTGCCTTGTTCCCAAGTACAGACAGAACAGGCTATGTGAATAGTGTTGTGAATTTTTCAGTAGCATTATGAAAAATGAATGTTAATTTTGTTCTGAATATTATATTTTTCCCTCTGAGGATCTTCCTGGTCATTTGATGAAGACAATATTTTTCCATATGTTAATTACCTTCATCTAAATATTTAACAAATCTTGTTAGATATCATTTGCAGTTTTTATTTCTTTCCATTTTTTAATGTTATTACAGTGTTTTGTTGTGCACAGATACAAATCATTGTGGTTTACTGTTGTTGTGCAATACTTGTAGCATGTTTTGACAACTGCTAGGTTGTTATACAGATGTTAAAGTCAGAAGGAGCTGTTAGTCAGATCTTTCATATAAAACAGTCAGGAAACTTCACCCGCTTTTTCCTGTCCTGCATCTAATAATTTCCATTTGACTTAAGAAGTCATCCAGAAAGGTGTGTAATCTTGTTCCTGGAATACAAGCGGATGAAGAATTTGCTATTTAATTGACTGTTCCATGCTAGATTATCATCACTTAAAAAAAAAGTGAATGCCCAAATCCTGGCACGAATTGTTTTGAACACAGTTTCTAAACCCTGGTTCTTGTTACTACCATTGTCTCTAGATCTTCCCACTCTGCATTTTCTTTCTATTAATATCTTCATACAGTTACTAAGCCTGAGTTGTCGTGATTGATGTGAACTGATCTGTCCCCCTCCTGCCACAAAAAAAAAAGGGTATTTTATCCTTCCCACCATGTTCATGGTGCTGTTTTTCTGCTGCTTTCTTGGTGCTAATCCTAATCCTTCTATTTTTGCTAGATTAATTTTCCAAGTTTGAGAGGAATCTATCAGATCACTTTGAAATCATTTCATTGTTTGTTCTGAGCTTCAGAAAGTTGAAGTTGTCTTAAGCTGAAGTAGTTTTAACACGTGATAATTTGGAGCAGAGGTAGGTGTGCAGAAGCTTTCTACATGCACATGGAAATGCTTTGGTAATGCATTCGGTGATACCCAAACTTTCTTCCCTGGGGCACCAATATCTGGCTATGTCTGACAGGGCTGAGTTTCACAAAGATTAACCTCCCCAGGCTAAAACAGGCAGTGGCATATTCTCTCAGTCAGCATGAAGTAAGTTCTGCCAAGAAAGTAAATTACAGCACCTGAGGTCAGCACTTTGGAAAGCCTATCCTTCTTCATCACCTCCCGGGGTGGCCCCAGGATAACTGGCCTCACTGAGCTACCAGTTGCTCTTTGTCAACATCTTCTCTTTCCCCTTGATTTTCTTCCCCTTCTTTTTCCTGAGCCTTTGTCACCAACAATTACATCAGCTACCAAACCGTGCTCTCTGTCTCAAGGTTTCATTTATCAATCTTCTGGAGAATTCTCATAAATAAGTTATTTCAGTTATTTTGGGGATTGTTGGGATGTTTTTGTGATAAAGAAAAGATGATGGGAAATTGATGTCCTCCACGATCTAACTGCAGAAGACAAGTATATCTGAACATGGCTTTTTCCCTTCCCTTCCCTTGCAGTTTTCATTTTGGCTGTAGATTAAGATGTCAGTTTTGTCTGGTGTTTTCAGAAACCTGATGCAGGCAGGGGACCCATTTTAGCTGCTGGAAGCAAATAGTGTGGCTGTTGATCAGGTATTTCCATGGCCAACAGGTTAGAATAGCTTTAAAATTGTTATAAATAATAACAATATACTGTATAATGTAGTTACATCTATAAGTAAATTCAGATTGAATTTAAGAGTAAATTCATACTATAATTAATTAATTAACATGTTTATCAGAAGCTTACTGCAGCAGTAAATACTGCATTTTAAGGTGGATATAATGCAGCTTTCACTAGTAGCTTGAAGCTTAAGTTGGGAACTCCTCATATTGAATTCCATGCACCCTTACTCATTTTAATTTGTGCTTGTCAGTTGATCTGTTTCTGAGTTTTCTTCCCTGTAGTTGGAAGAAAAACTGTGGTGTGAGGGGAATAAACATTTCTCACAGAATGGTAACAGATTAACATAATGCTTTTGAAATATTTTCAGGGCTGTAAAAACTGTGTATTTGGTAAAGTCATAATTGTTCTAATTAGTGCTCTTACTTTTACTTCTTCTACACAGTTAAAACTGCACCAAGATCTCCAGATCGACGTACAAGCCGAGGTATCCATTCTCAGACAGGCTCTTTCTCTGCTCCAGCTTTGGCTGCAAGCAAGGAAAACCTCCCAGTGCTTAACACTAGGATTATCTGCCCAGGTAATTATGATTTTGAGATCTGCTGTTCCTTGCACTACTTTAATATTGCCTTCTGTTCCCCTGCTTGCTGTCAAATAATGATTTTTTACTTCATACGCTGAATTTGAACTGAAATACACACCTGGTATTGTATCATATAGTAGGAAGTGCAAAAAAAATGTAGAAGATTCCTGATCATTTGGCACAACACCAGACGTAACAGAAGCGTTGTGTTTGAATCTGGAGGATGAAAAATAAAATCCAGTATCTTAGAATCACAGAATCACAGAGTGGTTTGGGTTGGAAGGGACCTTTAAAAGATCATCCAGTCACCCCCCTGCCATGAGCAGGGACATCTTTCACTAGACCAGGTTGCTCAAAGCCCCGTCCAGCCTGACCATGGACATTTCCAGGGATGGGGCATCCACAGCTTCTTCGGTAAACCTCTGCCAGTGTTCTCACCACCCTCATAAAAAATTTCTTCCGTATGTCCAATTTGAACCTACCTTCTTTCAGTTTAAAACCATTGCCCCTTGTTCTGTCACTACAGGCCTTGGTGAAAAGTCTCTGTCTTTCTTACAAGCCCCCATTATCTATCGAAAGGCCACAATAAGTGCTGCCCCGGAGCCTTCTCTTCTCCAGGCTGAACAAGCCCAACTCTCACAGCTTTTCTTCATGGGAAAGGTGCTCCAGCCCTCTGATCATTTTCATGTCCCTCCTCTGGACCTGCTCTAACAGCTCCATGTCTGTCTTATGCTGGGGGCCCCAGAACTGGATGCAGTACCCCAGGTGGGGTCTCACAAGAGTTGAGTAGAGGGGGAGAATCACCTCCCTTGGCCTGCTGGCCACGCTTCTTTTGATGCAGCCAGGATACGGTTGGCTTTGTGGCCTGTGAGCACATATTTTTGGCTCCTGTCCAGCTTTTCATCCACTGGTATCCCCAAGTTCTTCTATCATTCATCCTCTGAATCCACCATATCATCAGTGGAGGCTGTGGAGGGGCTGAGGGACAGAGCCATGTGAAGTACAACCTTCCGAATAAGAGGTGTCTGTAGATACCTCTCTGAAAGTGGTAACTGAAACTACACAAAGGTGTCGTGCAGTAAACACAGTTGAAAACCAAAAATCTGTTCTTATCCAAATACAAGTAATACTAGGGGGCAGGAGGCACCAGTAAAAAACTGTTTTCATTAACTAAAGTTAATATAGTTAAAACATAATGGAACTGTGCTGACGTTTTTCTTCAGGCCAATTTAAGTGAAAGCTTTTAGAAAGTACTTTTCTTTGTTTACATGCATTACACAATGTGTTGTAGAGTGACATCAATATTAGTCAGTGGAGGCATAGCAACACTGTGATCTTTCCACAAATTAAATTAAACTATGACTCTTTGTAGAACTGGTAAGGGTGTTCTTAGGAATATTTCCAAAGGAAAAGACCAAGGGAAAATCATGGACAGTTTGGAGATAAAGATTAAATTAAATAAAAAGCTCTAGTAGTCTCTTTGGATGTTAGGTCAACCCTGCAATTACTATGCCAGCCAATGAGTGTTGGCTTGAAATCCTGAATTTTCTTTGTTTGTTTTTTTTTTCTTTCTCAATGGTGGCACCTGAAGAGTCGGCCACTGCACTGCAGCATAGCTGCCTTTCTGCTCAAGGGAGCCAGAGACCTGAAAAGATAACCAATATAGGTAAAAATTTAGATAGAAACACAATCAATCCCTATATAGATTTAATGAATTTTGTCTCTCAGTATGTGGCTTATATTATGACAGTATGTATTTCTCTGTTTATCAGATACAGATTGGGTTTTTGTTATGTTTTTCTGTTTTTTTCTTTAACCAGGTTTGAGGGCTGGTCTCGCTGCTTCTATTGCAGGAAGTTCAATTATTAGCAAAATGTTGCTAGCAAACATCGATCCATTTGGTGCTACACCATTTATCGACCCAGATCCAGATTCCCTGTAAGAAATATTTTTTTCCAAATTTACTGTTTTGCTTTTGTTTGCTCTTCTTAAGCTTTTTTTTTTTTTTTTTACATTTTTGTGTTGTTTTTTTTTTTCTTTTCATTGTGAAGTTCTTGTTTGCTATCATTTGGCAGTAGACATCAAGGTCTGAAAACAGGTTGGATTGTGCCATTTTAGTTATGAGTAGTGCAAAATGGTCTTGCAGCAGCAGAAATAATAGGCTACGTTTGTTCATTCACTCCTTGCTCACTTCCTCTGAGAGGAGGGGGACAGCAGTCGTTCAGAGCTGGATTTTCCTGCCCAAACCACTGGTCTGAATGCAAACTTATCTGCCAGCAAGATGCTGAAGCAGGTCTGGGCACTTCATAGCAGAGGACAGTGTTCCCCTAAGGATTGGAGCAGTGAGGTGGAAATTTTGTGTCCTAAGCTGTCTCTGCTTCCCGGAGCAGAGACCTACGGATGTTATCTGGGTTGTGGGACATGGCTCCCCTAAAATGGAGTACTGCTGTGCCAGCAGCATCAGCCAAACATCTAGCACCATCTGCCTAAAGGTAGCCTGGGTGCTCAGCCTGGGGTGCTGCTGCTGCCTCAGAGCCATGTCTGGGGCAGCTCTTTCC
>JAVJGJ010000014.1:32914393-32942391 GCA_035590215.1 Microhierax caerulescens | reverse complement strand
ATACCCAGAGTAATGTCAGGATATGTGCTGGATGGCGGTGTGGTACAGTTTCTTCGTTGCCCTACGAGAAGTAACTTACACTTGGAAAGGAGCTACCAGCCAGTCTGTCTCTTTGACTGCCGTTGGGTTTCCTCAGGGAGATTAGGAGGAAGCATCTCTGCACATCTCTTGATTGATGTATCTGTTCTGAGACGAACCACAATCTTGGTCAAAGCTCTGTGCGTCCAGGTACTGTACAAATGTACAGCTAATTATCTCTTTTCTTCTAACAGAGAGGGATATTCAGAAAAATGTGTCATGAACAACTACTTTGGAATTGGATTAGATGCAAAAATTTCACTAGAATTTAATAACAAGCGAGAAGAGCACCCTGAAAAGTGCAGGTACTATAAATGTCAATAACAGAGGCAAGACATTTCTGTTATGTTCTTTTCCTTATCTCTTTATTTGAGTTTCTTAACTTCTCATCCTACAAATACGAGACATCATAATGTGTGTATTTCAATACGTGGGTCTTGTTTTACCTGTTTTCAGAAGTCGCACAAAAAACATGATGTGGTATGGAGTTCTTGGCACAAAAGAGCTGCTGCAGAGAACTTACAAGAACTTAGAACAAAAAGTTCAACTTGAGGTAAATTTTATTTGGGGACTGAATGAGTATTTTTGCTTCCACAGTGTGCAGTGAAGAATTTGGTCTTCCTCTTGAAACCTTTTGAAGTTCTTGTGTCAGCCCAAGCTGACTTCAAAGGCACTGTGTAAAAACGTGTGATGTAAGAGGTGGCTCCCTAGGTGTTTTTCTGGAGTACTGTCAGTACTTAAATATCCCAGAATACCCAGTATATTGTTTCTTGTAATTGCTGGTTGTTGTTGTTTGGTTGTTTTGGATTTTTTTTTAATATTGTATAGGTAGGGTATGTTTCTTAATGTTCACTGCATGAAAGGGGAAGACCAGTTTATAAGGGCTGGTCTTAATAACAGTTTTTTAATAACTGCTTTTAATAACAGAAAGGAACATATACTAAACAGAAGGAAAGAGATAGAAGAGTCGTAATCCTTCAGGTTTTAAACTACCTGAAAGTTTGATTACACGTATAGAGAGAGCACACAGATGATCTTAGTCAAAAATTCCCAACGGAAGAGGGAAGATTCTGAATGCGCATTGCAAGAAGCCCAGCTACACTGGTAGAGACTTCAATAGGTGTTTAAGACAGTCACACAAAAGAAGCAAGGTATGATTGCAGCAATAGCAAATGCTGTGTAAATTGTCTTAACGTAGTTGTTTTTGTCTTTTAAGTTCTAACATCAAACCTAAGTCTTCTTCATGGTAATGGGAACTTAAAGGAGATATAAATTACTACCAAATGCAGAAAAAGACTATGGGATGGTTGCAGTTGTTTTCACCCAGAGACTATCTAAGCTGGATTTTGACAGAGCGCATACATAATTCCCCCATTTTACTTCATGCTAAGTATTTCATCTGGAAGTTCATGATACTTACGCAAAGATAACTTTTTAAGTTGAAAGAGTAATTTGAAGTCACTGGAACTCTTTCTCAGTCTTCTGAGATTTAGGAGGATTTTGTGTGGTAGCGGCAGATTGCTGTTATCTAAGGATGGAGTAATTAGCAAGGAATTATGCAGTAGTTAGCATTCTTTCCTGTCATTATATTTGCTATGTATGCTGCAGATAGAATTCTAATTTAAGGATCTTTTGAATAAGATTCAATAAGGGATTCAAACCTGACCTTTCCGTAATTATTTTTTCATATTTCCGGAAGTAAACCAGCAAGTAGAAATTTCATATTTAGTATTACCTTACATAATAATAGCCTTATGCTAAAACATGTGATGAGGTGCACAGCATTCGAAAATTAAAAATATCAGTTTCAGGAACTGGAGGCAGACCTCTACTATAATGCAAATGACTGTGCAGCATCTATTAATATCACAGCATATTTTGGATACTGCCACATTTTTATTAAAATATTACATTCTGTCTTGTTGCTGTGATATAAAAAGAGAGCACTAAACACATTCTGGAAATAGTTTTACATGTTTTTCTCCTCCTGATAAAATTGGTACAGATTTTGTCCTTATTTCCTGAGGATTTCTATTTCATTTGTGTAATTTTAAGATCCTTCTATGGGACTGATAACTTGCGGTAACCTGGCAGTCTTCTTTAAAGGCAGTTTCACTTGCAAATTCATGATCTGCAAAGTGATACCTGCATCCGGCACTTATGACCTTATATTTCTAACTTGCTTCAAGTGCCACTTCCTTGTGGCACTGCTGCAGGACTGCACTTTTGACTCCAAGTTGACCGGTTTGAGATCACTGGGCTCACCTTGGTGGTGCCAACAGTTGTGCTGTAAGTCAAGAGTGATTTCACTGATGTCTGTAAATATACTCTTGGCCGTAAGTAGGGTGAGATTGACCCACATCATCCTGTGATCGTGTTGAATAGGACTTGGAGTTGCTTATGGGTTTTGGAGGTTAAAGTGGTAAGAAAGGAGGGCCGAGCAGTCAGTCATAGGAGTGACCTCCTACCTGCAAATTAACAATTCATAGCCATGGCCAGGGTAACGACTGTGGGGTTGGTCCTGGATTTGCCTTTGCACTTTTGGGAGGAGAGTGAAGTTATTTTTACAGGAAGCCGAGCATACAGTGCTAACAATGTTTATGTTTAGCTACATGTTTGTGGCTATGCCAGAAATATTCTTGAATTACTTTTTTTTTAATCCCCCCGCCCCTGCTTAATGGATTTACCTAAATCCATTGATTTAAGTGTATTGCAACTTTGGGAGTGCTGGTATAGTTACTGAATGGGTGAATGAAGGTTTTTGTAACGTCCATGGTGATCTTACTGTGTGCATGCAGGGAGATGGCTCTTTCATTGCAAAAAGATTTTTAATCCTTGCTAATCAGATCACAGTCTGAGTGCGTGAGGAATTTCGCTGCAGCATGTAGTACCTACCTGTTTTTCAGCTCTGTAAAAATGGGTGTTAAGATTGCGGAGAACAGGTTTGTGTTAGAGGTGCTTCACAGCACTGAGGGAATGGTCTTGTGTCAAACCTGTTAATGACTCTGTCCTCCCCTGCCAGCTCTGCTGAAGATTCATGTGTTAAAAACAGCTGATTATTTTTATCACATGATTTATATACTGAATGAGCTTTTATTCATTACAGTGTGACGGACAGTACATCCCCCTTCCAAGTCTGCAGGGCATAGCTGTGCTAAACATTCCCAGCTATGCTGGTGGGACTAATTTCTGGGGTGGAACCAAAGAAGATGATGTGAGTAACATTAAAGAGAAGTAACCTTCTGGGGAATTCTTTTATTGAAAATATATGCCATGATTTTTCACTATTGCCTTCTGTTGTGTCCATTCCAGCAAAATGTTCATAATAAGCTTAGTGATTTTTTTAAAAGGCTGTATGAGAATTTTTATAAACTAATTTTATAAGTAGAGACACAAATAGTTTCTCTGTATATTGTTTTACAAACTCTGTAAATATAGTTTGTCAAAATGTAAGTTTCTCTGCTGTATTCTAACAATAAGCAAGGTGGACAAGGACAATCACACACAGTTTATACCTGAATTTCCTCCTGTTCTTCAAATGGGTTTGGGCTAAGGGATGGTGATTCGGAAAATGAGGACTGATGCATTTAGTGATTGATAATTTAGTGGGGGTAGTATTCTCTTTTTTAAAATATTATTTTCAATGAGCTCCTAAAATATTTCAAGATACTTTTTTTTTTTGTTCTTCTTATATCTCCTAAGAAACATTACGCTACACGTATACCTAAATGTCTTACAGCTTGGAGCAGTCTTACTGCTGCCATCCACTTCACACACAGCGCAGCAATTGTAATTACGAGCAGATTATCCTAACTCTGCATGTCCTGATTTAGTGTGTGTGAGGTCTGAGTCATCTAAAACTGTAGTTGCAAATTAGCTTGTGATTTTACTGTAGACAATCCAGAATATTTTTGCCAAAATGATTTTCGTTTCTTGTGTATTATTATCCTTTGCTTAAATACACACACACACACACACACACACACACACACACACACACACACATATATATATAAAAGTCTCAAAAAATATTTAAACATGTTTCAGTGTCCTTTTCTTATTTATGGTATATGTCAGAGGATGGCAGTTATGGTTATATTTGGCTATGGATATCTAAAGTTTTTATATACTCCATGTTCATATTCATAACTTGAAAGCATCTCTAACACCTGCTCATCTCCTGTTCAGGAGTTTCTTTTTCTCCCTTGTCGGCCTCATTGAGTGAGAAGATCTGTCCTAGCTGTCATACTGGTGTGTAGCAAATGCGTGTATCTTGGAGCAGCTTTACTGATACCCTTAGTCTTCCGCTGATCAGAAGTGTCAGCAAACTGACGTATTTGTTCTGGATGGAGTTAGGAGCATAATTCACTGCTTTAGTGCAGTCTTGAGTGACTGATCATGAGATGGTGGTGGTCTGAAGTGCTGCTGGTTCTGCTTATCTGGACAAAAGAAAGATGTTGCCTTGACAGTTGCAAGCATTCCTGAAACATTATCAGTGAGCCAAGGAGGGCAGATGCACATCAGCCGACTGGAGCGGGGCTTGTTTGGTGTCCAGAAGACAGGCTGGAAGCATGACCTGCAACAGGAAAGGAGGGAGTTGTTTCTTAAATATTGATCTATAGAGATTCAGTTGCCTTTAAAAAAAGAGAAAAAAGAGGCTGGTTTTCAGTGAAGATATGTTTTACTCATGAGAGACACAGCAGACTGGGTTGCGGTTTGTCCATCCTTTGGCTAAAATGGAAGCACAAAATAAATGAAACATAGCTATGTTTTCTTAACCCATGCAGAACTAGCCCTGCAGATGTCACTTAAATTTAATTTTAATTCTTTAAGATGGATCAAGGACTCCATACTTTTTATCTTGGAATAACAGAATCACTGTCTTCGCTCTTTTCAAGACATGTAGATCCTCACATCAAAACGACAAAAATTTCCATGGAAACTGGAAAAACTCAGATGGAGAAACCTTTTGCTTCAGAACACTCTAGACCCCATAAAATTGCGCTTTTTTTCCTGGAATCTTACCTCTTCGAGAGCTACCTGTGCAATGCTGGAATGTTCTTGAAGGGAAATGCCACTTGGATGTGGCACTAAACTATAGCAACTGTGCTGTGCAGCCCTTTCCCTGAGAAGACCTCTTCAGCCTCCTGGACAAAGCCACCGCTTACTGTACTAGGGTGAAGGCTTCTGCTGGCTTGCTGGGCAGCAGGGACCAAAGTCCTTCAGCCTGTTCCCCATCCTCTCCCTCCCTGAGCCACTGCTGCAGACACTATCTGAACTACACTGTCCTGGATCTGTACTCTCTTGTTCTTCATCTCAGGAAATCCTCGATCAGAGGACAGGACCGACTCGTTGCGGCTTTTGAGCTCTTTTCAGGGATTTTCTCTGGTCTGGTCTCAGGTGTCTCTGATGCATCTTACTCTGCCCAAGGTGCCAACTGAGGTAGTCTGAGTACTGCTCAGAAAGGTCATCCCTTTACCCGTGAAACTCTTGCTGGAGTGATTTCTCTTGCTGATTTTTCTTCCTTGTTGCTCCCTAATGCATATCAGGATGAAATGGTCAAGCTTCAGGTGACCTTAGTGTGGTATCTCCTGCCAGACCCAGTTGAACTCCAGTTTAAGATTTGTGCTGTGGCATGGCTGCATTCCCCTGCAGGACACCAGGTGGCAATGGCATATGCGAGACTTTCCGAATTTTGTGTAAGCTCGTGGAAATTCACCATCTTCGCTGGATATCAGGATGTTTGTTTTGTAGAGAAGTGTTTCTCATATTTACAGTGGATAATTGTATACAGCGCAAACAAGATCCTCTTCAGTATGAAAGCTGTGTTTAACAAAGCGGAGTGTGGACTCGTGTTGATTTCCAGAGTATTCAGAATATAAAAAGATAAGCACTTCTGAGCAAAAAGACATATTATGCCTCTTAACTTCAAGAACCTCTTGGATATTAAGAACATTCACCAAGCAGAGATTTGAATTGGCCTTTCATCTTGCCTTGAAAAACATTTCTTAGTCTACATGCTGAAGCATGCCATCCTTCCTATATAAGGATACGCTTCGTCATTCAGATATTTGAAATGCTATTAGCGTTGCTGTTTTAAAATAATAGTTGCCTACTGTCTATGCTATCTCGCTCCTGTGATTTTTGAGAGACAGTGTAGTTATTCTACAGTAAATAAGGTAGAACATTTAAGTGTTGTAAATGAATCAGTAAAAGAATATGTTTCATTGAACATGTGACCAAAAATGAGTATTTTCTTTTCCTTGCAGATATTTGGGGCTCCATCGTTTGACGATAAAATCTTAGAAGTTGTTGCTGTATTTGGCAGCATGCAGATGGCAGTTTCAAGAGTCATTAAACTCCAGCACCACAGAATAGCCCAGGTTTGTTTCTTACTTGAAAGCATGCAACATGGTTGGCGGCAGTTTGGGATGCTGTGAAGCAGAAGTACTCCTTATGACCACCACCCTATACACTAATAAAGCGCTGACATTGTTATAATTTTAACAGGAAACAAGTTGTCTTCAATGATAAATGAAGTATAAAAGTGCTTCATCATTGAGACAGTCCTGGAGAGAAGCCACAGCTCCTAGTAATCAACATAATTCAGGTGGCCTGTCAGTTTCATCAGTATTTATTGCTCTGTAAAATAATGTGTTTGTTCTTTTCCAGTGTCGGTCAGTAAAGATCACCATACTTGGTGATGAAGGGGTTCCAGTGCAAGTCGATGGAGAGGCGTGGATCCAGCCCCCAGGAGTTATTAAGATCATACATAAAAACAGAGCTCAGATGCTAACGCGAGACAGAGTATGTTGCAGAAATGTCTATTACAAGACTCTAACATTGGTTAACCTGATCAGTTATAATGTGAACAAAACAGTGCTTACAAAAATGTTTTATAACTATTTATGTAACATATAGTTACTTATAGTTATATAACTTCTATAATAAGCAAGATCATTGCTCTTTTGTATGACAAAGTATTCTTATTAATATATATAAAAAATGGTAAAAAAATTATATATTCTTTCTTTCTCCTCTCTTCTTCTGTCCTCTCTTCTTATTTCTTCTTCTCTAGGTGTATTATACACAATCACATACTGGAAGTTTTAGCACAGTTGCATAAATAGCAAATGTCCATTTTTCAGAATGACTTTCTGCAGATTTCTCTCCTTTGTGTCTCTCTGTCCTAATAATCCTCCCTCTCCCCTACGACCCTGTCTCAGACAGAAGAGACACAAGCAGAGAGCTGCTGGAGAGTTCACGCTTGTCTAGGATTACTGTGTACAAGGTGTAACTGCCCCTCGGATGGCTGCTTACTAACTGGATGTTGCATTTAGGGTGGAGTTAATGGCATTTGAACTCTGTTTTGAGTAATTTTTTTTACATTTTCCCCATCATTTTTTAAGTTTGAATCCTGTATTAGTTTCAGATTTGGATCCTGCTGTCTGCACAAAATGTGCTTGTATTATCACTGTCTTTGTGTTCCTACTGTTTTGGAAGACACTTTCTGAGGATAATGAGGAGGAGATAGAGAGCGAGCTTTCAGAAGTGACTTATTCTTTATACCAAGTTAAAACCCCCTAAATTTCACTTAATTATTTATACAGGTTGTATTATTTATATAAAATTAAATTTCAGTGTTAGTTTTTTTATATAAGTTAGAATTTATATAAAATATAAATTATTTTTTTTTTAATAAGTAAAAATACTTAAGTGCTGTGAACTGAATGTGTAATTCATTTTGATTAGGCCTTTGAAAACACCCTGAAGTCTTGGGAAGACAAACAGAAGTATGATTCCTGTAAATCTGTCATTCGATCTCCCTTGTACCCTCAGCAGGCTGTTGAGTTGGCTACAGAAGAAGAGGTTGCACAGATCCAGCTGTGCTCACAAGCTGCAGAAGAGCTTATCACCAGGTACAGTAAAATCAATGTTTGGATGGCAGCCTAGGCACCATGACTGAATTATTCATGCAAATGCATGCATAGACTTGGAAGTGTGTATTTTCCCTGGTTTTGCTTAATATTCGGTTGCCACTCTGTAAGTTACTGTATTTTATTTTTTAAATCTTATTTTTAAGGCTCAACTTGTTTATATATGCTTTTCATATGTATTTCTGTAATTTTATTGTTGTGTGTTTATGTATTTTCTTCTCTTGCAAAAACAGGCTTTCTCAAAGAGCAGTGGAAATGGAAAACTGAAAGGCTTCTTTGCAGAGAGGCTTTTAATTGAAACTTCTCGTTTTATGCAAAAGCAAAAATACATTTATTGGAAAAAAACCAGCAACCCCTTACACATCAACAGTGTGGGTGGATGTATCCATCTGAGCTTAACTTCTCCTGACCTTATTTCACCTTAAAGCCTTGTTACTCACAATTTCAAAAAGACGAGCATTTTTCAATAAACCTGAATTTTTTATTAAAATATTGTACAAGTAAACAGTTAACACACCAACGTTCAAGGAGTCTAGATTGCCAGATAAATCTGCATGCCTTTTTGCTTTCATCCACTCATCCATTGTTGTTGCAGTTTTCTGTTGTTATTCCTAATGCTCTAAATCCTCATCTCTGTGCCCCTGGACACTTCAGTAATTTATATGAGTTGAGATGATAGTGAGCTGATGATATAAACCTGATCCCACAGCCTTGCTTATTTTCAAGAACGACCTCCTTTCTGAGATGCCAGTACTTTAATAAATAAGACACTTCAATGTTCACCAAAAAAATCCTCTTAGTTTTTTTTAAGAAAAGCATTTTTTTAACAAAAAATCAGAACATTTTATAAAGCTGTTATTCAGTTTATCATGCTGACAAGTTATCTTAAGCATCAAAATAAATTCTTGGACTATGTGTTGAGCTGTGCTGATAATGTAAAAAAGGGATTTAAGAACTATGTATACTATTTATACAAAACAGGTGACTTAGGTAGACAGAAGAAAAATTTAGGTTATAAATTACCCAAAGTGAAGTTTAGCCAAGACACCTTAAAAACTTTACTGTTCTAGAGATGGTCCTGAGGTTGCAAATTACAGCTGGACCTGCCATAATCTCAGAGAATTACAGCCAATTTTAATGTCACATCTGAAGGATATGCCTCGTGAAATAGGTGTAATGTTTTTTAAGATAACTTTTAGTAAGTTATCTTAACGTGCTAGGGTTTTCCTCTATAGTTCATTTGAATTAATAGCCTCAGCATCTTTTTGGTACAATTTTTGCATAGCATTTCTGTTCTAAGACAAATAAATGTGTCTCAGTATTTCATAGCAAATAATCTGTGTTATAGATATTATTTATGTGAGGTGTGTTGCCTGAAGAGATACTTGTATTTCAACTTTTGTTATAAAGGACTGTACTTCTTTAAAGTGTTTTGTGAAACATCCCTGTATATTTTCTCACTTGATAAAGTTGTGTACTCCTAGGAATTATTTTTTAAAGGAAGTAAGAAAGATTTTTCTCGTTTTTTATATTTTTGTAGGATCTGTGAAGCAGCAAAAGTACATGGCCTCTTGGAGCAGGAGCTTGCTCATGCTGTTAATGCATGTTCGCATGCATTAAATAAAGCCAACCCAAGGTTTCCTGAGGTAAAGGAAGAACAGAGATTTATGTTTAAGTGAATAAGCTATAATATCTGTGTGCATAAGTTTGTGACGTGGGACCTGTATTGTACTCCCTGTCCCCATCTTAAAACAAGTTGGATGATAATTCTTGAAGTTTTTGATAAATAAGACTCTAAATGTACATACACATGCGCGAATTTAAATGAAATTGCTCTAACAGATGCTGTATTTTTTCCCTTTTTTCTGCCACTTTTTCTAAGGTGGAAGTAAAGGGGAAGTTGCTTTTGATCCTGAAGGTGCTGCTCTGTATAGCAGCAGGGAGTCTTATCTGTTCACATGCACAGGGAGAGACCCCATATCCGATAAGTTTGGTAGAGATCAAGCTCAGTGATTCTGAAATCTATTAATAATACCAGGAATGAGAGTTAGGAGAACTGCCTTTTTACAGAAGAGTTATTAAAGAGGATAGTCCCTTCCTCGTGTTAGGTCAATATGATAATCTAGATGCAATTTCTGCAATCATCATCAGCATCCTCCCCAGCTGATGCTCTTTTTTGTGAATGTTGAGCATTAGAAAGGGGGTATTAATGGCAATTAAAATGCAGACCACCTGGGTGTTGTTGGAAGGGAGGAGCGAACAGTGGCAAGGGAGATAGAGATCTTGGATTAGGGGCATGGTAAGGAGTACATCTGTTGTCTTTTGGAAGCAGTCAAAATTTGCTCCATCTGCAATGGTGGGCCACAGCCAGGGGTGCTCATCCTGAAGTGATGCAGCAGTGCTTATTAAATCAGGTGGAGTACTGATGTAGTGTAGCTCTGAGCATGAGTAAACCAAATTCAGATCAGCAAACAGCAAGAAAGATAGGCAAAGCAAGTTCACATCTTCTTGCAGACAACTGCATAGGCATGTCCACAGATACAGAGTGGAGACATGACAAAGGCTGAACCAGTGCCATTATTACTTAAAGGTCAGTTCTTGTGGATGCATTCACAGAAATTTTCATGGTGAATTGTTATCCCAAGTGCTATGCAGAGAATGCAAAGGGGGTGAGGGGAAATTAGTTTCCTGGTTTCTCTCTTGGCGCTAGACAGTCTTGGGTGATTTTGGGATTGGACCAAAAAAAGATTAATTGGGTGGAGCCTGTCTACATCTAACATAAATTTATGTATGGTAAATATACTAGATAACCATTGATTCTTAAAAATATGGCTAGTATCTTACGTCTGCTAAGGATAAGATGAACAGTTCAGATCAATAGTCATTGTTAAGCGAGGCCTGTGACTTTTCTGCTGGCCTTTGTCATCTATAAAAGTCATGGATTCATCTCACAGGTGGCTGGTCACTTGCTGGTCTTCAGGATTGTGTAAAGTCATATTAAATGAAGTTGGGGAAAAGACAGTAAACAGATGCTACATTTTTGTTTCCTGTTCTCAGTGCTGAAGGATTTGTCAGTGTAGAGCTAAACTGATGTATTTCTCCTAGGAGAAGACACTTGAGATCTGTGCTGTAAGCCCCAAATACTTACTCTTAGCCTGACTTGTATCACTTCAAATATTTTTTATGCTTCTTATTCCCTAGAGCCTTACCAGAAACACTGCCATGGAAATAGCTGTCAATGTGAAGGCCCTACATAATGAAACTGAATCTCTGCTAGTAGGAAGAGTTCCTTTGGTAAGGTCACAAAATACTTGGTTATATTCTCTCATTCAGATTATCTGTGATTTGTTCTTTGCTGATTTCTGTGCTGAAATCAGCACAGGATTTATGACACTCTACAAGAAGCTCTGTAAGGCCGACTGGAGGATATCACACTGCATTTGTGGTTTGGGTTGGAATGAGTTATGAATTCCTGTACTAGGTTGGCATCCATTTTGCCTCACTTCAGGTATCTAAAAGGTCATTGCCTGGGATTTTCTTTTTAATAGTAGAGAGAAATAAGTATCCCTGTTGAGGTTGATTCACGCTTAATTATCTGGGAGGCTGATCTTAGAAAAAGGTAAATCATTCTGGAGATTTAGCATTTAAGAGAACTTTTGGAGTTCTATTATGTGACGATCTTCAGAGTTGAAAAATAAACTGGAGTGAGAACTATTCCGACTCATAAATTCAACTTCTGCAGAGCTAATCTGGGCAGGTAGATCTCACTCTTGTTCCAATACCTAGCAGGAACTGTTTTATAATCTTTGACTGGTAAGTGTTCAGTAGACCTCTGATAATACTTGCTGACTTGGCATCTTTTTCTTTGGCTGGTGTTTCTGTGCCTAAAATGAAGACTGCTCAAGAATTGTTGTATGTGGGTGTATAACTAGAAATTTTCTCTATGTGACGTGAAAAGAAGAAAGATGTCAGGTTTTCTATGCTGGGCCAGTTTTACATTAAGAAGATTCTCAGTAGGATCAGTTACATTTTCTTTGGATTCAAAAGCAGATTTATTACTAACTTACTGTTTGTTTAAGTGTTATAATTGAAAATGGGTATCAATAGGAATGTTTTCATTTAGAAAAGTTAGGGTATGAAACTTACCAGTGCAAGTTCACATACCTTTTTATGCATATGGTAAATGGTACAAGTCTATTCTACAGTAGCCAAAATTTAATAGTCTAAAGGCTAATAACCATTTAAGTTCTATAAATAGTCAAAGATGAAGTTCGTATGATCTATTGTGTGACTTTTTAGAAGGAAAAGTTATTAATTGGATGTTTTTGTCCAAGAAAAATGAAAAATGCTGGGTTTTTTTCAAATTGCTATTACTAATCCCCCATATTTCAGATTGAATGGGAAATCAGAATAGAGAAATTTGTTTAAATTTTAAAATCCCTTAATTTGATTCATTTGAACCTTTCTGATTTTCACATGTTGTACTTACGCATCACATTATGGTCTGTGCAAATGGCTTTGTGAGTCTACATCAAACCCATTTTTAATAAAAAGACTGGAAGATACAGAGATAATCTTCCAGAGATGTCCATTACACGTATTTGACATCATGCTTGTTTAGAACAGTATTTCACAGTCATAACAGCAAGGCATCTTGGTTAACCTTGTTGCCATGTATTTTATAAATGCTGAAGCTACGTGTAGGTTGGTCCCTCACTCTATTAAGGTGTTGCTTGATGCATCAGCCATGCCATCATACACTGTTTTCCAAATCATCTTTCTCCTCTGGCAAAGACAGACATTCTTTAATAGCTTCATTCTTTCTTTAATATCTTGCTTTTTTTTTTCTCCACCACCCCCACTACCCCCCAATCAGTTCCCACTCACCCCTTTTTTCTGTGATCAGAGCTCCTGATAGCTGTAAACTGCTGTCTTTGTTGCATATACTACTTGGTAAGATTTTTCTTTTGTTGCCATTTATCAGCTCTTGAGTCTTTCTGTTATGGCTTCTGAAGGAGACTGGAGAGATTTAAATATGCGTACAAGAAGACTGTGATTCTTGCCACCTTCTGTAAGATATGAACAACAAAGTTTATAGAACAGTATTAGCTAGATGACATCAAATGGTGGATTAGCTATTAACACCATTTTTAGTGAAATGATAAGGTAGGATAATAAAGCTGATTTGTGGAATCTTCCAAATAGTTATGGCTGGAATATAGTTTGGGACAAAAACCCTATGCTTTGTCTAGATATTTTCCAAAGACACTATTTCCATTTTTGCTTTTTTAAAAGCCTTTCCAGTCTAGAACAGAGCACAGTTTTCCAATATATTAAGGGAGAAGTACGACAGAATATTTCATTTCAACTGAATGAAATTATCTGAGCTCACAGAAATAAAATGATTTTATACTAAAAATCTCGTTTGGGAAAGGATTGAAAAAAAATCCCTTATTGTCTTTGTATCGTTCAGAGTGATAATTTCCATCTTGGAAATAAGAATCTTTCCAAGATGTTGTAGGAGGAGAATTTGCCCTAAATTGCTGACTTTTCCTTTACCAGAATTGTACTGTTGTTTTGGGTGTATTTCAGGAGCAATATTGCCAGTGCATACACTTTCTCAGCATCAGATGAGGGTTTTTTGTCCGCAAGCAAAATATTTTCCTTTGAGAATCAAGCAATTAGATAAATGCTTGTTGAGAAAGACAGAACTCTCTGCTTCATTCATTTATAGAAAACAGATGACTTAATTTCTTAAAAATGAAAAGCTGTAACTTCTTCAGAGACAAGTGGGTCTTCCACTGTTCTGCAAATAATTGGAACTAATCAAACTGGGAAGAAAAGGGAAGGCAAAAGAAAGATCAGAGTCTGCTTATGGGCACTGAATTAATGCGAGCTTTAGAAGAGGAAATAACGTAATCGCAAGAGGGAGCTTATATTTCTGGAATTACTATACTAAACAGCAATATCCTGCTAAAGATGATCTCTGGGTTGAAAGGTGGTACCATATGCAAACGGTTGCAGCAAAGGAAATAAGTTTTTGTTAGGCAGGATAAATTGATGGGGGGGGTGGGGGTTGTAATTTATCACCAAACCCCAACATCAAAATCTTTTTTCAGTGCTACAGATCGAAGATTCTCTTACAACTCCATTTTAAAAATACATTCAATATAACTTAATTAGATCCTTTCAAAAGGATATTCTGCACTGCTTTGGGCCTAATTTTACTTCAAAGAGAGAAATAGATGTTCAGATTGCTTTGTTAGTGATTCCAAGAAATTGGTTCCAGGATTCAACTCTTAACCTCAAAATGGTGTTTCAGCAGCCCCAGATAAGGCCAAACAAGTTTTTCCAGGAATCAGCCACCTTAACTCTGCCTCACAGGTTCAACTCATAGCAACTGCACAAAAATTTTCAGACCAGGGTTTCAAGGAAAACTGGTACCTCCGTGGGGTTCTCAAAGTGTTGATAGAGCCAAATTCCCATAGGTCAGCAAGTCCCAAGCTTTTTATGCTGCTGCCCACTGACGTCTTTGGCTTTTTGTCTCCCATCTGGGGCTGCAGTTGTGTCTCTCTCCCATGCCTGGTCCCTGTTCTTCACACCCTCAGCCAGCAGCAGTGGCTATCGTTCCATGTCTTGCATATTTAGAAGGGATAGCACAGTTATTGTCACCACTGAAAGACCTTTGAGGATGGCATGTCTTTGATAAGATCTTATTTCCTCTTATTTAGCCATGACAGAGTGACCTACCATATGAAGACATTTGCAAATAATAACTCAAGCTTACTACCATCTATTCAATTTTTTTGACACCGCTTTTCATACAAAGATTTTCCAAGCTCTTGGTCTTCTGGTCAGGTTTTACCTCCCTGTTGCTGGTAATTTCCATTTCTAGAGTGTTGTAATATTGGTGTTACCAGGTAACTTTTGCTCTGTGAAGACTTGGGAGTGTGATGAATGATGACAGTGATTGACGGCTAAGTCCAGCTGGTCTGCAAAAAAAGTCTCAGCAGTCTCAGTCATCCCTTTGTGGTTGGGACTGTACTAAATGGTCAGGGTGGTCTGATGCATCTCTGAAGGAGAGTCTAATTTTGAAAGATTACTTGTTTTTGCTGTTTATTTACACTGACTATGAAGTAGTCATCTATATGTGTGTGGTAACAACATACCTAGATTTAAATGTTGTATCTTAATAAGACTGAAACCACTTATTTTTCTGGCCTGTTTGTAAACAGCAGTTAGAACCTCCCCATGAAGAACTGATGTCTGATGCTTTGCACAGCGTAGAAATAGAGTTGAGAAAGCTTGCTGAGATTCCTTGGCTTTATTATGTTTTTCAACCAAATGACGATGAGGTGAGTTTGATTAGTACTTCCTGTTTCTAATTGACCCTATTTTTTTCTTAATAGGGAAGAGTAAGTTAGAATCCCTCATGATCTAGAGATGCAATTTCAGTAGTGATGCTGGATGATTTCTGTCTGCTGTGAACAAGCTTCTAAGCTTAGGGATTCTGTGGTTTGTTCCCTTTTGTGAATGTAATGGTTTTGAATGGTTATCTAATAGATGAAACACATATAGAGTTAAATCCTGACATTATTCTTTATGGAAGTAAAATTTGGTCTTAATTTTTGAGATTAACTATGAATTAGCATCTCAAGCATGTAATTTAACTGTTGGGTTTTTTGTGTAATTAAAGGTAATTATGTCTTTTCTTTTATGCAGGATCCCCCTCTGGATTACACTAAAAGAAACAACAGAAGTACAGTGTTTCGCATAGTGCCAAAGTTTAAAAAAGAAAAAGTTCAGAAGCATAAGACCAGCCCTCAGCCTGGTATGTGTTTTGAAATTACAAGAAAAATAGTAGCATTTGGGAAAATGTGATTTTTATGGGTTTGTGGTTTTTTTCTTGGTAAGAGGTGACGTGATGCGCTCTACCAAAGAGTAAAGTCAAAGTGAAAAGCAACAGAGCTAACTGGCATCTTCATTAGGATGAAGATTTCTTTCAGTGCATTTAGAAATCATTCAGTAGGACCCCAAGATTTTCAAGTGAACCAAAGAACTACTGCAGAAAGATTTAGTTAAGTTGTATCATGCAACAGGACCTGTGTCTTTGCTGGTGGTTACATTTGATTAACCTGTGATACATTTGATAGCTATACAAGCCACAGGTGAACACATTGTTTCCCTGTGACAGCCCAGTTCTTGTTTTTCAGGTTAGTTTCAGAAGATGTGCAATAGCTTTTATCACAGTGGTTTAATTAACCAGTTATTCTTAAATTTCAGATGGGTTTTCAGTTTAGCAAGTGAGGCAAATCAAACAAAAAGCCACAATAGTCAATACTGAACTTTTAATTAGAAGTTGAACAAACTCCACTCTCCTCTCTTCCCACTCTTATCTGTAAACTTCCTTCCTTAAGATTATGTCCAGGAGTTAATCAGTGATCAGATGGTCCTAAAACCAGTTCTTCGTTTTTATCTTTTTAGTAGACGTAATCTATTTAATAGGTCGTAATCTGCAAAATCTTGCAGTTGTTGATCAGACTTTACATTTCAGATTAGACTTCAGATTTCACTTCATTGTAAAACTGATCAGCATTGAATGAAGTTGCAAAATTTTAGTAATAAGTAGCATAACTTTTTATTTTTTTCCAGTAAGTGTGGTCTTGTTAGAACTAATGTGGGCAACTAACCTTAGAGAACAATTAAAGAGAGCTGCTTAATGACCTACGTAACACAATAGCTTAAAGAATACTTGTTGCATTAATTAAAAATACTAGAATCTGTTAATTAAAACTGGACTTGCTTGCTGCCATTGCTATATTTGAGGTGTGGTCGATACTTTAATTTTACATGTTAATTAGTTTTTGAAGGCTTCTCTCCCTGGATGACTACTAATAAATTAATGGTATAAAGCAGAACAACATTAGATTTCGCGTCACTGATCCTAAGATGGTGAATACGTTGGGACATGAGGTTTTAAAGGCTTTACTGAAGAAACTGGAGTAAAGCTGAAAGCATGGCTGCAAAGCAAAGAACCCCAACTTTGTTTAGATACTTTCTCATGTTAACTGCTAATCTGTAACCTGCATGTAAAAAGGAAATTGTCGGGTTTTGTGGAAATGACACTTCTAACCTTTCCCTTTGCTAGCACGGCAATTCTACTCTGTTTTCCACTCTCTTTGGCCTAACCTTTGCTTGTGATGCATTTGAGCATGTAGAAATTAAGGGGGTTTTGCTCTTAACTTTGGTAGTTCAAAAATGGGGCACAGATGAAGTTGCTGCTTGGCTGGATCTGCTCAGTTTGGGAGAGTACAAAGAAATCTTCATCAGCCATGACATCCGAGGCTCTGAGCTTTTACATCTGGAAAGGCGAGATCTTAAGGTATTTCCTTTGTGCTACTTTTCTGCTATTGACCATTTTCTTTGACAAAACAACCACCAACTTTTCTTCTTTCCCTGCACTTGTTATGTGCTTGTAGCTTGGCTTACACTGTGCAAATATGCCATAAACTAATACGCACTGTCCTTTGGCCTGAAATTCTGAAGTGCTGACTTGTACTCGCAACCAAGAGTATCTGTGTTACCCAAAATTTCCTTTTTTTTTCACTTTATGTAGAATGACCACATTATAGTTTATGTCAGAAGGCGTAGGAAAGGCACATTTGGTATCTGTGTAATATAATGTATCTTCAGGAGTTCACCGTTTCCATTAAACAGGATCAGTATGGATCAGTTGAAGGTGGTGATAATAATTTGGAATCTCTCTACTGCAAGGTCAGCAGCTATGAGCTGCTGCCCTGCTTCAAGTGATTTAGTGTATATATATTGGATATAGTGGGTGTGAGAGCGATAAGCAGCTTAATAAATTGCGCTGTTGGACTTAAATGGTGTTGGTGTTTGTGTGTCAAAATACTTTTACAACAGGTTTTCTTGTTCCTGACCAGCCTCTCTGTGATTTTAGCTGTACAGATTTAAAACAGAGCACTTTTTTTTGACTCAAAAATCACAAAACTTTCTTCATCTGAGGTCAGATTGGTAAGTTTTGCAGGGAGAAATGTTACCTAGCAGTCTGAGGCTGTTATTTGAGCTTGCTGTCTTATTCAAGAATTACTTAAGTGCATCCATTATATGTAATAGAGGCTGTATCTTTGGGGATTCATTACATTACTTTTTCCAGGAACTCGGTAGTAATGAGTTCTTGATAATGCGTTTTGCAACTGCTTTTAGCACATAAGAGAGGAAATAAGATATTATATAAATTGCAAACATTTACATTTAGAGTGCAAGTCATTGCTCTAGCCACAGTGCAGTAGTTTCCAGACAGAGGCAATACTTTCATACAAATGTGCCATTTTTCATGAAGTTTCTTATGTATTGTGAAATCCTGACGTTACAAGGTACTGCTTGCTTGGTGTGACTGTTGCAGTTGAAGGCAGCTGCTGAAGACAGCAGTGTTTGAGATGATCTGTTTGGCTGCTGTGTGTTATTTGTATTGTTGGTATTAGATTGCCTGAACTTCTTTCTGTGGAAGTTAAATTCCTTCCTTTCAGGATAGTTCCTGACATGGAGGGACAGTTTGAAGACAGTCTCTTTCTACAAAAATTTAGAAATAGAAAACTGTCCATCCAAGTAATCCATCATGGTGTTCCAGTGGTGAATGTTGGAAGTCCCTGTTCTGAATGGGCACTGAACGGACTTAAAACCTAAATGGGAAATTCAGCATCAAACGATGCATAGGTTTGCCAGAATGTTCAGAAATCTTAAAAAAAAATATAAATAAATAAAAAATCAAGATGTCACATTTGTTGCAATAAATGATGGTAGGTGAGATCAGTGTTAAAACAGGACATGTTTTCTGGCCATGCCTTGTTTCTGACAGGTACCTGTCTGTCTGCATGCCCAGAAGACTGGCACTTCAGCCAAGTAAATATCTGCAGCAGGGTGATCATCACCCTGTTACCCCTGTTGGTAAGACTCGTGCTGGTTCAGCATGAATAGAACGCCATCACAAAGGCCTGTGCCCTGAAATACCTGAAGCTTTGCCTTAGAGCCTACAGGCAGAGTTTTGCTGGCCCCTCCACCTAGTGCTGCCTGGAAGCACCTACGATGTTTCAAACCGCTCAGCGCAGCTGGACGAGGAGGTGCCCGCACACGTTGCCGTGGGTGTATGCTGCTTGCAGGTGTCCTGCTCTACAGTTGCCCCATCGGCTCATGAGCAGGTGCCGAGAGCTTCCAGCGCAGCGCTGCTCGTAAGGTAGCCCGGGCTTTTGGCCAGGCACGGCTTGCGCTTTACGTAGCAACGCTGAATTAAGTAGCAGAGCTTAGCAGTCACCCAGTGTGTTACACACAGGGCATGACCTCCGCTGGGAGTCACATAAAGATGGCTCCAGAAGCCTGCAGTTTTCGGACTAGTGACCTGGAACGGTGTCAAGATGCGTAATGTGGTTCCTAGGACATGAGGAACACGTCACAAGCCACCCTGCTGGCTTCTCCTCTCTTTGGCTATGGAGGTTTGCAGACGAGCCCTCGGTGCTCCTGTGAGCGATGATCTGTCCGCAGCCTCTCCTCCAGTGCAAGGCTTGTGCTTCCTGCCAAGCTAAATGGGCTTGCCATTGACTCACAAGCTCTTAAGTCACATGCAATACATTTACCTCTGTTACCTCTCATGTCTACAACAGGAAAAAATCGTTGCCTGTTTTAATTGAGTCCTTTGGGCCCACTTTTCTTTCTGCGGTCAAAAGTAGAGACAAAAAGCAGTACAGGAAAGGGTTTGATGAAAGTCTCTTCCTTTGCACACATTGCTGAAATAGATCAATATGTTGACTGAAGAATCGGATGCCTCTAATTACATTTCTGTGTAGCTTGTGGATCCTGCTCTCAGTTAGCTCTGTGTGGCAAGTGGCAAATGGAGAACATCTCCAAGAGGAACTAGATACCTTTCTCTACCCAGCTCCTGCAGCAATATCCTTTCTCCAGCCTCCTACGTCTGATGTTATTTAGGGGAACCTTAGACTTTTACACCCCTGTGATTGTATTTTACTTGAGGAGAGGCTGGGCAGTAAATTGCGAACTTTGCTGTAGAAACTGTAGAAATAAAGCTTGTTGTGACTTTCTTTTTTTAACCTTATTTTACAAGCAAACTCATTGAAAAATGGACACTGATTTTTCTGAAACAAATGCTGGCATTCTTTGCATTGATAACCACGTTCCTACGGACTCAATGTAGTAATAATGAGAACTGCAACATGTTTGGTAGGACTAAGATGATGTCTCCATAGAGTTCCATGGCAATGTTGGTTTCCTTGCAGAAAGAGTTTCCATGTTTCATGTCAACTTGTTGAGAAGTGCCAGTCGAGCTGATGCCTGTGCTGAGGACCATGCCATTTCATCCTTGTGTTTAGCAGTAGTGCATTCTGAAAAAGTTCTTGTGTGGGAAATGTTTTCTAAGATTCGTTAGACTTCAGGCATGCAGGATGGCTTTTGACACTGGGAATGCAAGTAAGGCTGGTTTCTCATCTAGAAGATGTTAATATTAAGGAGTGTTTAGAAAAATTGTTTGGTTGTATTACATTGGTGGTGTATTTGGCCAAAATCTGTTGGGCAAACCTGGAATAAATGGGTTCTTGACTAAGCAGACAGGGGTCCAGTGACCATAATTTAAAGCAGATGAAGAACTCCTGAAAGCTGTTGCAAGAATTTTTATCAGCTTTTTCTTGCCCAACATTTTTTCTAATTTTTTTTTTTTTTTTAAATTTCCCCCAGAATTTTTTGAGCCTTACCTGCTGAAGGCCTAGAGATGGCAAAGTGGTTAGGGAGAGCAGAAGGAGAGGTGATCCTGTTGTATAAAAGCCATAGCTGAGGAGAAAGAAAGGCTGTTTTCTTCCTCAGACTCTGGCTAGCATCTTGGCTTCAAAACCATATTTTAGTCAAAGTGGATTTTTGTTAATTAGATATCAATTAAATGTGGACAGATTATGTAGAGTGTGATGAAACTCATGCTTGTACAAAAATGCAGAGATCTTTAGGGATCTTGCTTTTTGAATTATGCATGATCTGCTGCTGTAGCAGATCCTTTTAGTCTGAGATGAGAGAATTTCTGCAAACTTCCCTGCATCAGTAGTAAACAGAGAATACTAGAGAGCATCTAGTATCAGGAATGTATAAATTTTCATTTCCTCCAAACCGAACTATTACACAAGCAGAAAGATTCAGAGTTTATCATGTGGGTTGGTGGTGTTTTTTTTTTTTCCTGGAAGTGTGGCAGAATTTATTAAAAGGGTCCCAGAAATTGTGATGAGGCTCTTGAGACTTGCTGTTCTGATCTACATTACAGCAACTTCAATTGGAATGGAAATAGAACTGGAACCTCTTGCCTCTGAAACACAGGCATTGTTGACAATACTTTGTAAAGGTTGGTGGAAAAAGTGGCTGAGTTTTCTGGGAATTTCATACTATGATTCTTTCCTCTGATCTTTGAAGTCTGGCAGCATCTTGCTTATCCAACGAGTTCTACTTGTGAAAAATGTTTGTTCTGAAGAATTTGCAAGTTCTTAACCTTTAACATGTGTGGCTTCTTGTGGTTTGGAAAGGATCCTTACGGGTTTTCCCTTATGTAGAATTTCCTCCACATAGCAACTAGGCTACTTGAGTAGTTTCAGTAGTCATGTGTATTTTTGATTCATTGGGAATTAAGTTTAGCATAAGAAAGAAAATATTCTCCAAATCTAAAATGATAAATGTTACTGTCATTGTGGGACAAGTTTAACAACTACTACCTACAGAAGTTCTCTTATCTTAAAAAGGAGTACTGTATTTTTTTATAAGGAGGATGACCATTAGCAGAAACAAATTATAAATTGATGTGATATGGAAAATTAGAAGGTTTTTTAGATAGGTTGATATGGAGACTTTTATGAACACATCTTGAATTCTTTAACGCTGACACCTTTGTGCCAAAGTGCTGTAAAGGGTGGTCATGCCTCTACAGTACTGGTAGTTTTCAAATGAAGGAACAACCAGGTTTTTTTTCATCTTTATCATAACTAGAATTCAATCTTGGCTCTCTGAAAATTAATCCACCTGTTTAATCTGTGCTGTGCTACATTTACAATAAAATAATTAATGCCCATCTTACCATGTCTTTCTGCCTTTGGTAATTGCATGCTAACACTGTTAAGTAATATAAAGTACGGATTTTCTGAGGTTTCTGTGGCTGTAGAAAGGTAGATACAGGCTTTGTGTAGAGTATATGCAGAACGTTATATATGGTTTCATTTTTCACTCTGTATGAAACTAATTATTTCAAGCTGCTTAATTACACTCTTTTCCTTTTAATGTCTTCATAATAGAAATCTTCCTATTAAAATGAAAGGATTTCTATTTCAGAAAAATAGAGTGAAACTTTTCTAAGTTTTTTTTATTTAATCACAATCTATTCACATGAGGTTTATTCTACTAGTTTGATTCTGCCGCTTGCTCAATGTCACTAACACAAGGATTTTGAAGAGTTTTTCAAAGCTGGGTTTTACAGACAAGGGAAGCAAGCTTCCACCAAACTGTGCTGAAAATTCGTTAGCACATTGGGGATCATTAGCATAACTGGGCATCCCATTCTGCTTCTCTGACCATTGGACCAGTCAAAATTGGAAAAGGATGCAGCTAAAGCTGTTACTAGTACTGGAAGAGGTTTGCTGCAAAAAATTCTTGTCTGTTGTCACTTATATGGAGATGGGTCCCAGAAACCAATATGAGAAACTTTTCAGCTGATGTGATTGCTTTAGTGGTGGCTACAAGGAGATTTATGCTTGTGCTTTTTACATTTTCCTTTGGGACGTGACTGCCATGTCTCTAGAATTTTTCTTCCAGCTCTCTAATCAGGAAGATCCTTGTTAGGAGACATAACCTTTTTGGAATGAAAAACCAATGCTTGCCTTTTCTATTGCTCTCTAAAGGGAAGTTGTCCTACATGCCTGTAGCCATTACATCCACTTTCCCTTGAGAAACTGGAGAGATGTGTGTGTGTTGATTACAACAGACATCATAGGGCCTCAGATCAAGTGACATTGCTGGACAGAAACTCTAATCCGTCACATCCTACCAAGCATTCAATTGCTGTATTAGAGAGGAGAGGGAGATTGTTCTTTTTTTGCCAGACATTGTGAAAGGTTTTTGTACTTAGAAGTCAAGCAAAAGATAGTTTTGACAGATATTGCAGTGCCTTGGGATGTCATTATTTCAGGTAAGTAATTTTCTATCTGTAAGACAGAAAGGGATTCGTTGTATGCTCTAAGCAATTTTTTTTTTGTTAGGCAACACTTGCTAGTGCCACAGAATCTTTTCTGGTTTATGTTGATTGCAGTGAGCACATTTCTAGACATCTGTTGCATGGCTAGATCATAATCAATGGTGGGGTTTTTTTCCTTTTTGTAAATAAACTTCTCTCTCTCTCTCTCTCTCTCTCTCTCTCTCTCTCTCTCTCTCTCTTTTTAAATTTCTCTAGGACCTGGGGATAACGAAAGTGGGTCATATGAAGCGAATTCTCCAGGGAATTAAGGAGGTCGGCAAGAACGCTCCTCTGTCCGAAGTGTAATTATGCTGGTGCTCTCCCTAGAGAGAAAGGAAAGTTGCTGGAGAAGCAAAGCTGTTGCAGGCACTTAGCTGTCTTTATAGTTTACTCTATGGAAGAATAAGCACTGGTGTTTGTACAGGCTAGTATCTGAATTCTTGTGTGGTGAAGAGCTTGCTGTGAGAGTATGAAAGGATTTGTGCCAAAAAAAAAAAAAAAAAAAAAAAAAAAAAGGAACAAGTGGTATGTTTTGCGAAGACATTTCTTTGGTGTGCCAGCTTGGCCAGTTTGGATAAGCACATTTTGGTAAATCAAAAAATTGGTTTATGGTGAACTGCGCTCACTGGAAAATATAATCAAGAAATGATTGCTTTGCTTACCTGCAGCTCAGTATGCCTCTTCTTACACTGCAGCAAGATACCATTGTACAGCACGAGGTTGTCTGGTGATCCTTCCGAGGCGTAGCTCCCTAAAACCTTCTGTGCAGGAGACCGAGAGGTTTTGGAGGTTCAGCGCATGAGCCTAGCAGTGCCACAGGTACCCAGCACTTGCTGGCCACACAGGAGGGGGGAGAGATACCTTATGATACCATGAATGCAATCCGTAATGCATGGTATGCCTGCCTGAATTATCTGTTGTTCTGTTGCATGACACATCTGATACTTTAAACACTTGAACAACTTTTATATCAGTTTGAATGAGGTTTAATTTATTACTACTTGAGTGTCTTTTTTTTTATTTTCCGTTTCAGGCACTTTTCTATTCTTCAGTGTTGTGTTATGCCTAAAATGTGTTCTACGGCAAAGGATGTGTGAGTGTGGAAACTTAGCATTTGTGCCATATTCAGCAGATTATATGCATTATATATGATTGAAACACTGTACAGTTAGATTTTTAAATATACCATGTACAGAAGGTATATCAGGTAACTAACTTATGAGTATTCTTGAAAGACTGGTACCTCACAAAAATATCAGTTGGCTTCCTGCATGGAAAATGATAAAGAAATTTTCTCATGGTGCATTTTGATGTAGTCATTCAGTTATCTTACACATCTGTAGCATCTTTGAAATTCTAGGCACTAATGATTTTATTTATTCTGTTGTTCAAAAGGCAGATTGAAAGATTAATGGAATTTTTTTATAGGAAAATTCATTTATTTATCATACATAAGAGTTCGAAAATGTAGCAGCTAATTTGATTTTTGTGGGGTAAGCTTTTACTCATTGCTAATTAATTGTTAATTTAAAAATTTCTCTGTATGCATTTCTTTACAAAAGCATCAACTCATTTCTTGTCAGCACTCCTACATTGGTAGATCATAAAATATGAAATACAAACTTTTAAGGTTTTCCACTATGCATGCAAAGATGAATCACATGCAAGGTAGTAATCCATGAGTGTAAACAGGTTAAAGAAATTAAAACCATCTTTGTTTAGAAATTGCATTAGACCAGAGTTTATAAGGTTATTTACAATTTACTTAAATGGAACATAGCTTCATAATTGAATTTCCTGGTTAATTTTTCACAAGAAATATTAATCTAGTAGAAAAATAACTTGCATATAAAACCCTACAAAAACTACAAAAAAACCCTACTTAAATGTTTGAGATGAAATTATATTGTACCACTTGCCAGAAAACTTGCACAGGATTGCTGTCTCCTTGCTGTTCCTAACAACGTGTCATTGCGGCATGGGGAACACTTGACTTTTACTTAATTAAGTAGCTTTGACATTTCTTACAGGTTAAAGAGTATTTTAATATATATTTATGTTTTCCTTGTAAGCATCAGAGTAAGGCTTCATTTCTTCTTTCCAAAGCTTATTTTCCCTGTTTGAAGGGGCCAATGTCAAGTACTACATCCTGGTTTTGCCCTCCAGTTCTCATGAGTATGATGGGCATCGTCCCTTGGAAAATAGATGGGCATCATCCCCTGGAAAGTAAAATCTATTCCCCTCATTGTTCTGCTGAAAAAAAAAAAAATCAAAAGGAGCAAACCAGGTCTCAATTATATCCACTTAGATGTGCTCTTACTGCTGTAGGTTCAACAGGCACCATTCTGGGAGCTCTGTGGACATAACTGATTGTTCTGATAAACAAACAAAAGTAAAAGACTATGTTCCATTAGGTTTTCCATAAAAAACAAACCAAAATCCCTTTGCCAGGTGGCATGATTTTCATGCTGTTTTATGAAAAGCATATGGAAACAATGGAAAGTTAGGCAAACAGTGGTAGATTATAAATATTTATTAATGTACTTGGCATTCACCCCTTTAGTGATGTTCAGATGGCATCTGTCAAGTCTTCGCAAGTTGTATTTCCTTTTCTCTTGGTTTCTCTGTAAGCTACACTATGTTTTAATGTGTGGCAGCATTCTAAAATATCAATGTTACGGTAGATGGCATAGTTAATCTTCCTGGTTGATTCAAGGACATAAATACATGGAAGAACTTTCTTTGCTTTCCTGACTGTAGGATACACTTCTTAGAGCTTTCAGCCTTGCTATATGCAATGTGTTATGATGGGCTATGGAGCAGGATCTCTTCAGATCACTGTAGAGTCTATGCTGGGTATATTATAAAAAATGGGAGCTGCTTTTAGGCAGGGAATATGGGCAAATATTGTTTGTAATGCTACTTTCTTATGGCACTCCTCAAATTACCTCAGTATAGGACAACGGATGAATTGTCTTTGTATAGATCGCTTTTTTTAGATGACCACCAAAGAATTGAACTTTTGATTGTCCTAAGCAGAAGGGTTTTTTTAAACATGCAAGTAGGAAAAAAAAAAAAAAAAAAAAAAAAAAAAACAAACCAAAATTTATGATGTATTTATTAGATGCCCAGAAGAGCAAATTTTATGCAACTTTATGCCTTAGACCAGTGTTGGCTATGAAATCCAAATGCGTCTGGCAAGGAGGCTCAAACTATTTTACAGGGTTTCTCTGCCGAGGTCATGGGTCATAACTGTGTTTAGTGATGAGGCTTTTCTAAAACAAGACTTTTGAATACATTGTTACTATCTCATGATTATTGTAATTTCCAAGTATTTGGTTTTTTCCTTACTGCTGTAAAAGTCTCAGCTCCTAGAACTGACACACATAGCTACATTTTTAACGAACTTAATTCTTTATAATTTTGTCCTGATGTTTAAAGTGTTTCAAAGCGTATATCCCAATATTTCAACAAAAATAAGGTAAACACATCCCTTGAGAGTACTTAAGTTTTTTAGAAAGCAAGTTATCCCAATAGATCTTGTGGAGCCCTATTCAACATGCTAGATTCATCAAGACAAAAAATCACTATACAAAGTTCACTGGATGATTATTTTTCCTCTAGTCAAATAAACTTAATTTCTGTGGTCAGCCAGCATACCTTAAAATTTGAAAGGAATACAGAATGATAGGCTTTTTTTTTTTATCTTTTTTTTCTTAAGTGGCTGGTATTCATATAGATGAAATGCCCTACACCTCAGAAAGAAGAAGAGGAGAAATGAATGTTTTAAATGGCAGCAAATTGCCGAGTGCATGTTTGTTTTGTCATTTTCTAATAGGATTTTCCCAGTTTATTGTATTCAATTGCTGTAGCAACCTCTGATTCGAGTCATGCAAGAATTGCCTTTACAATGCCAAATGCCGCCTTCTTAGATACAGAATGACATCAGGCAAACCCGTGGTTGTAGGCGTTGGGTTTTTTTTTACAATACTTTAAAGGAAACACTTGTTCAAAAATGAATATTTTTATATGATGGCAATTGCAGATTTCCTTTATGATACATTTTTATGTATTTCCCCATAACCACTGTTTTTTTCGTGACCATCTCTTTCTTTCAAAAAAAAAAATATTTTACACTTGGAAGAACAGTAAAAGGTAAAGCATGCAATCAAAAACCCTCCCAGGTTATTTCAATCCAGTATTTCTTGCTTAGAGGCTGGACTAAACATGCTTAGTTCTGTAAATAATAAATAGAAATAATCTTTCACTCTCTATCCCTGCCCAAAGAAATTCATACTGCAATGTTGTATATCTGTAATTCAAGCAAAAGGAATTGATTTTTTTTTTATAATGATTCGTTTCATATTTTCCTACGATCTTTGTAGAGGAATGGATAACCTGCCAATTCTGACTTTTTCATTTAACTCAGTGATGCTAATTCACTTAATGAAAATTTCATAATGCCTTGATAATGAGCAGATCTTATTTTAAGGGTAAAATTATCAGTGTTTTTCAATGCGTCTAGTCTTCCTTTTGGGAAAACTGGCAGGAGACCTTTTTCACATGTAATGGAAAATGAATACATAAAGCAAATATGAGAGGATGTTCCATAGTCCTACTTTAGAAATACATGTAAAACTATGTATTGTCCATAGATAATTCTACAATGGACATGTAGGACAACTCCCCCCCCCCCCCGT
>JAVJGJ010000014.1:32890214-32914293 GCA_035590215.1 Microhierax caerulescens | reverse complement strand
TTTGTATTGTCCATTGATAATTCTACCAGGGACATGTCGCACAACTCCCCCCCCCCCCCCAGTGATTCCATTTTGCTTGATGCTTCCTATTAACGATTGGATTACTGATGTTTACTCCTGTTTCTCCATTGCTCTCTCTGTGCCCCTAAGTATGGAGTTCTTGCATGTAAGTTTGACAGCTCTGGTAACTAATGATTCGCAGTGCAAAAAGTCTTTGTAAAAGGTAAAGTCACAAGTGATGTATATCGTTGAGGATAAGCGAGCTGGAGCAAAGTATTTAGCTTACAATCAGGAAATCATCTTGTCATTTGTGTAAGTGAGAGCCATAAAAATTATATGACTAATAACATATTTTTTTCACCCCAATAATGTAAGTTCTCTCCACTGCAGTGTCCTGAGTAGTACATTTATACCATGGGCTCTACTATTTTTTTTTTTATTCTGTTTTCATAGATTGTGTGTTCTGTGGTATGATTTTCATATCATCAGGGTTTGATGCTGCTTATTCTAACTGCGAAGATTTAACGTTTGCAGGAACTGTACATGACTGTATTGCTGTCTTAAGTAAAAGGAGCGTGACCTGAGGAAGCTGAGGAGTTTGGACAGGACTTAAAATATCTCTGCTGCCTCTTCAGAGATGAATGGTAGCGTCAGCAGGATTGATAAAGCATCATTTGGTAATTACCAATAGAAGATCTTTACTGGTTGTATAAATTCCTGTATTTATATATAGAATACAGTGTGGAACGTGATCTTTTTTACAAAAAGAAAACATTTTCTAGTTCTTTTCTACTACTGTTGCATTAGGTTTAATAGCTCTGTTAAGGGTTAGCTTATGTACTTGAAATGCTCATTTCTGCTGTACAGAAGCCCAGTCTGTTTCTCAGCAGTTATATTCCATTTGAAAGCCGTCTGGAGACTTCCAGGAGACTATTCCTGTAGCCAGTTGGAGCTAATACCAAAATTCATAGCAACTTCTGTAGGCTTAATAGTGATTGCCCTCAATGTTTTAACTGAAAAATGTTTTGAAAGGGTTTTGGTTTTTTTCAGACTGTAGAATTCAACTCTAAAATGTCACCCCCTCATCATCTGTAAATAATAAAATGGCAGCACTGTTAACACTTCGGCAAACTAGCAAAATGCTGGCAAATACAGACCTGAGAGTATTCCTGGACAAATTGTCATGAATTTAGCTATAGTGGTTAAAGAATTTACCACCTTCAGAGCAATCAACAGAAAATTCATATATGTACATGGTAGGATTATAAACATCTATTTTAAATAATTGAAGACCTTGTCTCCCAGTTGACAGAAACACTTTCTATGTAAAGCTCTTTGGGATTTTGACTTCATACAACCTATTGCTTATATTAGTGAGGGCAGAAGAAGCTGGTGCATAATTTATGTTTAACACACAGGTCAAGCCTCTGCTGATGTTCTCACACTGCTTCCCAGCTCTTGTGTCTGGATGACTTCCCAGGTGCTTGACAAGATGAGACCCTCGATGTCTCCCCCCACTCTTCTGTTCAGAAGAGCTGGACAGGTAGGCTAGGAGAAAGCTGTACGATGCTCCAAGGAGACCTTGACTGACCCAGCCTTCAGGCTCCAGTCTGGCATAGCCATAGTGGACTAAAATACTCTTACAATCCCCGCTGAAAGCTATATTTAGCTTGCCATACCACTAACAATTAGCAATAGCTAATGGAATGTCCTTTAATAGAGATGTGTTTTGGCTAACTCCACAGCTGTGTAAGACTTCTGAAAATACCAGAAATTGTGGTAGCTATTAGTAGAACAAGTATGCAAGTGAGTAATCTGTTTTTTACTCTATGGAACAATCACTTTGGAAAAATGTATTTGTAGTATGATTGAAAGATTAGTGTTAGGATTGGAAAGATCCTGAAGGTAGAAGCAATATAGTACAAAGTTTAAAGTACAATGAATTTGCAAAAAAAACCCCACAACTTCATATGAAACAATTCTTTTAGGAAGCTGTGTTTGATCTAGGTATAGCTATGTTATACGAGAGCACGTGAACTGGAAGATGAAACCAGGAAGGAATGAACTAAAAGTAAAATTGGGTAGTTTGTTTTCAGGACGGGAACAGTGTGAAAAGCCAAAAATAAAATCCTGGCAAGTGCCCCAAATCTCTACTATGAATATTTAAAGTGAATTAGCATTTTAAGTCCTACCTTTATTAATCTAAAGTACTAATTGGATAGAAAACTTCTTAATTTGTTTAGTAACCTGACAATGTGATTTACAGGGAGAGAGTTACAGATAAAACTGTCGTTCTCCCTGCACTGGTTGAAGTAAGCTCTGCTTGGGACTAATTCTCTCTGCACTTACAGTCAATTTTTATGTGAACGGGGAGGTTGAGGAAAGCTGTCCAAAGCTGCTTGGTCTTGCTTTTGGGGGAGGGCGAACGCGTGGGCTGACAAGTAGGGCCTGGGGGGCTCTTCATCAGAATTTTAAGAATATATATGATTGTCTACTTGGACAGTTTGTGGAGGTTGACAGTGAGCACACAGACGTGCAGGTACTCGCCGTGAAGGTTTGTAGTGCACTGTTCTCTCACAAGGCGCCATCTTTCTGTGCTGCAGTAGGCGTTTGGACGGGGGGTGAGCACGCGGCTGCGTGGTGCTTAGTTGCCGGCCGGAGTTAAACCACAGCAGCCGCTTAGCCAGATTTCAGAGGATTTTCTATGGGCATCTGTCGTTTGTGGCGTCTCTACTTTCTGCCCTGGATTTTTCTCTCCTTAAAATGTGCACTTGGAAAAACGGAGTCTTGTCCACCTATAACAAAAATTACTGTTTTTCCTCTCAAGGAGCACAGCTTATGAACCTGCCCTGAAATAATTTGTTTCATTAGCCACCTCTTATATCATGTCCTTTGAATCCTAAAAGAGCTGAAACATGGGACCTCCCTAGAGCTGCCAGTTACCTAGTAATTCAGTTTGTTGAAGACTGTATGTTGAGGGGATCACCAGAGGGCAAGATAACGTTCACAGCGGAAGATGAGATGTGCGAGAGAGTTGGGATCTGTACATGAAGAGTACAAGGTGCTGGGGAGCTTGAGAGGTGAAGAGGCCCTGATCTCTGCACCTGAGATCTGGTCCTTCTGCATTGCTGTCATCACACACAAATCATTTAATAACATTTAATACTAGCAGCTTCCTCTCTTAATTCACAGTGACGACAAACATATCAGTGCTAACAAAACTTCTTAGTGTCGTAACTGTGTGTCCAGAGTAGATATTTCTTAAATGCCGAGGGCTATGGAATTGCATGAATGTATTTGTAGTGTATGTTCTGGCATTTAAAAAAGGATTTGATTTCATCTAAAGGTATTTTAAAGGTCCTGAGAGGATCCCAGCCCAACATGGATGGTCTCTGTCATTAGCTAGGCTCGTCACTTAAACTAGTACTCCAGTCAAGTACAGCTGTTAGTTCATTCTGTAGTAACTTCCACTTACTTGCATGAGTGGGTGCTTAAAGTGCACATAAAAGTGTTGCAGAGATGTGACACCGTCTAGTTTTCTGAGTAACTCTTATATTTGGGTCTGAATAGCATTCTGCAGCAAAAAGGTGAAACACACAATTTCCACTGAATTGAAAAACATGGTCAATGGAGAATGAAAACATCTGACATGATTTGTACTGGTTTAGGTAAAAACTACTGCACGCTCCATAGTTTCTGCCCTTCATTTCCCCTTGGTCCTGGTAACTCCACAGGAAAATTGATCGTCTTTGAAAACATATAGATCTATTGGGACTTAGGCCTGTGCTTACCTTTAAAAGGCATTTTAGTCCCCCTGGGAGATTGCTACCATGTATTTCAGTTTTAGCATTTATGTGTAAGCCTACAGAGGATTTAGGTAGGTAGAAATTGCTCCTCACATAAAAATTATCATCAGATTGATCAACGGTAGCCTTTTAAATGCCATACCTATGAATGTCGTTCTCTTGGCAGTAGTTGCGTGTGCATGTTTGTAGAGATGTAGTATCTAGTTTGTAGTCTGTATGTGCGTGCACACCTGTACATATATATGTATATACATACCCTGGTTTTGCCCAGAATGCCAACTTGTGTGTAGAGCCAAAAAATCTTAAAACTATACAATGCTTGAGATGCTGCATTGTTTTTATTATAATATTTTTTTATATCAAATGAATCGCAGGATGTTTACAGATGCTTATTAATATTTAACTTATACAATGGAGTGGCAGGATGTTTATGATTGTTGTCAGCTAAAGAATTGTATACGATTCTGGGTGAAATTTTGGCTTTGTTGAAATCCTTGGCAAAACTCTCATTGATCTCACTGGGGCCAAGATTAAACCCCACTGAATCTATTGTTTACTGGCTATTTTCCTACTGTGATTTTTTTTTTTTAATGACTGAGATATATTTATTTTTTCCCAATGTGAAATCTGCAGTTGCTATTTGGATTTTTCTACAGAGCCTGCGAACTCCAACACAGGTGGGAATATATGCCTTAGAGACTGTACAGAATTTTTCATTGATCTGGTCCTTGGATATGTCTAAGAAAATACCTTCTAAGATAACTTTTGTAAGATTTAATACAGAACCTTCTAAAAACAAATCACCTATCTTACCTCTCCCCCAAAGAGGGCATGCAGTGCGGCAGGTGAAAATGAAGAAGTATTTTCTGATTAATAAAAAGTAGTCCCTTCTATTTTGTATACCTGCTGATTTCATACTGCTCACCTGGCTCTGCAGATCTAGAATGAGACACTTGAAGTACCTCATCCAAAAGTACCTTATCGTGGGGGGAAAAAAAAGTTATATACTAATGGCTTTAAACTTCTCATCAAGACATGGAGGTATCTTCAGAGCCAGTCTGTAGAACGCATGGATGAATAAAATTATGAAAATACTTAGTGGTAAGGCAAATCAGACAACTGCTTGACCTTGGAGAAATGGCTTGTTGAGAGACAGAAGGATCAGTTCCTTAACAGCACCAGGGAGGAAAAATACCGTAATGCAGCGCTTCCTAAACCCCTTTCCAGGGTATCTTTAATTGTGTATGCTCTAAGTATATTCTTCCTGTAAAAAGACATAAGGCTGTGAAACGGCTGAATAGATGCATCTTAATTTCTTCGTCTAAGGCTAAAAATACCATTTTTAACAAGAGGTATCATGCACTTTGAAATATATGTGTCTGGAACAGGTAAGTTTGTATTCATTGTAGATAGTCATCCCAGGGATACAGTAGGATTTGTAAAATGAGGTAGTTATGCCAATGTTATCAAAAGCTGAAGAAATAGCCAGCCAGCTGAATTCTCCCATTCAGGCTTCTTCTAAAGACATCTGTGCAAATGCCCACCACTCCCAGGAATCTTTTCCTATAATTTTGCTTAAGAAAGGATCATACTCAGATTCTTACTCTTCCCCTTGCTAATCAGGAAGGAAATATGCACCTTGGTTGAACTTTCCAGGACTTGGTTGGCTATAGAAACAGACCTCAAAAGAATAAACAGTTGAGGCAACCAGTAGGCTCATGGAGGATACATGGGGCTGTGCCTGGGCTCACCATTCTGCTGGATCCAGTTACAGGTTTTGGGGGGAAAAAGCTCCTGTTGTGCCCCGACTGCTGCCGGTGGCAAACCTCCGTGGTTATTAGTGGGAGCAGGCGGGTGCCCAAGTGGGCAGACAAGTTCCCTTTTGCACGTTCATTATCTTTCTGTCATTCTAATCAGTACTGGAGCTCAGGAAACACCACTGTTGTCTGAAAGGCCCTGACGAGTAGAGGGTATGTGAGGAGATGGGGAGGGAGTGGCTGGAGGTCTGGATTCTGCCTTTAGTTTTCTGCTGTGGAGCTGGTGCAAGACTGGGGGCAACTCACTTTAACCTTAGTGTGCCTCACTTTCTCCGCCTGTGGGAGTAAGGATGCTTACACCTCTGTACAGCCCCCTTGAGACCTATAGGAAAGCACTGGTATATAAGCGGCTAAGTTTTACTGACACTATTATATGTAGTATAAATAAATGACTTTTGTCCGTTACACTGCAAAAATTGCTTTTCCTAGTTTCAGTTCTGACTATTTGATGACCTACGACGTTCTGGGTAGTCAGTTTTGAAGCTTAGCGATTGCTCTAGTACTTACAATTACACACATAGCGGGCTTTGTTTGCTGCAGAAAAGGGTAAAACTTTAAACTGCCTGACAAAACTTGCCAATGAAGTATATCTAACAGAGCAGGGGTGTAACTTTGGCTTTATTTACTTGTAATAATGGTAAGGAACAGTGAATTTTGTTTGTTTACATACTGTTTACAATGGCACAGTTTTATTTTTAATATATAAAAAAAAAAAACAATTGAGGTATTTATTGCATATACTATTTTAAAGATGTTTTATGTGTTTTCACCTTTGGAATATATTGTTACATTTCCTTGTACAGATAATTTGGGTGGCTTTGTTAATATAGTTAGTAATTTTTATGACTACTAAGTGACCAGTTTTCCGTGCCTTTTTATTGATGGATGCATGATTACATATTTATTATTGTATGGAAGTCACTGAGATGTGTATTTTTGTATTCTGCTGGAAGCAATGGTTGATTTTATTGTACATGATAAGAGATGCCTTCCATAATGGGCACTCCTATGAGATCTTCCTTCTCAAATAAACAGAATGCATTCAATGTACCTTCCTTAAGTCCTTGAATTTTTTTTCTGTGTCTGGAAATCAATGGAAATTCTTGAACATCATGACACTGAATTTTAGATGTTCTCCACTCAAAATGTGGGCTGCTACCAATATCATCAAATCCAAACTGAAATTCCCCATTGAAATGAATACAATGGCAAGTCCTTGGCACAGTGTAAGCCTTTGTAATTTAAAAGAAAACTCTGTAGGTTACACTTAATAAAATTTGGATGAGTGACTATCAAGTACCATTTCCATTACACTGCCTGAAAATTGTTTTATATTACAGGCTTCGAATACAGCTTTTAAACGTACTTTATAAGGCGATGTCCAAGCCCACATGTAACTTGTAAGTAGGTCCCTGTGTATGTAGGTGTTTACATTTGCAGGGATCTTCCACTAGATCTTGCTGGCATATGGCATATTAAATACAAAAATAGATTTACATTTGCATCCATAGTAACAACAGCTGTTAAAACAATATACAGTAGTGCCCGTTTTTCCACAGTAAGTGGCAGTTAAACAAACACATTTTTCCTTAGTACTATATACTGAACCTCTCCAGCACCAACCCAGATAAACGCTTACTTCAGTTGATTCCATGCCAGGACCTGAAGACGAGGGCACTTCTGCAGGTCATCATCAGCTACCGCGCTGTAGGTCAGTGAGCTACGAGGCTGGTACTTAAGACATGGTGTGAAAGTGACTTATATCAACAGCTTGCACAGACAGGAAAAAGATAATTTATAGGAACTTAAGTCAATTGATAAAGGCAATAATTTTGTGGTTGATGAAGGTTGATCATCGTGTTTGGATCGTAGTGTCATGAAGGTATCATATACAGGAGAGTCATTTTCATGGATAACCCAGAATGCTTAAAGGTCAGCCCTGGCGGTTTTAACACACAGTTAAATCCAGGTGCTTACAACTCTTTTAGGATCGAAGCCTGTACTTTTAAGTTTGGGGGTGCTGCATGTGCATTCAATTTCTTTAATGAAACCAAAACAGTTGGTTTTAATAATCAAAGCTGTGGCATAAATGAGACTGTATTAGGAGAAACAGGTAATGATGTAAAGTAAGGGATACCACTGGGGCTGATACTCTATGGTATGTGAGGAGACTGGGTGTGATGGTGTATGGATGCTGTGAATTCTCCAGAATTGCTTCTAGCAGTTAAGACTCAACAGTAAGATCAGCTTCCCATACTTCATCTTGCCTGTAAGTTAGATTTGTGTGAATAAGAAGTCAGAATGTGAGAAAAGTGGTTGCATTATAAGCCTTAACTTGGGAGATGCACTTAGGGAAGTTTTTAATAATTCTAAGAAGAATTTGGTAAATGGGTGAACTTCATACCTCAATATATGTTTTGGTACTTGTGGAATATAATTAATCTGTTCATGCCAGTGACACTGAGTAGTTGATGATAAAGACTGAAATTGTGCGAACTTTTAACTCCCATGAAGAAATTCATAAAAATCTAAATACAAGAAGATGGTACCCAGGAAAGAGTTTAAATTAGATGTCCCGAGGCAAATCCCTAGAACCAAATCTAATGGAGTTATTGCTGGGACAGTTTTTCAAAAAGGGCTGTATAGATGTCTTGTCTAAAACACAAAATGTAGCAGCAAATTATTTAAAGAGGTTTAGTTGGGATGGAGTGGCAGACTACAAGAGCAAAAATGAAACTAGTGACAGTATAAGCAGTTCTTTTCACGTTAATATTAGAATGTTAGGATATTAGAGAATTAAAACAGTGAGCATAGGAAAAAGTGGGAAGGAAAATGGTTTTAAAATTGTGCAATTCAGGCCACTGAAAGTTTGTGTATAGATTAAAATCTGTCTGTCCTGGAAGCATGTGTGGGAGTATGGCATTAGCACAAGTTGGTTGTGTACTTAACTAGTTATATGTGCCACTTCAACTGGAGTTATTACAGGCTAGTTTTTAATTACATAAATGTGCTTCTGATCATATTTATAAGTATACTTTGGGGAAATGAAATAGCCTGTGTCAGTGGAACCATGGCCTTTATTGTCCCCAGCCATCTAATGGCAGGAAGATGTCATGGGTGGAATTTGCACTGTGAGCATGACAACAAGAAAGGCGGGCGCAGTAGCTTCTGTCCTTGCCGAATGCACAATGGATGAGTGAGAGCAGCAGCTGGCCTGAGTCCTCATTTAGCTGAGAACCAAGGGGATCTACACGGAAGCGCATCTGTCTTTTTATAGAGGGAGAGATGGATAGATGTCACGGTGATGAAATGGGACATCCTGGGACGTGGCAGATGCTTCATAGAGGCAGCAGGATTTCTGCTTGGGCTGTAGTTTCCATTTCCTTTCGGTGACAGCAGCACACAGCTGTGGCTGCACTTGCCCCTCTGAACTCATTCCTCCACTCAGCCCTTTAGCTGTTACTTGCCTCTCCCATGTCTCAAAGCTTTCAGCCCTTCTCAGGTGCCTACCCTCATTTCCCAATTACATTTTGCCAAGTGCAATTTCCTTTCTTCAATTTCATTCAAAAAAAAAAAAAAAAAATCTGTCTGCTGCCTAGCAACATCAGTGTAACAGCAGATATACGTTCTCCTGGCAGTCACGCTATCCTCTGAGTAAATCAGTTCATTAATTAAACATCAGGCACGTAATACCTCTGAATCCCTAATGCACTGTCCCTGGTAATAATAATCTGCTAATGGCATAACTATTCAACGAATGGCCTGTTTTCCCTCACTCGAGGGAGCACCGCTTTGCTGAGGCTTCGTGGGCACAGCTTCTCCGACCTGCTGTGGAAGCTCTCAGTTCTCTGAAGGTCAAGTCGGCAAGTGTTCATGCAGGGGCCTGTAGACGCTACAGGAGTATGTGCTTCTGATTTACGCTTGGTAACTTACTTTCCAGCTAACTTAGCTTACAAGCATGAATTGGTCAATCAGAAACATTAGGGTGCTATTTTCTGATGAATTAAGAAAATCCAAGAGCGGTTGAAGAGGCAATGGAGCTGCATCTAAAACAAGTTTTCTTTAGAGTGAGGGGAAGACGCTTTTTTTAAGCCTAGTAGATTCACAAGTTACCTCAGAATACCTGCACAAAAATCTTGGTGGCTAATGGTTTCAGGTCATCCTTTCTCCTTTGCCAGCTTCCACGAACACCAAGAGGAGTGGGTGGGTTCTGGGGCTGACTCCATGTTAGCCAGCATGCTGGTTTGAAGGAGGGTGCCCAGTCAGGGGTTGTGTAGGCAACCCTTTCCTAAAATTAAAACCCACGCACTTGAATAAAACACTGTGTTACACGAGTTTTTAAAGTGCTGACTTTCTAAGGAGGTGAGTTTTATGTGATTCTGGTTTGTCATTCGGCCTCTCTCGCTTCCTCTCTTCTGGGCCTCCACCGTCCACCCCATCGTGTTTTGCGCACCCTCCCTCAGGTAACAGGCACACCATAAACCCCAGAGTGTGGTACAGGAGAGGTGCTCGAGATCGAGAGGTGGAAGAGCATGAGGCAGCATTGATTGCCTCATAAAATCCAGCTGAAACCTACAATTATTTTCCCAGATGCCAGTTGTAGTCACATCTTTCATTTCTTCTCTTATTTAGCTCATCAGAAGAAAATAATTGAATGAGTTTCCCTACAAATAAAAATCAAATATGTTCCTTAAAAAGTGTATAAAGGAGTTAGAAAGCTACACAGGGAGAGATTGCGTAGACAATACCTGTGGCAGTCCCGCTCCACCACAGCATCAAGAAATGAACAGCATAAATTTTACAGTTTAAGTGTAAAACCTTCCCAGTCTTTTCTTAGGAAGGCATATAGTGCTTTACAAATCAAATGTCCTCAGTATTAAACTTCTCAATATAATTTCATCTCCCCGTGGCCACTCAGCCATGAAAACGATTACTATGTAATTCTCAGAATCTTGAGCCTATTTAAAATATTGATAGGAATATTAATTAAATCTTCTGAACATTGTGGAAAGAGTAGCCTGGACAAATGAGCCTAAATTCCTGAAAAATACAATAACAATTAATTATGTCAGGACAATCCATCACCATTTATTTGTCAGTCAATAAGAGAACCATAGCTAATGGCTGACTAAGATCAATTAAAGGTTGATGAAGTGCTAGTTTTTAAATACAAGTTAAATTATTAACCCATACCATTTGCCAGCAGGATCAACAATAGGTCAAGACTTATTTTTTCAACATAAATTCCCTCTCAAAATGTATATATTTTGAAAGCAAGAGTCAATGTCCTATATTTGCTCAGATGACGGTCAATCTGGGATTTTATTACAGACTTTTTCCCTGGCTGGATTAAATGGAGAAAAGCCTGGAATATAAATCCTTGTGGTTCTTTTACATCTGTTAATCTAATACCCAGTTTGAATGCTTCTGATAGCCAGACTAATCCCTGGGGAAGTGGAAATAAAAAATATTTTCCCTTCATTTAAAGAGGACTCCTATCCTCTGTAGACCTACTTGCTTTGCAACTTGTGGGAGGGAGCCTGACCATTAGGCTACCTTCGGGCTGATAACAGGTTTGCCTGGGAGGAAGCCCAGTGCTGGAAAGATGTTATATGATGTTTTACCAGCCTGTTTATATTCACATTCTGGCTGCCAGACTCACGTGTTGCTGCTGTCAGGTTCCCACCTCCCACATTACATAGAGAAAAACGAGAATTTTAGGGTCTGTGCCATGCTAGAATTCTGCTGCACCTTATTTTTGGGCACTGGGTGATTCTGGCATCTAAAGCATCATTGAGCATAAGGTGTGTGTATAATGATACTGTTGCAATTTCTTTTTACAGTCCCTTACTATTTAACCAAAGCTTGGTTTGCTTTCAATATGAATGGATTTTTTTACATTATTATTATTTATTTAGTGGTTCAAGACCTTTATAATAAGTTGAGGTGTGTTTTTTTTTGTGTTGAGTCTTTTTACCAGCCTAGAATAGAAGTAATTTTCTTTTAGAGATACAAAAATTACAGCTACTAGGATGACTTTCCCAGAAGACATTCAATACCTCAGCCAAAATGCAGTTTCTTTTTCTGAATTGCATTTTTTTCTCCTGTCCTTCCCTTCTGATAGCCAAAAATAAACCTGGAGCAAAAAGCCTGTTGATAACACCACACTTTGCAGGGCAGCTGCATCCCTTCTCTTTCATTCTGCTTTGGCCCTCAGTGTCTTCAAGGGCATCCAACACTAGCACTGGTGATGTCTCTTCCTTGAAGCACATGATTATCGTTTTACAGAGGTGTTCCAGTTTCATTTTACTGGATGGAGTATGAGGATGAGGAAATGCATTTCTGAAAACACAGATGATACTGTTTCAGTATACAGATTTATTCCCTAATAGCTGCTGTGGCTCTTAAGTTGAAAATACAGTCTTCAATGGCTCGTGCTCATGCTCATGCCACAGGATACGATACAGATCAGCTCAGCTGTGGTAATTGCATCTGTCACAGCAAGTATGAAGTAAATCAACTACACTGCTATGAAGGAAGCTTAAACTAACATACAGCAAAAGCCTGCACACAGGTAGTTTTCATTTACTGACTTGCTCCCGTGTCTAAACAATCGTAGAATCACAGAATGGTTTGGGTTGGAAGAGACCTTAAATATCATCCAGTTCCACCCCCCTGCAATGGGCAGGGACACCTTCCACTAGACCAGGTTGCTCAAAGCCCCGTCCAGCCTGGCCTTGAAACACTCTGATAAATCTTCTCTAATATTTACGGAGTACAATATCCTTGTGATTTCACTGCACCACAATAAATAAAAACTGATACTCCCTGAATTCATCACAGAAGCACATGATTTATAAAACAGATGCATAACTTGTGTAGATTGTGCTTTTAATCCTCTTGCACACCGAAAAGGATGGGATTTCTCATTTCCTTTAAAAGCAGGCCACCTAGTGCTTGCAGAGCTCCAGCACGGTGAGAAACTGCAGACAGCTTGGTGTGCTCCCTCATTTGCACTCCCTTTGAACCATGCAGCTGCTCACCTACTTTTCCAGACATGTGCTAGAGTGCAGCTTAAACAGAAACAGAAATTTCAGGCTGTGATTTCACGTGTCCAATCCGTCTTGACCTGCTACTTCCTTAGCTCCAGCATCGTTTTTTGTCAGACCTTTCAGTCAACCAGCATAACTGCCTAACGTGGTCAAGAAGAGTCAATGACCACAACACCACGGTAGGGATCTGCTGGGCTAATGAAATCAATCAAGTGATAGAAGGATCTAGCGCCTAAGCTGGCTCAAGGAGGACGCTGTACTGGGAGAAAAGAAGATTGACAGGAGGGAGAAAGAGTATGATCTTCCCCTTTGATCACCAGCAATCTGGTAGAAACTGCATCTGCAGGTTCCCCAAAGAAGAACAGAATTAAGGTAGAAATACTGACAACTTCTCCTCCAGAATGACACCAAGGCACTATTAGAGGAAAGAAAAAGCCCCAGTCCTTTACCCGTGCTATTAAAAAGTCATGAGCTAAGTAGTTTCCATACCAGGATATGACATCTCCAAAGAAAGTCAAAAAGCGTAGCTTGGAATGATGTTACTAATTCTGTAGCTGTCTGATCAGACATGTAACCAGTGTCCCAGTAAGATACTTTATCCTGACATTTTGCTGGAGCTTTCCTTCCTCCTCCCAGTGAGACACAAGGAGGAAACTCAAGCATCTGCTGTCATTAATGATCCTATGCCATTTCTCAGTGTGTCTAAATGCTGGTGGTCAATCCTGCCAGAATTTTGCATTTGATAAAGTGGATAAATCTCTCGGTGATCTCAAGCAAGAGGTGAGTTTGCGGCTTTTTGTGCATATGTAAGAACTTTAAATACTGAGCTATTCAGCCCTGTATATGGTATAGTGTAGCTAAATTTAGCCCTGCATGGATGCCAATGTATTTGACAACACTCTCCTTTTTTGCATAGATTTAGCCTTTCAGTTAAAAGTGAAAAATCAGTAATTTCTCATTCTAATCTGCTTTTAAAGTAGTGCAGAGCTTTTGCTTTCATTTTTAACAAAAAGGAAATTTAACACTAGCTAGAGAATCAATTCTGTATCACTAAAAAGAACATTTGTAGAAACCTTGTGTCTCAGACTGTGAAACTTGAGAAAATTATTAAATGTCAGAAGATATAAATAAATGCTTTCTATATTTGGTCTTTGTTGGCTAATGGGTACCTTCATGTAACACATCTTTTGTTAACTACTGTCAGAGATGGAATATGGTCTGGGCTGTTGGATCTGGGATGGAAATGCTGACATTTCTACAGTGGTAGGAAATTTAATAGAAGAGGCATAAAGAAGCTTCTTTCAGTCCTTAATTTCAGAAAATTACAGAAGGACTCTGAATATTAAAGCAAGCTTTGCGTTCATCCTTCAAGAGCAATGTGGCATACTGTACTATATGCAACTGCAGAAGTGCTTTGTGCAGCTTCTTGTCAGGTACTTCAAAGGAGACCTGTTATGTCACACTGACTGAGTATTTTGTTACTGGTAAAACCAGCACATAGAAAAAAAATAATCTGCAATTGTGCTCCTCAGTGCTCTGTCCTGTTGGCAGAACTTAACTTTTGACTTAGGATCATCTCGCATTAGTTCTGTATCATCCATGGTATAAGGACGTTGAATGAAAAGAGGTGTATGATCACACTTCCGATGAATGTCAGAGAGGTTTTTTGTTTTGTTTTGTTTTGCTCTTAATAGCTAATGAATATAGTCCAAAAACCAGCAGTCCTTTATGTACACATGGTGTACAAATACATATAGTACACGGTATTTTTAAAATAGGTCTTTCTTTCTACTGAATCAAGACCTACTTTACAAAGGGGTGTACACCACCACGTCAGGATTGCTCTAGAGATCACTGTGTGGGGAGAACTTAGGAAGCACTCTAGAGAACAGAGGGAGAAGGGTGCAGCGCATGGCAGCTTTAGAGTCCCTTTCTGCCTTCTCCCCGATGCTTCTGAAGAGTGAGGGACCCTAATGGTCTGTCTATATGGCACGCTCTTCCTCAATCCACAATGTGAGCAGCAGTTCTAGCTCTGACCAGCCTCCTTCACCTGCAGTGTGCATCATTGTCTTCCTTGAATGGAACTGGAAAACACTCACATTAAAAATTAAAGGCCTCATTGGAACACGTTAATGTATACAAGGTATTTTCTTTACCACAGCGTGGATTTTTGTCTCCCATACACATATATGCTGTCTTCAAATACACTATATAGCCAAGCTAAGTTGCAATTTATTATTTACATTATTGATTATAAATATTCATTTCAAATTTTGCAATCCTATCTTAAAGCTTGTCATCTATAAAACTGAAATTAAGTTTACTTAGAAACTCATCCTTAACATCATCAATATATATCAGGTTTCTGCAGTCTCTTCAGGTGCATTTACATAGAAAATTATCCTCTCTTGGCACACCTGAGATATAAGGGGACAAAATAAATGCCTTGAATTAAAAACCAACAACAACAAAAAAAAGGAGGCTATAATCTGTACTCTGGAACCTGGCAAATTTTCCATTTCTCAGGTTCAGCGTCTCCCCCCATCACATACCAACTGTCAGGAGTGCAGTTATGTGTTCTGATGCTGCACCTCATAAAAAACACTCCATTTTTTTGTGATAAGGAAAACCAGCCATTCAAACTGCAAAGCTCCAAAGGGTTCCCCTCCTTGAATGATGAAGAAGACAGAAGCAGAAAGCGTGCCTTCAGGCAAACCTGCCTTGCCAGAGCCTGAGAGAACTAGGAGAGGAAGACATTACACTTATTTCCTAACGAAAGCCATACGCAAACTCATCAGTGATTCTTCTGAAAACCTGAAGTTCTTCCCTACACAAACCTTTCATATCAATCAGCTTTCAACCATAAAAGATGCTTTTGATGCCCTGAAAATTCAACATAATTTTGCCAATGAATAAGCTAAATCAGATTAATGTAACTTCATTTTCTGATATAAAAATGGTAAACTTAGGCTTGGAGTGGAAAGGAAATCCATTTCTTTTTTTCTCCTTTAGTATTATGTGTTTCAGAGGGTATATTACTAAAGAACCCATCATCGGTACATTACTGTACATTACCTTTCAGTGACTTTATTATATCTTTAACTTCAGCTCATAAAAGATCAGATGGTTCTACACTTACAACTGTTGTACACTTTTTAGCATAAAGAAATCTGAGTATTATAGAGGCTTCAGCTACTAATTTCTTCCCTGTACCCCATCTTCACTGCCCCCAAAGAACAGAAAATCACAGTTGGTCAATCCTTACCTTTCAGTAGCAGAAGAACATGAAACCTTTTGACTGCAATCTCTGAAGATACCCATCTAGCAAGGACAAGCCTCAACATTTCCATGTATTCAAAGCTCATGAAATAAAAAGCTGCTGGTAATTCTGGAAACTATTTGGCAGTTAAGGGAAAAAAATAAGTTAATACTCTTACAACACAACTTTCAGGATCATATTCTGACTTATCTATAACATATCTACTTTATTATGCAGCATATGACCTGGGCAATCATCTGAAAGAATAAATTAATTCTCATTTTCCATTCATTTATAGGTAGAACAGTGTCTTACCAGTCATAAATGATGACATGTTGTTAAAAGTTCAAACAATTTGATTTTAATACACTTTTTTTGCATTTTCAAATATTCCTCATGCAGTTTCTTGCAACTGAGCAAGCAGAAAATGCATTATTACCCTTTCAATCAATGAAAAATGTTTTGGTTTTTTTCATATATATATTTCCATGGCTTTAAAGCATCAGTGACCACAAAGAAGATACTTGCCTTTCAGCCAACTTTAAAAATATTTTTCTTCATTAAAAGAGTAATTAATACATCATTGGTACATGGTCTAAAGTACCCAGAAATACATGGTCTTACCAAGATTTGTAATTTTAAGCTATGTTTGACTCTTGAAAAACTCAATTTACTGTCACAAACAAGTGAGCTATATCTATTGATAATACCATGGAACACCTTCGTTGCTCTGCAAAAGGTACTGTATTTTCTGTATGTCACATTTTTGCAACAAAGAAATAGGAATCTTGTTCTTAGATGCTACAAGCTGTTCCATTCATGTGCTATCTCACTGGACAAAGCAAACTCATGGAGCTGCTTCTTCCAGAAAGTGCCAGGCTTGCTTTTTTTCAAGCTGCACCTCGACTTAATGACAGGATATTATAGACATTATTGTGATCATTATCCACATATCTCTACATGCAGATTTTTTTTTAAATCGTTCCTATTTAGACTCAGGTCTATTTTACCATTACCCTGCCCATTCCATTACTGACCCAACAGACTCCAGATGCTGTACTCCATACGTCAGGAGTACTTGGGGTGATCGTCACCCCAATAAACTAGATGTATTCTGGAAATACATTTCAGACATTTTTTACAATCTCCATTTCTGCTCTAATCAGCTTAAGTGATGGCTGAAAAATTAAACTTCTTTGGTTCTCAATAGGCCATGTAAATGTAACATTTCTGAGCTAGGAAATTTTCCTGGAAAAGTTTCATTGGGAAAATGAAATAGACTTCAGCAAAGGTAGCTTAGAAACAGCTACTCAGAAATCTTATGGTGGTGGGGAAGACCTCACAGTATTTATTTCAGGCATTTCTATTCTTTGTCTCATTCTGGCCAATTTGCCATCTTCAAACAGTGATTTGCACAGAGGCCCTTGGAGAGGAGTCTTACAGTGGCCATTTTCCACAATGGCAGCCCCCTGGGGTGATAATTCCCTCTCTGACATAAGGCTTTTTGGGATTCTTTGTATTACAGTGATCTTTTATACAACTATGTGGATAGAGGAGGGAGGCACTCCTAGTTTGTCTTTGGCGATTGATTCCTTGTCACTCTTAGTTTCTTTTTATTTTTTTGAGAGAACTAAAAATGAAGTTTCAGAAAGGCTATTAATACTTCTATTATTGTGGAAAAGGTGTCACCAAGCAGTACAAGGCTTTGGTAGTTCCATTCAATATTTTGATGGAAAAGCCAATAACACTTTCATTAAGATGCACTCATGTTTAAAGAGCATTTCTTTTACATACTGGATCAGGGAGGAAATGAAATAATCTCTGAATATGTGGCAACACTGAGGAAATGAAGAATCAGAGAGACTTAAATGACACATGACAGCAGTTATTTGGACAAGGAATATAAAACCAGGCAATTCAAATGGACATATTGAGACTGACTTAAACCTTAAACATATGCTCAAGTTACTGCTTCAGAGATGAAGAGGACATTTTAAGATACGTTGCAGCGGTGCACAGCAAGTTGTGTAACAAATCCACCAGAAATGAAGAATAAAGCACACCATGAACAGTACATTAAGCTGTTTTCATTGTGGGAATGAAATCACAATGCAAACAATTTCCAGTTCAAGAATAAACTCTGTAAAAACAGCAATGAACTGGTCATGCATAGGAAATATAAAGGTCAATGAAAAGCAAAGCCACTAGCAAAAAATTCATTTGGAATCCAGATGGTAAGAGGATGGGACTCACCAAGACTGCTGTAGCATCTCAGCAGCAGCTGAAATTTGAGAGAGAAAATTAAAGTCAGGTTTATTTACATGTGGAAGGAATAAGATTTGAAATGTAGCTCAGTAAAGCATCTGTTGTTCCTCTGATTTCACAGCAGGAGTATTAGAGACTACTTAAACAGATGAAGTTGCAGGAAAATTTAATTACCACCGAACACTTACAAGGGAATTCATTGTTCCCTGGAGTTACTGCAGTTAAAGTAACAATGGTATATGACATCTTTGGGCTTTAAAGAGGAATATGCAGGAGCCGGTTGGAAACAAATGAGAGAGGTGTATAAAGTATACAATGTCTGCAGACTTAAGAAATCATGAGATTTATCCTACAAGAGACACTATCTAAACATTTGAAAAAAGCAGCTGATACCTGTTATTATGATACCATAACCGTAAATAGCAGGAAGGCAAAGATATAATTTTTTTTTAGAAACTTGTCTGATACCTTTCCCAAGCATACACCAAAAGGGAAAAATAACTGCAATATTGCAAGAATTCTGCAATAATGTTTAAGGTTACATTCGGCTAGATCTGACAATGAAGGGGGGGGCTCTTCCTTCCTTTCCAGTGAAGGCGGTTTTGACTGCAACATTACCAATTACCCAGTAAAGATCATTATCTTTTACCTAGTTCAGAAGATGCATTTCCATTATTGTGTTTTTGGCAAGTTCATCCTAACTTAAATTCATCCACAAGTGCAGACTGAAGACAACGAGGCAGTGTGTAATCTGATAAGATTTATCATAAGACTTTATTTCAATGTAATAGTGTATTGTCTACCAGAAATGTACCTTCTGGTTAGCAGGCACACACAAGCAAGTACTATTAGGTATTGCTGGCATGCAACGTTATTTGAATAACAATAATCACAAAAGTAGCAGTGAAGAACACCCTGAAAACTCCCTTATCAGCTTAGGTAACATCATTGATCTTTAAAGGAAAATTAATATAATTTATCAGCTCATTCTAGCAATAAATGTGTGCATAACTCACAAGGCAAAAACTGAAGCAATCTGTAAAGAACACAAAGTTCAGTACAGTTACATTCTTTTCTGACAGTAGTCAGTTATCGAGAGGGTATTTGACCATTTTCTAATTGAACTGATTGGCACTGGAAATGCTGGATCGCCCTGGTTCCATCAAAACTTCCTACAGAAGCTTAAACCGTGATCTGGCTGTGGCTGCTGGCCAGAAATCCAACCAAGCTGGCTGCTTGCTGTAGCTCAACTGACTGTCTGTCTGGCTCCCTGGCAATATGCCGACTGCTCAGTTGGTTTCTTGGCTCCCCAGGCTTGTCAGCTGGCAAAGAAATAGATTGTTCCCTTTTTGCCAGAAAGGCTGCACAGCCAATGCGTTTTGTTCCAGTGCTCGATGAAACAAAATATTGACAAGCTGGAATTTCCTGTAGAATAAAAATTTTGCTTCCCAGCCAGATCCAGTTATTATTGTACTCTCTTGTGTAACACGGTGACGGTCTTATCGCATCCTCTAAGTAAACACAATGCACAGAAAGGATGTGAATCCAGAAAGTCTTCCAAGGCTTTGGACAAGAATTTCATGGCATCTGAAACCATCTCTACGTAGTACAATGCATCTTTTGATAAGAATGTGATGCTTTCCGTTTTGCATTAAAAAGCCCATTAAGTTGGTTCGGAGACTCATTTATCAAGGACATAATTGGCCAACTGAAGAATGAATTCGGTATATAGTTTGTGCCTTTTCTGCATATTATTTTGGAAGATGACTTACAAGGGTTATAGATCAAACTCCAGGGAAAGAAAAAACAGTAATATCTGCAACATAGTTACATATATAAAGATTATTAGGTTTTTACTGTTGAAAAAAAAAGTTAAAATAGCCATGAACATGCAAATAAAAATGACTTCTCAAACATGTCACTGGAAATAACAGCTTTGTGAAACATTCAGTGAAAAGAAACCAGGAAATCCCATCACATTATACCATAATGCCATAACTGAACTCTTGTCAAACACCACGATCCAGCCCAGGCCAAAGGTTCTTGACAGGATGACTAATGAAATTATGCACTTGGGTGAAGAGTTCCAGTTCTGGAGTTGGTACATGTGTCAAGAGTGTTTTAAGGAGATGCTGAGCAGGGTCTAAAGGGCAAAGCAAGTCAACACATGGGTATGCCCTTGGTGGCAGAATAAGCCCTGTTAAGCTGTTTCTGCTCTTAGTTGTCTCTGTGCTATCCCCGGTGCCATGCTGACACATTTGTTACGCTGGTGAAGCGGATCAGCAAAAAGGAAGGGAAGCAGGTTGTTTCCTGGTCTTCTCAGTTCAACCTCATTTACTGCTTGATTTCACAAATGTTCGTGCTGGCACAGTCCAGAAGCAGTACAGACGTAGAAGCCAGTAGCTGGGCTGGGGAGCAGAGGGGTTATGTTATAAACAGAGGAGCCACTAGAAGTCATTAATGAAATTATTATGAGCTTCAGATCTGGGGGCAGGGGGTGGGGGTAGAAATAGTATCAAGCATGGCAGATCCTTCTCAGCTTGCTTCAAGGGTGTCAGTGGAAAAGGCTTACCTGGGTTTTGAGACAAGAGGTATATGCTATGCCTCCCGTTAAGGGCAGGAATACAGACTATAAATTGCCTACCTTCCTTTGAGGAGGCAATCATTATTATTATTATAAGTGGAGCGTACAGCATATAAAGTCTTGGCTGAACTGAACAAAGCTGTAGTTACAGAAGGACATTTTTCAGAGGCAGTATCATAAAAACCCCAAACATGCAACTGTGTGGTTTTCATGTGCAGAGGAAAAAAATCTAAGTAAGGGACTAGCAATAAAATGGACAGAAAACGGCCATAAAGTCACAGACTAGATCTTCAATACCTTTTATAGAACTGGCATTCAATAGCTTAGAGATGACATACAAGTCAGTCTGAGATTATCTTTCAACAAGTTGATCCAAGCCAGTGATCCTGAAAATACCAAGCTTAAAAGACAGGTGCAGACATTGATTCAGGATAGTACCAGGGACATGACAGTAGTTCTGACAGAAAGAGTCTAAAGATGCCTATCTGTCATATGAAAAGAACGGGCAGAAAACACTACAGGTGCATGACCCTGTCCAGTGAGCTTCACCTGATGCTTAGTTCCCCTCACTGGGCCTGATCCTCACCGCCCCACATGGACTGATGCTCCCAGTCTGGCCTTGACCCATCCCTATCCCCACAGATGCCTGACGCCCCCAGGCTGGGGCTGTCCCTAGCTTGCCCTGCTCCCTGGCTGGGGGTAGCGGGACAGGCTCTGACTGGCCAGACCCTGCCCTGAGAAATGTAAGACTGAACAGGACACAAAATATCAGAGCCCAGAAACTGATACTCGTATTTCTTCATAATTAATATAGATTTTAAGCAGTGTTGGCTGACCAGTCATGCTTCCTGTACTTTTACATAGGCACTATTTAAATCAATTGTAAAAAATAAAATATCATTATTTTAAAGCTATCCACATTTTTATTATCGTATAAACCCCCATTCTTTTCTAACAAACAATGGCACGCTGCGGGTCATGTTTAATAGTTTCCTGATGAGGGTAAATCTTCCTTTTTTTCAAGGTTTTGGCAGGAAGCCATAGGTACTCATTATTCTGAACAGTCTAAGGGGAATTATGAAACAAAGGGAATAAAAGGCTTGAATTTATTTTTAAAGCATGTTTTTTTTTATGTTCACATTGCTTCCAGAACTGTTTTGCTTTGGAAAAGTTTTACTTAACTGTAAATCTTGATACATGAAAAACAACACAACCCTCTTCCAGAATAGTTTTCATGAAAAGTGAAAAGTTTTGAAAGAAAGAGTTGGTCAAAAAGAAGGATTTTGTTGGTTAACTGAAGATGTGCATACTGTGAAAATTTCTTCACTCAAATGACAGTGTATTTCCAAGCCAGGCTGGTCTCAACAGGCACCTAAATGATGACTAACTTGAGTTAAACTTGACTCTATTATTTGTTTACTTTCTCCCCATCCCATAGGGACCTGCAGTTTCTGGGAATATGAAAAACCTTTTATTTGTCCCACTTAGCTAACACTGTGACATACTTTAAAACCAGTAATCTTTTGTTTCTTTTGTGTATGTAGTCTGCGTGGTTTGCGGGCTTTGTCACAGAGTTTATTAGGTTTTAAGGTAACTTTAAATGTAGTTTATCTACCCATTGGCTAAATGAGTAAGCAAATACACCCCCTCTGACTTCTGAAGTATCTAAAATGATTACACAACCCAGAAACACCTTATGAACAAGGACTAAACAGAACTAAAAGCCACAGCTTAAGCAAAAGCAGAAGCTAGGCAGAAGCGGGAATTATCCAGAAAAGTAATGAAGATCCAGTAACAAAAATTCTCATATCCTTTTTATAGGGCTCAGGTCATGCCCAGAAGAAAAAGGTAATTTTTAAGGAGGTCAGGGTTGTCTCTTTTAGTTTGCCTGTCGTTCTCTCTCTAAAGCGGGGCAGGTTAGACTTTGGAATCCCTCACTACAGAAAAAGTTATAAGGCCAGCATCTTTTCATGATTCTTTCTTTTTTTCTTCCCTACTCCCTCCCCGACTATACAAAGTTTCAGATTCTTGCTGAATTCAGCTCTGGGGGCTCTTTCTTTTCTGTCTTCCAGAAGCTGTTGCAACTACATTGCTGCCTTGTCTGCGCCTGTAGTCACAGTGGAACTCCACTTCTGTTGTTCCTCCCCCTGAGCTTCACTCTCATATGCCAAGTCTCAGAAAGACTTGTCCAGACTCCAGGAGTCTCTTTTTTTGGGGGGACAGCATTGTTAGCTGACAGTATTAGACTATCTATTGCATATCATTAAACACACTTCCTCATTTGTGTCCTTGTTGTTGTCAGGTTAGTCTCTGAAGGAGCTGCTGCCAAAATGTAATCATGTTGGGAAGCTAAGTGTGAGATTACCATTTCCATACAAATAGAAGTCTCAGGCCCCAACAGTACATACACTTAAATACGTATCTCCATCCTAACTCACGCAGATTTGAAACTGATTGCCTATCTGCTGGGGTAAATAGCACACCTGATATACAGAGGAATCTGGCAGCAGTTTAAGAATGAGTGGTACGGGAGGAAGGGCACAGAAGTTTCAGACAGGGTTTGTCACATCTGTGCCTCATCTGACTGAGCCCAGGGGTCCTCAAACTTTCTAACCTGGGGGGCGGTGCACGGATGAATTCGCAGGCAGTCATCCGCGGCTGCTTGGTTTCCGCCCCCCCCCAACCCCCGGGGGTGGGCTGTAAATACCGGGGGGCCGGATTGAGGACCCTGGGGGGGCCGTAGTTTTAAGATCCCTGCTCTAGCCTCTGACCCATCTGCTGAGCCCGCCAGCCGGCCGGCACGGAAGCCTGACCCGGGAGATGTTCCTGAGCCGGCAGCGGGCAGGCCTGCAGCCCAGCCTGACGAGGCAGGCACGACGGCTCGCCGGCCCCCAGCCACCCCAGGGCTCTGCGAGGCCTGTGCCACGCCACGCGTGTGCCGCCGGGCAGGTCCCGACCGTGACCGCGCCGAGCCACAGTGCTGCCGGGGGTGGCACCGGGCGGGGGCCGGCGGGGGTGCTGCGCTGCGGGTGCGGAGCTTCTCCGCCCGGCCTGCGCCAGCTCTGCCAGGGAGCCTGGCAAGGCCGAGCGGCGCGTCCCTCTCCCGACCAGGCGGCGCCTCGCACGGCTCAGGCCAGGTCCTGCGAGGGAAGGGCAGCGGAGAGGGCAGGGCAGGGCAGGGCAGGGTCCGAGCCCGGCAGGGCCCTACCCGCGGGAGGCCGAGTAACGGCCGCGAAAGGCGCGCGCGGCCCCGAGGTGCGTGCGCGCCCGCCCTGCGCGCGGCCATCCGACCTCGC
>JAVJGJ010000014.1:32842359-32886624 GCA_035590215.1 Microhierax caerulescens | reverse complement strand
CTGGGATCTGGACCTGATTGCACACCATGAGCCAATCATCTTTATCTCCTGACACCTTAGCTTCTTGTTTCCATACCTTCGGGTTCTCAGACCTTCTTCCCACAGCCTTTGTAGGTGCATAGCTTTGTCTCCAAAAGGTCTGGGGGAGGAATGGGACCTTCTGGCTGCTTACCAGCATGGCCCATTGAGTCTAAGAAAGGAGTTGACTCCAGAGCTCCTACTTCAAAACACATATGGCTCTTTTTGCCACACATGGCCAAAACCTCACTGACTGGACAAAATCGTGTCAGAGTTTCCCTGGCAAGCATCAGAGCACAGGGGAAGATTTTCCTGCATCAGAAACTTCTGGGTGAGAAGAACGACACGATGGAAAGAAACCAAACACAACCCCTTTGCACCCTCACCTCCAGTAAAAATGCTGGCTTGGACCCTTGAGGCTTGGGGTGTGTTAAGCCCCTTTTCTTAAGGTTAGGGGCAGTTCCCATCATTCCTGCAGACCTGAGGGGAAGATGATGTGGGCTGCATCATGGCCCTGATGGTTCAGAGGGCAAGATAAGTACAAGGAGCCAGAGCAAGGCTACGTGGGTAGATGGGCAATGTGACACTCACCCTTGAGGGCAGCTGAACTTCCCCTGGAACAGTCTCATAGTGCTCTTCGCAAAAGCTTTGTTCAGGTCTTTAGGGGCTCTCTTCACCCATCTCCAAGAGGAGTCCCATAGTCTCCAGCAGGTCATGCAGACCACAACCTTTTTAAGCATTTCTTCCATTCAGAGACCCCTAAGAACTAGTGCTCAGGACAGGCCCTGTGGAGCGGTAAGCAATCACCAAAACCGTCTACTGTTTGGTTTTGTGCTAAGGTCTCATCAAAATACAGAGAACTTACTGCTGGGGAGTGGAACAAAAGCAGGTGATGGGTGGGTGGCCTCCTCCTCTGCATCTCAGGCATCTTGTTCCCTTGTCAGGGTTAGCCCAGATAAGCAGCGTGATGGCTGTGGCCAGCAAGGCCAGCGTTCCATATTTCAACAGCCAGCTTCCCCTATAATCCTGATTATTCTTTAGAGCTGAAATGGGGGAGGGGAAGGAGGTGGATTTTGCTGCTTTTTGTGCCTGTGCAGGGCTGTGTTTCCTCTCTTGTCTGCACAGGGGCAGGCTCACTGTTCCTGTGTGTGACCTGCAAGAAATCCAGCAAAAGGGAGGAGGAGGAGGAGGCATCACTGAAGCAAGCAAGGGACAAAAGTGACTTGGTTGCTACTGCTACTGCTGATGGTGGCGGGGGGGGGGGGGCCCAAAATCCCACCGAACATTACCGCTGGAAAGTCATTGAGAAGCTCACGGCCACATCCCCAGCACAGATTGCAAGTCCTCCTCTCTCAAGGCATACAGAAGGTCATGGGGGGCTCGGGGGGGGGTGGGGGTGTCAGAAAGGAAAGAGGGGGTGTAGTCCCTTCCCAAAAAGGGTGGAACTGAACGGGAAAGGGGTGGGTGGAGCTCAGCACCGCCAGGCTGTGGGTTTGTTGGGGTGGGTTTCTTTCTGTTTATAAAGTTTGCCCCTCCCCTCAGGATATTCTTTTTTTTAAAGTTTTATTCATGAGTTGTTAACCATTTTGTTTAGCAAATCGGTTTATCCCAATGACCTTTCCCTGCTTTAATTTTCGAGATGGCAGATGGCTCTAAAGAAATCCCCCTTAAATGCAGACCCAGACCCAGCCTGTTTTTTCACAGACCGGACCTGCATCAACATGCCAAGCACAGCTCCAGAAAGAAGACAAAGTCCCCAAGAAAGAGGCAGGGAGGGAGACGGAGGGGGCAGGGAAGAGAGAGACTAGACAGAGTCCAGGTTGACTATTTCTTGCATTATTAATTGTCTTTCTCTCCAGCCCCGTTTGCAAACTCCCAGCACTGCTATCTGCACACAGGCAGCAAACTCTGTGGAGGGTGTCCTGTGGGATTGGTATCCCCAGGTCCCCATTGCAAGTCAAACATCAGAGGGAGGAGAAACAGCTGGGAGTGAAGGACCTGTGCAGGAATGAAGGGCAGGAATGAGGTGCAGAAAGTGGAGGCAAAGCTGAACCAAGCCGAGCAGCTGCACTGGTATGAAAACACAAACTGGGCACAGTGGGTTGGAAAGAAGTATGAAAAAAAGCAGTTTGAAGGCCTAGCACTTTGATGGCTCCTCATCTGGCACCCATGCAAAGGGTAAAGTGTCTTTGCAGAGGTGCCCTACCCCAGCCTTTGTAAAAGACCTTAATCCCACTTTCCCCCAACCCCAACACAATTTCCAGGTTTTAGTCTATTCACTTCTTATGGATGAACAAGTGAAGCATGTTCAAGAACTGTCATTTATCTCTTCCCCAGCTGGCAAATTTGTGAAAAAAATCTATACAAATTGTCACATTTCCTATCTTTCTCAACTGGTAAGTAATACCACTCAGAGATGCCAAATTCCAAGAAGTGATTCTGTTCATTTTAGCCTACCACCACGTGGCTCTGGCTGAAAATGTGGTGAGAACAGCAATTGTTTCAACAACAAAAAAAAAAAAAAAAAAAAAAAGCAGGGATGAAATGCATGCAGGTTCCGCATCACTGGATTCCTCCCTGACCAGGGCTTATGTCTAAAATGAGACATCTCAAGCAAGCCTCACAAATGGCAATGTGAGCTCCGGACTCAAACCAATTCTTTCTGGTGTCCAGAGGGACTGTGAAAACACAGTTCTGCTACCCATTTAATTCTGTGATTCATTTAAAGCATTTAAGTGAATCCTATCAGCTTTCCTGCCTGAATTTGGTCGTTTTGAGGGGGAAAACTGGGAGAAGGATGCAACCACATCATGTGACATGTCACAGCCCACCACACCAAAAAGGGACAAAGGGGAAGGCACAACCCCCTACATTTTCCCTCTCTTTCACTCAGCCCTATGAACTTCCATGGGGCGAACACACGTTAGTGCTCTGCTGACCCAAATCCTGCCAACAATAACTTCAGCCCATAGCCAAGGCATAACCATTGGACTACGTCATGGGATATTGGTTTGTGTGTTGCGCTGCTGGGAATAGATGGAGATACCAAGAGCAGCAGCCACAAGACCTTTTTACCTCGAGAAAGGTGTATATTATGCCTGGAAATATGGAAATTGCTAAGATCTCAAGCTTCTTCATGAACCCTCATGGCTTCTTTTCATTCTGCACAGTTTGTTTTTCATTTCACTTAGTCAAAGCTCTATCCTGAGTCCAAAAGCAGCCCTAAGTTAGTATTGGTGAATCTCACTGATGAATCCCACACGTGCCACTATCACACAGCTCAGTCCTAACCCACACAGAAGGGATCTTCTGGGGGATGCAAGGTACTACTCCACGCAACAAAGTCAGCTGTCCCCCAATGCCTTGCTGCAAGGTAGCACCTAATAGACCTAAACAAAGTGGCTGCAGGGATGCCCGCCTGGCATTTCCCAAAAAATGGAGGAAAAAATCAAAGTTCTAACACCACTGAAGTACAGAGACAGGCTGTTGACTTCACCCTTTTGCCTCATGTCTGCCTTCACATGAGCTGTTTGCCCAGATAAAAACACACTCCAGCCCTGCTATTATTACAGACAATCAACCACTTTCCCTCAAATTACTTACCCACAGGGCATAGTCTTTTTTTTTTTATCTTTTTTTTTTTTTTAATTTGCTTATTCCGTAAGTGGATTGTGATTTCCTCAAAAGCTTCCACCTAAACCATTGTTCCCCAGTGTCTGACTTCTGTCTAATGTCAGTTAACTGAGATGATCCATGACTGATGCAGCTTGGAGTCTGGAGGTCTATCAAACCACTGTGGCTTTCATTCACTCAAGGAGAGGTAGCAGCAAAACAGCATTTGGAAAATTTTATAAAATATTAAAATTCCTGCTTTCTAGGCCACACAGTCCTTGCCTGAGGCAGCATTCATATAAGAAGTTAAGCTATTACAAGATTTATTGCCTAGATGCAAAGGAGCACACAAAATTGAAGTCTATGTCTCAGCCAGTTGGAACACAAAGAGATATTCCTAAGGTGCCCTGAACCGTGCTGGAGACAGGCAACAAGCCAAACGCAGTAGGCCCAGTGCAGACCAGTCTTGCTAAAATAAAAGCATCAGCCTGCAAGCACTCATGCTGTATAAAATACTCAGATTAAAGAGGTCACAGACCGCCACAGTCCACATGTGCAGCTTCGTCAGTGCAATGGTTTGTCATTGCCAGCATGGCATCAGTCACTGGCATGAAGGGTCCTGACAGTGGGAGGCAAATAACTGAGGAGAAACCTTCAGTACTTCTACTCAGATTCATTCGCAGGTCCTTCAGGCACCATAAGCTGAACCATACCGTGTTCCAGATGGGCAAAAGATGTGTGGCATTTGGGATGGAAAATCTGGTATGGCCTCATATGCCAACTGTATTCATCACTGATGTGGGGCTTCCCAGGGGCTCCTCAGCAAGATATTCATTCCTGAGACCTAATGCTTCATTTCTTGTCTGTGCTACTCCGTGTCTGCAAACTGACAGATGACATTTCATTACGTTCATGTGAAGAATATGGTTTTATGGGAACTCAGAATTGAGAGGACCATTTTCAGGCAGTTTTATGAAGACATAAGCCATGTCCCTGTATAGCCCTAGTGAGACTTCTTCTATTGTAACTATTGTGCATTAGCTTTCCTCCTCCAAAGTGGTAATACTCCAATGTTTGACAAAGCTTTCAGCTCAGCACTGCAGTGAGACAGTAGCACTGTGAATCTGTTATGGCACCTGCCTCAAACAGAATATTGTAGGAAGATGAACTGTGAGTCCTGAAGAACAGGAAAAGTCTTCACTGGTCATACCATACCCTCCTCACTGAAAAGCCTTTGCCTTCAGCAAAGACTTGGTGCATATCCTGGAGCAAGTTTTATCCATTGCAACTGTTGTGGTGCCTTATATATACAGGGCCAAAATATTCACTGGTTGCAGGAAGAGTATTTCCAATTTTGCATGTATGCACACACACATGCACATACAACAGTGCCAGTAATTTTTTTAAGCCAAAGAAACATCTAATGTCATTTCCAGTCTTAATTTGGCAATAAATTCCCCCAGAATCATAGGCTTAGGCTGGAAGTGACCTCTGGGGTCACCTCATTCAAGCAACATCTCAGAGCTGAATGCTGAAAACAATCACCAGCTTCAACCTTGACTGCAACTAGCCTGTATCACCTGGCGTTGAGATGAAAAGCCACTAACTCCTTTTCAGCTGAGAGGATATGTTCTGACTCCACCACCTCCAAATGTCTACTGCTATGCTCTCTGAAGGTAAAAACTAAGAATTTTTTTCTTCTTTTCTTACCCTATTTGTAAAACGTATCTTTGCTCTCTTTGCATTGCCAGCCAAACAATTGGGCACCTTGACCTCAGAAATGCTATGTACTACAGTAATGACTCAAAATTCAACATCATCACGTAAGGTTGGCATCTGTATTGGGTCATTACTAACCATAGAATCATATGCGTTGGAATTCACCTTTAAAGGTCATCTAGTCCAACTCCCCTGCAATGAGCAGGGACATCTTCAACTAGATCAGGTTGCTCAAAGCTCTGTCCAAGCTGACTTTAAGTTTCCAGGGATGGTACATCTACCACCTCTCTGGGCAACCTGTTCCAGTGTTTCACCACAGTCATCGTAAAAAAAATCCTCCTTATACCTAGTCTGAATCTATCCTTTTTTTTTTTAAAACCATTACCCCTTGTCCTATTGCAACAGGCCCTGCTGAGGTGTTTGTCCCTTTCTTATCTTTCTTATAAGCCCCCTTTAAGTATTGAAAGGCCACAATCAGGAGTACCCAGAACCTTCTCTTCTCCCACCTGAACAACCCCAACTCTCTCAGCTTTTCTTCACAGAAGAGGTGTTGCAGCCCTCTGATGATTTTTGTGCTCCTCCTCTGGACCCACTCCAACAAGTCCATGTTTGTCCTGTGGTGAGGGCCCCAGAGCTGGCTGCAGTACTCCAGGTGGGGTCTCACCAGAGTGGAGTAGATGGGCAGAATCGCCTCCCTCGACCTGCTGGCTGCACTTCTTTTGATGCAGCCCAGGATACAGTTGGCTTTCTGGGCTGTGAGCGCACAGTGGTGCCTCATGTCCAGCTTTTCATCCACCAGTGCCCTCAAGTCCATCTCAGCAGGGCTGCTCTCAATCCCTTTGTCTCCCAGCCTGTATAGATACTGAGGTTGCTCCAAGTGCAGGACCTTGCACTTGAGTGTTGAACCTCTTGTGGTTCACATGGGCCATCTTATGTATGTTCAGGTTCCTCAGGTGGTCGGTCACAAACCTGATCTTCTCCTAGAGTGGGAGGGACTTTGCTCTGCCAGTCACTACCTTGCAGTCCATCTACTTGAGAGGTGTAGGAAGAGAGGTTGCCAATGAAGAGTGAGGCAAAAAAGTTGTGGAGTACCTCAGCCACCTTGTCCATTATTACCAGTTTGCCAGTATTGATCATCAGGAGGGTACGCTTTCTTTGACTTTCCATTTCTGGCGGTCATACCTGTAGAAGCCCTTCTTACTATTCATTGCATCCCTTGCCAATTTTAGCTCCAGCTGTGCCTCGGCCTTCATGACCCCATCCCTACAGAACTGGGCAGCATCCCTGTAGTCTTCCCAGGATATCTGTCCCTGCTTCCACTGCCTGTGCGTTTCCTTCTTGCCCTTTAGTTTGATGAGCAGGTCTCAACTCATCGATACCAGCCTCTTGTCTTCCTTTCCTGATTTCTTACACCCGGGGATTAAGAGCTCTTGCATTCCATGGAAAGAGTCCTTAAAGATCTGCCAGCTCTCTTCTGCTTCCTTGTCCCTGAGGGCAGTTTCCCAGGGACATCTGTTGACTAACTCCACGCAGAGCTGGAATTTTGCTTTCCTGAATTTCTGTGTTCTGCCTTTACTCTTCACCTGACTCATATTCCTCAGGACTGTGAACTCCACCAGTAAATGATCACTACAGCCCAGGCTGCCTCCAACCTTGACATCACTGATTAGCTCACTTATGTGCGTGACTGACAGGTCCAATATCACATCCCCTCTGGTAGGGCTGTCTGTTACCTGGCTTAAGATGTTATCCTCAACGCATTCCAGGAGTCTCTTGGATTGCCTACAGCTCACCATCCTACTTTTCCAGCAGATGCCAGGGCGATTGAAGTCCCCAGCAGGACAAGAGCCTGCAAGCACAATGTCTTCTGCAGCTGGAGTAAGAAGGCTTCATCAGTAGGCTGTCCTTGATCAAGTGGCCTGTAGTAGACACCAACCACAATACTCTCTTTGTTGCCTCAGTCCTTAATTCTTAGCCATAAGCTTTCAACCTGCTTGTGGCTATTCTTCAGAGACAACTCTTCACACACTGTCTGGTTCTTGATGTAGAGGGCAGTGCCTCTACACCTCCTTTCTTGCCTGTCCTTTCTGAACAGCCTGTAGCCATGGACAACCACACTGCAGTCATGGGATTCGTCTCATCAAGTTTCAGTAATGGCACCTAGGTTATAGCTTTCTAGCAGCACAATGACTTTCAACTCCTGTTTCTTGCCCATGCTGCGTCTGTTTAAGGTGATCCAACTCGGTAGAAGGGTAGGGATGGTTAAACTTTGTGTAGGTATTTATTCATTATTTGCGTGATCAGATTTTTTCTTCTGTTGGAGTGTCTTCTGGTAGTTATTCAGTAAGAGGAAACTCCTGTTCCTCTTACATCTGATACTTCTTTCATTATTCCCCCCTTTTTGAGTTTACAGTAGGAGGAAATTAAGTTTATACAGTAGGCAGAAATAAAAATAATTGTAAAGGGTAGGTTTTATTTACACAAGAAATGAGATATTTCCAGGCTGTTTTGTTTGTCAGTGCTTTCACTTCCTTTCCAGTTAGTTTTAATGTTTGGGTACTTCTCAGTTGATTGGACCATTGTTCTTTTGAAAATGGATAATATTTTTGTATATTAAAAAGACACTTTCAGGTTTTGTTGCATTGTTGGACAAGTGGGACCCTTCAGATTTCTCTGAAATGGAGAGCTGAGATGCTACAGGTCGTGGGGAGAACCTGTATAATTAAAGTACTGAATGACGCTATGCAGACAGGACAAAATGGTTATGGTGTTATGCTGATAAATCAGCACAGTTTCTGTCCAGCACATTTCTTTCAGTCTTCGTACTGTGATTTACAAGTCTGTTGGTTCCATGAGGTAGGTGAACAGTGCAGATGGCTCGGTGTTGATGCTCATGTCTCCAGAGTTTACTAGCTGGTGCCATAAGAAAGTACTTAACCTACTGCCTGAAGGCAGTGCAACTGTAGATAGTGCACCTGAGTAAATACTGCAGAATCCAACATGGTTGTAGTCACCTCCATGATTTTGCTATGCTGGGCTTTATTAAAATTCTTGCAAGGGGATGATCCGTCCAAAAACATAGAGCTCAAGTAATTGACTTGACCCTATGTGAGAAACCAGGTTTTCATATAGATGGCTCTTCTTAGACCAAGGGTATTTCCCTGATATGGTTAGATTAACAGAGTGGATTAGTCATTTGAGATACGGCGGTAGGGACAAGCGAGGTGCATTTCTTTTTCTTGTATACGTGGCTTTATTTTTTTATAACACATTGTGTTGAAACATGTGTTTTTTAATCTTCCACCCACAGAAGTTTACTATGATTTGAGTTTCTTAGTTATATTTATTGTATCTATGTATGATTTATGGAATCTAACATGGACCTAGCTGCTTCATGCCATTGTCATAGTTTTCCAAACTGCCCCAGAGATGAAAATATTGGAGTTTATGTACATCAGTGTAACTTTTTTCCCCTCAGACTCTAGCAAGTTCATCTTTATGAAGGAAAACAGAAATCAAAGTGGAATGTGAATGAGTGTACCTAAATATCTTGCTGTTGTATTAATTGTAGAATTACAGAATCATTTAGGTTGGAAAAGAGGTTTGAGGTCTTTAAATCCAGCTGCTAACCCAGGACTGCCAAGTCCATCACTAAACCATGTCGCTAAGCACTGCTCTATGCATTTTGTAAATACCTTCAGGGATGGTGTTACCACCATCTCCCTGGGCAGCCTGTTCCAATGCTTGACCACCCTTATGGGGAAGAAGTTTTTCCTAACACCCATTCTAAACCTCCCCTGGTGTAACTTGAAGCTATTTCCTTTTGTTCTGATGCTTGTTATCTGGGAGAAGAGACTGACCCTCATCTGCCTACACCCTCCTTTCAGATGGATGTAGAGAGCAATAAGAGTCTGAGTCTCCCCTGAGTCTCCTCAGACTGAACACCCCCAGTTCCCTCAGCCACTTCCCTCATCACACTTGTGCTCCAGACCCTTCACCAGCCCCGTTGCCCGTCTCTGGACACGCTCCAGCACCTCAATGTCTGTCCTGCAGTGAGGGGCCAAATCTGAACACAGGAGTTGAGGTGTGGCCTCAGCAGTGCTGAGTACAGGGGGAAGATCACTGCCCTGGTCCTGCTGGCCACACTGTTTCTGGTACAAGCCAGGATGCTGTTGACCTTCTTGGCCACCTGGGCACACGGCTGGCTCATGTTCAACTGACTGTCAACCAGGACCCCCAGGTCCTTTTCTGCTGGGCAGCTTCCCAGCCACTCTTCCCCAAGCCTGTAGTTGTTGCAAACCAATGTGTGGGGTTGCTGTGACCCAAGTGCAGGACCCAGCACTTCTCCTTGTGGAACCTCATACAACTGGCCTCAGCCCATTGGTCCAGCCTGCCCAGACCCCTCTGCAGAGCCTGCCTGCCCCCAGGCAGATCAACACTCCCACCCAGCTTGGTGTCATCTGCAAACTTGCAGAGGGTGCACTTGATCCCCTCGTCCAGATTGTTGGTGAACAAGGACTGGCCCTAGCACTGAGCTCTGGGGAACACCACTTGTGACTGGCCACCAGCTGGATGTAACTCCATTCACTACCACGCTGGGCTCGGCCACCAGCCATCTTTTTACCCAGTGTAGAGTATACCCACCCAGGCCATGAGCAGCCAGGTTCAGGTTCTCCAGGAGAATGCTGTGGGAAGGCTTTAGTAAGGTCCAGATAGACAACATCCACAGCCTTTCCCTCATTCACTAGGTGGGTAATCTTGGAGATCAGTGTCATCAAGCAGGACCTGCCTTCCATAACCCCATGCTGGCTGGGCCTGACCCCCAGTGCTCCTGCACGTGCTGTGTGATGGCACGCAAGATGATCTGCTCCATACCCTTCCCCGGGTATGGGGGAGGTCAGGCTGACAGGCCTGTAGTTCCCTGGAACACCTCTTGAGGAGGTTTTACTTTTAAAGCTGTTGGAGGGGGAACACTTGGTGCCACTACTCATCTAGATTACATGTACTCAAGAACAAACCTGTATGAAGATTTCTTTCCCATGTAAAGGTTAAGTATGTGCTTGAGATGAGATGAAGAAAACCAAGCCAGCAGTTGTGCAAAGGAGACCTATACTCTGATGTCTTGGTGTTTATTTTTTATTTTGCAGTCATTTTTACATGCGTTTCCTCCTTACCTGGTTTATTTTGGATAGTCTAGGAGTTCTTTTTCCTGGCTAGATTGTGTGACCATGGGAAAAGATGAAGTATTAAAACTTCCATAGGACTTACAAGCACAGCACATGCTTTCTGTCTTTATTAATACCCTATACTTATTGTTTGGGGGGATTTAGAGATGAATGAAACAAAATAATTATTTCTTTTCATTGCTGCTGATTAAACGGGGAAAGTTGCTAAACTTGGTTTGATTTTCATTGCTCTTGGTTTTGTTGGGGTTTTTTTGTTTTTTTTTTTTTGGTTCTTATTACGTTTAAGATCAATAAGGGTAGCTGCCTTGAGCAGAAACTCTTCTGACTTGCTTTGGTGAAGTAAGAGTGCTGGTAAATGCATCTTTGGTCCCCTGTGTTTCACCAGCAAAGGCAGGACTGCCCAGAGCAGTGCCAGAGAACAAGGTTGTTGATAAATGTTAGCCTGAACAGGGCTCACTAGTGTTTGTCTGTGGTACTTACAGTTGACAAATAAATAAGCCACTTGGCTGAGTGGGTAAGTAGTACATTTTCCTCTCGATTGCTGAATTTTGGTGGTTCTGATGCATAGTATGGTACAGGAATCTGCTGATAGACTTCACCAGTGTATCAGTGGTAGTGGAACAGTATTTAATGTAAAGTTCCCACGCACCCACCAATGCGGCCTTGAAATCTAGTTAAAGAAAAATGTTGGAACTTACTCTGTCGGGTGTGTGTTTTAAATTTCATGCATTGTTTTAAAAATTGTTAAGGCAATACTTTTTTAAAGGCTACAGTCAGAACGGATAGTATGATGTTCAATATTTCTGTTTTAAAATGCTTTTTAATTGTTTTTAGTGGTTCTTGTTTTCTCTACTTGCATTTTCAAAATGTATACAAACTAAATGGGAAAGCAAAATAATGGCTATACATGTTTTTTGTAGGTATTTTTGGGTTGACTTCTTTCATCGAATACTAAGATTGGTAAAATCATGGATATGTACGCCAGGACTCAAGGCAATCGAATGAAACCAAGGATATCTTTGAAAAAGGTAATTATCTGTATTTAAAAAAAGAATAATATTTCAGAGCTTTTCAGTCTTTATCACAACAGTCTAATAGTGAACCAGGTGAACTGGTAGTTTTGGTTGGGGTTTTTTGCATATTTTTTTTTTTCATTTAATTTTCGTTGTCTAACATTTCAAGAAGGCAAAGAAACTACCTTTGCTTTATGCTTTGGCATATTCGGTGTAGTTGACCTGGGAGACAATAATTTAAGCAAGGGGTGCATGCTTTTGTCTTTATCTTTTGTTTTAAGGTGAGATGATGAAATCATGATGCATTTATTTGCTAAAATTTGCTTTGTTCATTGGAGTATAACTTTTGAGCACAGATTTTTCAAATTTATATATAATAAAATAAAAATATGTAGTGTTCATTGAAAACTGTTCCGTGAACTCTGTTAGGGCTTACTGTAATACCTGTATCTTTACATCTTGGTTTCTTGACTGGCTTATTCTTGTGTTTACATGAACTTCTAGGCAGTGCTTTGGTGAAAAAGAAAATATGTTTAGCATTTATGAAGGACATTAATAGACTCTTTTTCAACAGCTTCTAGTTATTTATTCTTCTAAATTTTGTCTCTTCAACTTGGAGAACTGCAATACTCTTCCTCAATTTTTCTTGCAACTGTTGTAAGTACTTACTCAAATGAAAGTTGTAGTTTATCCTGAAGGAAGAAATTTATATATCCAGTCATATTTCTCAAGGTAGTTGAATACAGATGAGTATTTTTCTAGGTCTTCCCTGATTACTAATAAATTCTTTATTTGCAAGTGTGTGCAACACTTAAGAGGAGAAACTGCATAAGGAAGTATCTTGTCACATGAAAATAGCATTGTTTTATTCCATAAGCAGCTTTTATTGTTTTAAGGAAACAGTGTTGGCGGTATATGTCCTGTAGAAACTGTAATCAATCTGTTACTCCAGGTCCTGATATGGAATGTTAACTGCCACATATTAAGGAGTTTGTAATTATGGGCGATGCTTTTTCATTTTAAGACACATGGTATAAAAACTTATGTTATTGATTTATGAGAAATCTCCAGCTCAAAGAGTTCTTTGACTACATAGTCATTTTGCATTCTTAATCTGAACATAAACTGGATTTTAGAGGACTTTTTTAGTCTTTTTAGTTTAGAATTTGTTTTTCCTCTTCAGTTAAAAAAAAAACCAAACAAACTGATACCCCCACTCCCCAGGTTTTTACACCTTTATGTTGCAGAAACTTCTTTCTAATAATGACAGTGACCAGTGATTCATCACTGATTCTAATGGTTGCCTACAATATTAGCTCTGAGAACCACTCTGTTAATTGCCATTGAGCATTCTAGACTGTGTGGGTCTAGGAACATGAATTTGACCCTTCTCAGGTGTTCTGCAGAATTCTACATTTTCATACAGGCAGATGCCAATGTTCTGATTTGTGGCTGCCTCCTCTTGATGTTTCCCTGAGGGGTGGCTACTGAGATTATAGTGTGGAACTTCCATTCTTTCTCATAGAGCCAGGCAGTAGGTTGGTCAGAATCACACAATGTTTCATTTTCTGTTGATTCACAGCTTTCAGTCTGATTCATGTCCTTTTCATAACACTTCCTAATACTTAACTAGAATTGTTGCAATAGTAGCTCTTAAAAGTCAGTGCAGGGTTGTGGTAAAGCCTAAGTTTCCATTTTTACAAAATGACTTCAGAATACTTAGTCCATTTAAATCTTACAGCACATGAAATCAGGAAGACCTGCTTTGCTACTTAAGAGCAGAGTAAACATGACTCTAGCACTGGACTTGATTTCTCTGCAGATCGTGGCATCTTAGAGGTTTGTGGGTTGTTTGGAATGTTAGAAAACAGGTGTTTACAATAGTTCATGCAACTGATTAGTATAGAATTGCCTCCAACGTAGTGTGAAGGATCCATACATAATGACATCTTGATTTGCTGGCCACAAAAGGGACAGTGCAAAACTTTGAATTGCTCACTTGAGCTAGACGTGTGACAAGGATTTTCATTGTTTGGGTCTGTCTTGCTTTGTGCACATTTGAGGATATTTTTATTTTTTTCCGCTAGTATGACTTAGTTTGAAATCTGTGCTCATGATTGAAATATGATTTCTTGAGAGACGTAACTTTTGAATTTCTGTGAGGAAGGACTGCGCAGGTTTAGCAAGTAGAGCTTTTTAGATTCCTTGAGGGTTTTTTTGCTCATATGTCGATGTATATTGGAAGTGGTTGTACTGTTTATAAAAACAAGTTCCATCCTTTTGTTGAAGATGACCTTTTGTTCCTACCTAAACTGAACTGATAGTCTTGGAAACTTGTTGGTTTTCAGTTTCCAATGTAGTTGTCTGTCTGCTAGATTGGGGTTGTGAGAGAGCTTGCTTTCATTGTTAGATAAGAGAATTTCTCTGAAAAGAAGTCCAGTCCTTTGCTGTCACAAGCCCAATTTTGATAAGAATATGAAAAACTTATTAAATGTAGTCTCACAATTAATGAGGGGAGATAAACAAAAAAACACCTACTGCTGGTTTTAAGACTTTTCAAACCACACTGCGGTAATAGCTAAGAATCTTAGGAATTTCAGGCTGAAGCTATTCACAGCAAATTTATGCCTGCTTGTTCATCGATGTCATTATTCTTCAGCTTAAATATATTTTTTTTCTTCCACCGATGTTCACCCTCGTGATGTTTTTACAGTGAGTGATCTGTCCTCTGTTAGCCTTGGTTTTTGGAAACTGTGTAAACTATGGGTTTAGTCTGCTTTTATATGAAAGCCTCTGTATTCCAGCGATTATCCTTCATAGTCCTACTTTCTGGGCTTGTGAGTTAATCTTCTTTTTACATGTGGATGTTACTGTACGTGCAATTACATAGGATGTCCTTCTCAATGACTGATGTCAGTTCTTTCACTAAAGGATGAGTACTAGGGTTATGTTTGCTATTTTCAGTTCTGTGTCATATTGACCTCAAGAAGTCAACTCAGGTCTTCTGTTTCACAGCTTGTGAATTCACAATTCTGTTTTAAAGCTTGCTTTTAGTTTTTAAGGACATAAGTTTGTACTTCCTATGGTTGCATTTTAAAATACTCTCCTGTTGAACAAGTTCTTCCTGTGTGATTTGCTATTCTTCCTCTTCACTGATGACTTCTGCTTGCTTTGAATTATCATCAGATTTTTTCTACATATTTACTTTTTTTTCTCTATTAAATTCATTAATTATGATGATGATGCTTGACTTCAGTCTCAAGATAAATTTTGAGGAAGTTGATTACTGGGTTACTGACTACATCTACTATATACTCAGAAACCCCCCCCCCCCCTTTGCTGTCTCCATTCAGGCAAATTCTTCTTTTCCAGAAACAGGTTTTTTTAGTAAACACTATGTTTTTCTGGTTTTGTTAACTTTTCTTGTCTTTGAGTGTAAATTATCTATGGAAATCCAAATAGATGAGATCTTTTTTCTGTGTATGTTTCTGGTTTTGTTAACTCTTCATATATTTCAGTGTAAATAATCTGTGGAAGTCCAAATAGATTAGATCTTTTTTCTGTGCACATATTGTGCCTGTTAATTTCCATATCTTTATTTTTTCATGTTCTCATTTTTTAATATTCATTAATATGATTTTAAAAACATGCACCACCTCCTTCTTCCTCCCTTTTAAATGTGATTATTTATCTTTTCAGTTGTGTAGGGCCACCATCAGTGTGCTGCCAGACCTGCATATAGTCTTGTATATGCTGGTTCTTGTATATTGCTGGTTCTTCCAGACCTAGGGGAGATTTTTCTGGTTGTTGCATCATTCTTCTTTTCACACTTCAACTTGGTTCTCCAGAGTCTTGATTTTTCCTTCACTTCAGTGGTTCCTAATACCGTACTCCTGTTCTAGATATTTATGATGCCTTTCAGGATGTTAAACTAGGGGGAAGTACTTGCTTATAAAAATGGTATGTATAATAGTTTGTAGCCTTTGAAAACCTAAGCACTAGAGAATAATGATGAGCCCTTCTCAAACTGGATCACTGTTGGTCTGCAGAAAATTAGCAGGTTGTATTGTATGGCTTGCTTTTTTTTAAATTACTATTTTGAGTGCTGTGATGTGACTGATTAAATTATTGTAGAAGCTGAAAATGAGACATTTCAACATGCTTGCTTGACTTCACAAATGACTTCTGTATGAGATGAATGGAACAATTAATTACTGGGGAAGAGTCTTTGAGCAGTATTGGTATTGCAGCCACCTGTAAATTTGGAAGATCCGGAGAATCAAAGGGAAAGACACTGTGAGCATACTTTGGAAAGTACAATAAGGTGTGGAGGTAGATTGCAACTTAATGTGGGGGCAAAGGAGTAGATGAAAGTGGAAATTAGATCACCGTTTTATTAATTTATTTTAAATGACCCTGTAACTGCCTAAAACACATTTTAAAATAGTTCAGCTGTTATTTTCTATAAAAATGACTAGTTTGACTGCTTCAGTGTCACTTGGCCTTGGTTGTCAGGGTGCTAGTCTGAGCCTCATTTGCCAACAATCTGAAATATGTTTTGGTAGTTTGAAGGATCCTGAGGTGAAGTTTGTATTTTGTTTTTGTCTATTCATTCTAGAAATGCTTTCCTAATTTTTTATCAGCATGAGTGCAAACATGGTGACACTGGACATGATATAATAATTTGGCTTCCCATGTAGTAGTACTTGATACCTTTTTACCTATAGGGAAAAAACAGATCTTTTTTGAGGTTTAACTGTAATATGTAAGATAACATTTAACTGTAAACAAATAAATAAATAAAAGTTTTTGCTGTGGGAGTATCAGAAATGCAAAACATTCTCTGACTAAATTTGGCTACCTAGCACTTCTACTATTGTTTAAGAAGCTATGCAAATTTGAAATAACTTGTCATGAGTTGGACACACTAATTTCTCACTTCGTTTTTAACAGGGCACTTGTGTAGAAATAAATAACCAGATTAACAATTTGCAACCACATCATTATCTTACTTTGCATCTTAACAGTACCACTTGCTAGATGAGTTGACAATTTTAACTAAAAAGGTTGCTAACTTCCTAAAACAAGTGAGAGGATGTTGTTGTTTTTACAAGCTGAATGACATAGTATTTGTTCTGTTGTCATGTTTTATTTGCCTTCAGGTACTAGTGATGATAATTCTTTTGTTCTGCTGCACTTTGTTACACTGGGAGAAGGTCTTAGATTCTTAAGCCTTTTATAGTCATGTGTGGGTACTTGCATGCCACCATTAAGTGTAAATATAAGAATTGTTGCAAGAAGTATTTACATGGGATTAAGTTACAATTGTTTCATATCCTTCAAGGAATGGGAAAGGAGAATGTGTGTAATTTTCTTTGGGTTTTTTTGTTTGTTTGTTTTCTTACCCTCTGACTTTTGAAGCCACCTCCATTACTTTTCTTGGCTAAATTTGTTTTTCATCCTTTTTAAGGACAAGCTGATGGAGAAGTTCCATATACGGGCTTTGATGCAAGGAATAGATGGGGCTTGGATTTCTTTTTGGCATCATCTGTTTCTTTTTTCCAAGTCAGCATGTTCTCACCTTTTTTTTTAATAAGAATGGTCCACTTCATTTGGAACAAAAGTATTGCTTGAAGAAAAGAAATCAGCTGTTTCACTTTCATGTCCTGAATTAAATTTAAAATTCAAACATGGTACTTAGAGTAGGGAAACTGATGGGGGGCAGGGGATAAATTAACGGACCCTGTATCCAAAACTGAAAATGCATTTTTTTCTCATATTTTTTTCTTTTTTTTTCCAGAGTTTTGGTGAAGGTGTACTGCACTCTATGAAGTCACTGCTACACAGCAGGAAAGAGTTATGCAGTGTATCATCAGAGGAGTGTCTAAGTCAGGAAGAACAAGATAATTTTATTAAGGTTTGGCATAACTTGACCATTTATATCTATTTTGTGGATATGATAAAAAATGATTTACCTTGAAGCAGTATGGGAAGTTACATGATATTAAATGTGAACAATGCTGCAAATCACCGGCTGTAAAATCTCTACCCGCTGTTGTCATTCTTGAATTCAGTCACTGTAGACTTGAAAAGAGCTGTGACATTTCATGACATTTCTCTGCTTTGTAGAATTTATGAAACTAAAAAAACAAAATGTGTAGATAGATGATTTAGTAAAAACTGTGTAACTGAGTGTTCTGCATTTGTGAGCATTCCTGTGGTTGAGGGTGTGGAGATGGTAACCTAACAAAGTAGCAGAACATTTTGATCCAGGTCTGAGGATAAAAAACTGATTGCTCTGGTTTGTCCTGGGCTCAGCACTAAAAGCTGAAGCCTCAGCATCACAGATGTAGACTTCTTTTACATTAATACAGATGGGCCAAAAGCTGGACAGGGTGTGAAGAGAAGTAGATCTGGGCAGAACGCAGGACTGGCTAGATAAATCTCAAGCTGTGCGGACAAATGACTAGAGCAGTTCAAGTTAAAAGACAGCAGCTTCTCCAAAGGGAAAAGAAAAAAGTAAGAAGCAATGTGTACCGTATATCTCTTATCAAGTGTCTTAGAAGACTACTAAGTAGTAGTTGACACGTCTGACAAGTTTAGAGAAGGAAAGGATGACTCGAACTCGCCAGGTGGAGGAACTGAGATAGGGAGAAATAAAACTAAAAAGACTTAGGAAGTGGTTAAGGAAGACTGACAATTGGATAAGGAGGAAGGGGAGAGGCAGGTTGTGTGACCAGCAGAGATGGGTTAGGATTGCATGGGTAACACCAGGAGGTTTGGGACTTGCTGCATGGTGAGGTTGTGGCTGTATGAAACCTTTAGGGAGTAGGCAGGAAGCTGAATTTGTTAAAGATGAAGAGCTGTGACAGAGCAGAGGTAAGGAAGAAGACCTAAATGGTGGAGGAGCAGGTAAAACCTTGTCTGTGCCTGTTCAGACAGGCTGTGCTCTAGAATCTACAAAACCCCTCAAACGATGCCCACCCCAGGCTTTGTTTTTATCTTGTAGTAAACCTAACAAATAGCTGGCAGCATGTTTTATATGCCTGTAATGATGGTCCCTATGGAGAAAGATAGCTGACTATATTTAGTTACCTTATTAGCGCAAGCAATTAAGAGCCCTCTGGTTAAAATATGAGGGTCGATATCCTGCCACAGAACAGGTATTTTTTTCTTACAAAATACAAGGAATGACACCTGCAGAGTAATGTTAAAAGAATATTATTAGGACTGCAAAGATAATTAGACTTGCCAAACCCAGAATTTAGGTTTTCCTGTATCATTTTATTTAATTTTCTCTGGGATTATGGGTTATGATAACCTTCAAATACAGTGCCTCATACACTATTTTTAGTTTAAAGAAAAGAGTTGTATTACCAACTGTTGGCCTTTCTATCACCCTGGCCAACTCCCCAACAACTTTTGAACTGGTGTACTAACTTCAGATATGTTTGAGGTATTAAAAGGTGATTATTCTTCTGTGAAAACTCGAGTTCAGGCACAGGAAAGAAATCCAAATTAGTGGTGTCATTGAGGCAAAAATAGGCAGACTCAGCAGTGGTGTGTTCTCTTTGACAGCAATCTGCTGGCCCATCAGTGTTCATACAGACTGGTTGGCCTTCATTTGTGTGAAGCTATGACTCCTGCATACTGCCCTACCTTGCACGAGTTGGCCCATGGGAGAAGATGGGAGAAGGAAAGGGTTGGAATCATTATCTTGAAGAAAAGGAAAGGGCATGTAGGAAGACAAAAGAGGAAACACCCATACAAAAAAAAAAAAAAAAAAAAAAAAAGAAAAAAAAAAACCCCCAAAAAAAAAAAAACAAAAAACCACCCAAAAGTTCTTCAGAGAACTAGTTTTTTCCAAGTCCTTAAAATTGTTTGCTATTTTGCCTTTTCTGTGGAGGAATTCAGTTCATATTGTGGGCACTGTACAGATAAAAAGATGTAGAGGTTGGAAGGTGTCTTGCAGATGTGCAGATGAGAGATGAGGAGTTGAAGAAAAGATGTAAGAGTTGAGGGGTATGTTGTTCAAACAGGATCATTTCATAGTTAACACAGTGAATACAGTGCTGGAGACCTGTAATCTGTCTGGAGCTACTTGGAATGCTACTGCGAAGTATTATTTCACTTATGATGTCATAACTGAACTAAGGGTAAGTGGATGTAAACAAGATTTTTTCTGGGGGCGCATAGCTTCCCAGCATGAGACCCCCTGAAATAAACAAGTCAGAATCTTTCATATTTCAGTATGGTTTCAGTTTAAAAGAAAATTTGGAATTTTTTGGGAGTCACACATTGAAATAAGATATTCAAAACTCAAATACAGTTCAAAACAGAATTGTTCTTGAGTCATTTCTTTTTCTAGTTCTGTCCCTTTCAGAGATTCTGTATGTGCACAAGTAAGTAGGTGAATCAGTTAATAATAAATTATTATAAACATAGTTATATTCTTTGCTGTTTCTAAACTTGAGAACCAGACAACTACCTTAGAGTAACAGGGTATAGCTGCTAGAAATTTAGTATGAGCTGTGGTTTGAGTACATAAGATTCAGTCTATTGCATATCACTCTGAAATAATTGAATCCAAGCCATATCAGACTTGAGTCCCAGCATCAGTGGAAGTGTTTAATCTTTGTGCTTTATTCCATAGCTACAAAATGGGAGGAAAATTATTTTCTTACAACCTTGCTTTGAAAAGAAATGCCTTGGGATTTTTTTGGAGCATGCAGATACCTGATAGATTTGTCATCAGGGAGATACGAAATGAGAATTGAGGGAATCTGACATTTGAAACAAAGTTTGAGTAGTGACTATCTCACTTTGGTCTGTTCATGTTGAACAATGTAAGGGACCTGCAGACAGAAGAGAGGGACAATATGGGATAAAATACCTCCCTGTCCACAAACTCAAAAACCTGAGGTAAAGCTGACATTTCTGACGTATTCCAGGTTCCCGAGCCTGATAAGACTACTTTTTTTTTTTTTTTTTTTTTTTGAGGTTGAATTGAGGTTTTAATTCTTTTACTTCAGCAATTTGTCTACTTGGATGTTGCATGTGAACATGTGGCTAAGTAATGTGTTGTGTTTTGGCCTTAGGCTAATCACTTTACATGGTAAATTGTATAATGTGTTAGCATTATGCTTTCTTCAGTATATCCGAATGTATCACAGTTTGTTAGCATGGACAGATTTCAGACTAGAACTGATTTATATGTGTCCAGCCTGAAGCAAGGACAGATGAGCACTGATCTTTGCAAAATCATGTTTATTTTAACAGATGTAATGAAGCTTGTATGTGTTGCTTGGTATACCAGCCAATAGGCTGCTAGAAAAAAATTTGTGCAGTGGGTTTTAAATGTTGTATATGCTCTTCAGTCTGATCTGACCTTTCACGAGTCAAACAGTGTAGCATTATTATTCTTTATGTAAGATTTTGTGCTACTGTTTGAGCAAGCTATGCTACCCTAAGGTATGGTTTTCATGGCAGTAGAATGAAGTTTTATGGTAAAGCCTGCTGAATTTTTAACTCTTAAATATCTGCGGAAAACAATTAAGTTATTTCTGTATTTCAATATGTTAATGTATTTATTTTACAGATTACATTTATAGGTTTTGCTGAAGAGATGGGTACTGCTCATTTGCAGGTACGGTACAGTATATATCTTACCTATATTGGAAAATAATGCTCTTCAGCACTGGATATGTCTTTTTAGTAGTATCTAGTTTTTTTAGATGGATGAGTTTTGGTGTTTGAGAAATGAAATGTATAGGCCTTTTTTATAGTAGGCAAATGTACAAGTTATCTAAGATCATGCTTAAAGAAGTGCCTTGCCCCTGTTTTTGTAATAGGGGACTAAAACACCATTCCAGTAAAGCATACTAAGAGCATGTAGAGATCCACTGAGAACCATTATTAGCAGAGTTCAGTGTCCCCTTTATAGTTGCATACCTTATAGGATGTGCAGCTGCTTTTCAGTGCTTACAGGTTTCTCCTCTGTGACTTTTAAGGCTTTTCTGTCCCATGAGAAACAGTGGAATTTCTTTTGGTAGAAGAGTGAGCTGGAGATGAGTGTGGGCTGAATTAAAGCTTGTTTACATGAGCTTTACACCACAGTTCAAACAAATAAGTGGGGGATGGCTCAGGAAATAGGCTAGAAGAGAAAAACTTTACCAAAATAAGCAGCTGTTACTCTTTAGGGGGAATATGAGATCAAAACCATTATCATTTACATGTTATTTATTTCACTTTGTACTCTCAATATGTTTGTATATTTAAATCAGGAGTTGGCAGCTGTTTCTGTAGAGCTTCCAGATGTTCTGAAATCGTTCCAGTTGTGCAAACTGAAAGAAAACGAGGTTATATTTCTAAAAGATTTAAAGAAAACCTTGGCAAAACCTTATGCCATGAAACATCAGGTAAAAATTTTGTGTCTTCTTGTATGTCAATTACAGAAGCTTTATATTTGGCCTCATAAAGAGTTTAGTCACATCACAACTTGTCTTGCTTTTGTTTTTGAGCCATCTTAACCACAGTAATATTGTTGTTACGTTTCTGTGGTTTCTTTAAAATGAATGTTGGAAAATCTCAAACTTAGTGTTTTCAAGTGCTGTATTATTAACAAAAAATATTTAACAGATATTTAATTATGGTGCTGATCCAATGCCTCTGCTAGGCTTTAGTCCCTTTCACTGCCAATTTGGGAAGAAGATGAAACGTGTCAAGTTACCTATCTCTGCTCAGATACAGTTTTCACCCTCAGCGGACTTTTCTTCCTGGAACAGAGGTGCCAAAAATTGAGAGAATGTCAGGTGTTCATGAAACTCAGTGGGCTCTTTTCGTACTAAAAAATTATTTACAATTACAAATTATGTTAATTGTGTAAGTGCCATTATTTTTATTTTAGTAGTATTTGCATTATTATGATGTTGATTTTATTAGTTCCAATTATAAATGTTGTTAAAGCAAACTTCTTAAAGCTGTATCGACTAATCATGTATGTTTAATGTAATTATGTTGCATATAAGGTAAAAAATACATTGAAGAAGCAAATATCCTATAAACTGAGGTACTGTTCAGCATAAATATGCTTTGAAATGCTGTCTTCCTCTACAGATTTTTAATGTGCATTTTCTTATCTTTAAAATACTTGTAAATTGTTTACTGTTCATAAAAATGCATTGAAGGAATCTCTTGCCACTCCTGACAGTTGAAATATTCTAAGATTGTTATGTTTGTTTTCTTGTTGCTCTCTTTTTCAAGAATCAGCTTCCTGAAGTGTTTTGTGTGATGAGACTGTCTCCTTCGTTCCCAAGGATCAAAGTTGACTATATATTTACCTTGCTGAGCAAGTATACCACAGGCATAAGATATGTAGTGGAAGTAAACTCATTGCAAAAACATCAAACAGAGGCATCCCCTGGAGAAGATGATGACACTAATCAGTCAGTTTCTTCAATTGAGGATGATTTTGTCACTGCTTTTGAACACTTAGATGAAGATGAGCCTTCAAAGATACAAAGTACTGGTAAGTTCTTGCATGCTGTTTACTTGTAGAAATTGTTATTTGAAATTTAGGCTGTCAGAATCTTATGAGAAAGTAAATGTAAATAAACAGTAGTTTTTTTACATTAGTCATTGTAAACGGGTATTATGCAAATGAAAATTCAGGTTTTTTGCTGTTATTTTCACAACAGTTAATCAACTCATAAACCAAAGATTCTAATCACAGTGTCAGATGCAGATCAAATAGTCTCATTCTACTTCATGTGCTAAAAAATACGTGAATTTGTCAGTGATCAGATTAGTATAATAGGATTTGTAAAAAATGAAAGACTGCTTTAATCATGAAAGATCACCTAGGATTTTGCAACAATAACAAGCTGAGCTGTTGCCATCAAAATCTGTCCTGTTTTATGTAGTTATGTGGAAAGTCTTGGTTTGGAAGCAATCTTTTTTTTTCTTCTTCTTTCTTTCCTTCTTTTTTTCTTTCTTTTCAGGTACATCCAGCTTTACCTCTCGAAACCATCGAGATACTGCTTCACAGACCATGCCTTCTCAATGTTTAGAAGCTGTTGACTCAAAGTTCCATGTGGGTTCTGCACGTCGGAAGTCATCTACCAGATCTTCTACTTTGATTGATATTTTGGGACTTAAGGAACTTTCCTCAGTAAAAAATTCAGTTACAACTTCCATTTCTGATCCTTGGATACAAAGGAGTTTCTATAAGCCATATAATCCTTGTGATCAAGGTGTTAATTTTTTGTGTAAAACATTGTTTTCTTCTTCTCCAGCTGAATCCTCTGAGTCAGATTGCTCCAGCCCAAGCCCCATAATCTTCTTAGATGAAGAAGGGTATCAAAAAAGCTTAAAGGCAAAACTTCAGCTGCCAAAAATTCCAGTAGTGAAAGATGGTATAGAGGATTCGGACTCAGAAGTAAGTGAATTTTTTGATAGTTTTGATCAGTTTGATGAGCTGGAACAAGCCTTGGAAAACTCTTGTAAAGTTATTAGGGATCCCATCCTAGGGAATCCCTCCCAGAAAAGGAGGACTGCCCATGAACAATTGTCTTCTGCAAGCATTACAATGAATCCTCAGAAATTCAAGTTTGATCGTCCTGCTCTCCCAGCCAATGTAAAGAAACCAACTCCTCGGAAACCAGAATCACCATATAGCAGCATCTTTGATGTCCCAGATTCCCCTCGCCCAGTTAAAACACCAGGGGAAGAGAATGGAGGCTTGTTCAGCCCTATTAGATCATCAGCTTTCAGTCCACTAGGGAGCTGTGGTTCTTCTGAATGTTTATGTCGAATTAACCTCGGTGGAGATGGGACGGGTCAAAATCACCATGATGCAGTTTATAACAGTTATTCAGCATATGCTGATAGTGTTTCATTTGAAATACTAGGTTCTGTTTTTCATTCCAAGTCCTCATCAGAACAAGTATGTGCAGAAAATGATTCAAAACACAAAGGGATTGCTTTGCAAGAGAAAAAAGGTCAAGCTGGAGATCTCAAGAAGAAAACTAGTAAGGAGCCAGATAAACAAGCAAAATCTAAACATAAGTCATTGATGATTAGGGACAGCATTCAAAAATTTGCAAGTGAATTAGTTGAAAAAAGTTTTGGCAGTGCATTTAAAGACCTGCAAAAAGGCGTTTCTTCATGCACCAATGCACTTTGCCATTTGGCTGCTAGGTTGACTTCTTCGGTCTTTCAGATGGCTTTTTATGAGATTGGAAGACGTAGAGCAATCTCCCTGAAGGAGCGTGCCATTAATGGGATAGCAAGCTTTTTGGTGAGCGAAGCTATAACTGGTGCTTTGAAAGAACTGCGGCATGTAAAGAAACAAATATTTACTAACACTGTGGCACGGTTTGCGGCAGACCTTGCTGAAGAGCTTGTGTTTGAAGGAATCATGGAAGTATGCCAGTTTTCATATCCATCGACACCTACAGCTGCACAGCCTTCATCATTTGCTTACGAAGACAAAGTGGTAAGATCCTATGCCAGAGATTTGTCTGAGTCTGTCATTCAGGAGGCTTTTATTGAACTGTCTCAGGTTGATGTGACCTTCACAACACAAGCAGCCATTAGTGTTTCCATGGACAACATTAAATATGTGAGCGCAGAAAGTATGTTGGAGTCAACACGGACTTCCACAGTTTTTCCTAATCTTAATGATGGGGCAACACTGAAGCCAATCCAAGATTCTGAGAAGGAATATACAGTACAGCAAGCTCTGTTTTGCACCTCTGGTGTTGTAAGTTCAATACCTGTGCCCTTAGCTGGAAGAGCTCTTTGCCAACATCAGGTTTCATCTGGTGCTTATAAAGCAAAAATATCCACTGCTCTGAATTCTGATGAAAATATGAAAGTATACAAAGACCCCACTCATCCATTTTCCACAAGCAGAAAGAGAGAGGAGGAAGTCACTTCTTTCAGAAATATATACCTAACTTCAGATCACAGTCAAAGCACCGAAAGTACTCCATCACTCTTACATAACCAAAATAATACCAAACATGCAAATAACAGATCTGGAATGAACAATAATTCAGAATTAACAAGTGGGTCAAAAGGCATTAATACTTTCTCTGGAACTATGGTAGATATGATAGTAAATGAAGCTTATGAAGCCATAACCTCATCTAAGGTAACAAAAGCAGTAGAAGAGTATACAGATTTTTTAACGAGAAAAAGAATAGATAAAAAACCTTATGTGCAATGTATTGGTGAAGATTTTCCCAAGAATATGTTCGCAGATCACTTGGCAAAGTATGTCATAAAACAGTCTGTGGATGAAAGTAAAACTGTGTTGTGCAGCACTAGTGAGAATTTAGCATGTAATGTGAGCTCACAGACTTACACAGGTATCAGTAGAAAAGAACAATGTGTGATAAAGAAGCAAGAGGCTGAGAAACAAAGTAACGTTTCTGTAATTGCAGAACAACAGATGCCTTTGAATAATCCATGTAAATTTCTTCTTACTCCAACTCATTCTGTTCAGTGTTTTTCAGAATCTAAGGATTGTTGGCAGGATCAAAAAGGACACAGGTTTTCTTCAAAATCACCACCACCTTGTTCCACTGTGACTTTTGCTAGGCACTTTCTAGAGGACTTCACTGACACAGGAAGCTGCTCAGTAACGTGCTTAAACAGACCCTCTAAAACCCACGATACTCACAAAACACCACCAGGACTTTTGACTTACAGGCAGGCTGATTGTTTTCTGCATGCAAATAGCTTTTCTTCAGTGATGTTTGGCAGTGAAGATGCTTTGCAGGTGGAAGATAAATCAAGTCTCCAAGATGGAAATACCTGTGTAATGCCTGATACACCCCCACCAACTCCTTTAGTACCATGCCAAGGTAGTTCTGAAAGAAACCTAAGAAAACTATCAAAGAAACTCAAGGGGGAACTAGCAAAGGAATTTGCACCTGCGACACCACCTTCTACACCATACAATCCATCTGTTACTGAATTGTCTGCAACTGAACATGACTCTTTGGAAAATGAGGAATTTATGCTGAAACTCATGCGGTCACTTTCTGAAGAAGTGGAAAGTAGTGAGGATGAAGATCATTCCGAAATGGCCGTTGAGAAAGAGGAGCATTCAGAAAAAACAAATCAGTATGCAGATTGCTTAGCTAGCCATATAATTTCAGTAGCGACTGAAATGGCAGCTTCCCATCTAGGTGGTAAAACAAATGAAAGAGAAGCATGTAGACAGGTTCAGTTAGGTATGCAAAACAAAAGATGTGCATATACTGCTCTTACAAATGTCCCGGAACAGATGTGCAATTCTTTATGGAATTATGCAGGTGATATGGCAGGAAAAGTCATCAGTGAGGCCAAGAAAATAGTGAAATCAAGGCATTGTAAACTGTTGAGACTGAAGAGGGTTAACTGTCAGGTTGATTGCCTTTATGTGAGAAAAGGTGATAAAGATTGTCGTTCAAAAGACCCATGTGGTCCAGTGCGAGAGCAGTGGCTGGGGGAGAGAGATTCATCTGCACTTCCTTTACTGCAAGATTCAGGCATGACTGGTTTGACTTCCAAATACCCAAGCTGTGAAAGCGTGACTGATGAATACGCAGATCATATTATTCGAGTTTTGAAAAGAGAAGGTGGTAATGCAGAACTGTTAATGGATCAGTATGCTAGCAGACTTGTTTACAGGTCTATCAAATCAGGCTTACAGCAAGCTGCTAGAAAAACCAAATTGAGATACAACAGAAAGGCGTTTCCTGGGCAAAATGCACAGGTGAATGGGAAGCTGGAGCTGATCAAAGCAATGAATAAAGATGCAGTACAGCAAATGAAAAGCAGCGTTCATTGCTGTGAAGACCAAATGTACGAAAGGGGTAACAGCACACAGAGAACAGAATGTACAGAGTTGTTACATTTTTCAGAATCCCTTGCTCGCAGTATCGCTTGTGATGTCAGGAAGAAGTTGAAAATGTCAGGAGCATGTTTGCCAAAGTCTCTAACAGATTCCTGTCTATATAAAAAGACTGAATTTGATGAAGTCACAGGGGATATCATTAAAACAAGAATTTCTAGGACATCTCTTCCTTTCTCCCCAGATCATAAACTGTATCATAGTACAGGCAGTTTAAATGACAATGGCTACAGTGAAGGCATAATTCAAGCTATAGAACAGTATGCTAGGAAAGTAGCAGATGATACTCTAGAAATGAGTTTAGAGTCGGCTGTTCTCCATGTGGCTGAAAACAGAAAAAATGGGGATAAGCTCTCATATACTGAGAAACTGTCTCCTTTTTCTGGAACTGTCTGTAGATGCTGCAGTATGAAGGAACGTCGGTACTGTGCAGAAAGTACGTCTCATCATCTATCTGCGCAAGAATCCTCCATCCCAGTGAGACATTTTCTTCATTCTGGATTGGGTGGTGCCTGTCAAAAATCAAGAGTGTTTCAGCTTGATATTCCTAAAATTCATGTTGATGTAGAACAGAAGACAGTGCTTTCTGACAAGGGGGCTACTGTGGCCATAGAGAAAGCAGAAGGAGAGCTGAGTTACACAAGTCTGACAGCTGACAGTGGTATTGGACAAGATGGAGTCAGTTTTGCTGAAAGCCTTACTACTGAAATAATGACATCAGCTATGACTAATATTGGTCAGGCAGTTAACATAAGGTAATGCTAATTTTCTCTTACTTGTTGCATTCTGTACCTGAAAAGGGAGGATTTTTAATACAAATATGTTCTCATAAGGAATTCTAAATTTATATTTTTTTTAAAAAAATTAGAAATATACACTTTATGTTGTGAATGTTTTCTTTTTATTCTTCTGGTGATATCTAAATGATTCAGAACTGGGAAAAAAAGATACTTTTTTCCACCTGTGGGAGCTTGAAACCGAGGTTTCTGTGTATATCAGCATGCATGTTCCTGTAGGTGACTAATAAGTGGAACTTATTATTTCAACTTGAAATACTGTTATTTTTACCTACAGTAGAGTATAGTAGAACTTATGGGTTTTGTTGATTTGTGAGCCATGACAGAATTCAGGTTTGTAGCCTGCTAGTACTTGCTGTTCTTTGCTAAAAAATAGAATTTATTTTTGCTTTTGTCAGTAGGACCAACATCTGGTACTGGCCAGACTAGCCATTGCATTGTAGTATGAAGGGTTTGGTTATGGCTGTGTTGTGATAGTGTTCTTATTATTGGAAATAAAGACCCCACAACCCCTTACTTTAAAAAAAAAAAAACAGCTTACTAAAACACAGTTTAGTTTATGAAATAGTAATACAATAGGCAAGAAACTGACTTTCAAATTCTCCTGTATTTAGCAAAGGCTAATTATACTGTTTACTTTAATAGGCCTATAAATAGGAAATGCATGCCACAGTAACTTGGCAGCAAGCAGCAACTGTTTCTTAAAACAGACTGTGCAGTGATCAGAGTGGATTGAAATTTTCTTTTCAGGTCTGAGAGCAATCTTCACCATGTTTTGTTGGTTTTTTTCCAGTTTACAGTAATATTAATTTTCCTACTTCTTTTGTGTGGGTATTCCTCACATTATCTACAGGTTTCTTTTCCTGGTTTCTAGAGGGACATCATGATGAGTAATAAACCTGATTTTTATATATTCAGCAGCTAAAGGCCACAGTAGGACTGCACTAAGTTTTTCAAGGTTTGATATGAAACACATACATACTAGTAGCATAGAAGTGTTCATGAGATGTATATTGTGGCTCTGCATGACAGGATTGAGCCATTTTTCAGTGTGTGACAAAAAAAATAATGTGACGTTGCTTTTCTATACCTACAGTATCAAAGATGACACTTTGAATCTCTTAAAGATATTATTTAAAAATTCTAGTTAGAATATGACAGCAATAAAATGCAGTGTTCAAAGAGATAATGTTTATTATATCTGTGATAAGGAAGCAATATTATAGTTTTACTATGACAAAATTTATAAATGTTTTTAACATTGTCATCTAATGTATGGTATATAATACACATGTTTCTTGAGAATCTGCCTTGTATGGTGAAAAGCACTGCTGCTAGTGCTGGTATAACTGTAAATAAAAATGAGGAAAAAAATCACCTTTGTATTGCCCAGAGGGGTTCCAATACAAGCTACATATTTGCACAAACCCTTGCTCACTGGAGCAAAGTGTTAGCAGGAACGTGGGTTAAGGTTGGCTTTCGAAATAGTGAATGTTACAGTGGCTGCTTTCTGTGGTGGTAGTAGGATGACCATTTTTCTTGAACTTTCTACCACTTCATCTGTATGTAGGTAATGAGAGTTTGCCCCTGATGGTTATTTCATAACTGCATGTTCTCATATTGTAACTTTTTTTATAAGGAGTTCATACTTCTTTAAAGTTAGCATACTGGATCTTTCGAATATCTTCTGAAGAGTGCCTTCTATCGAGCATCATTGCTTGATCATTGTTCGTTTGTTTTTTGGATAAAAAAATCTAAACTTGTTTCCTGAGGGAAAAATTCTGTACAAGTCATGTGTTGCCACACTTTCTTGAAGCAGGAAGAGAAATCTTTTATCTACAGAAAGACCTTTTTAAAAAAATTGAATCCTAATGTGTTGAACACCAGCACATATTTAAGCATGCCTACAATAGCAGACCACCTAGCTGGTTGTACTGAAAGCAGGTAGGGGAAAACAGCCAAACTGTCCTATGGGGAACAAGTTCAGAAATGGTAAATTTTTTGCTTCAAAAGTGTACCTTTGGTATACTGTTTGTAAAGCTGCAATGCCTTCTATGCTTTATAGCAAATAATCTTCCAAATGAGAGAATTATTCATGCCGTTCCCTTTGTCTTCTAGTAGAAGTCCATATAGGAATCCCTGACCTAAACCTGTTGAAATTTCAGATTAATTTGGTTGCTCCATTTCTTGTGTTGAGAACAGGGTACAAATGAATGGATCCTCCCCCGCTCCTCCCCTTTTCCTTTTCCCCTGGAATTTTCTATCTTTGAAATGGTTAAATCGCTGTAAATGAACTAACACAGATCAGCATGAAATGCAGTGACGTTTTTGTCTTAAATTTTTGTTTAGCTCTGTTGGAAGAGAAGGATTTCACTCTGTTGAATCTATTGTTAGCCAGCAAATGAGTCTTAGTATTGGTGATGATAGCACTGGGAGTTGGTCCAATCTAAGTTTTGAAGATGAACATCCTGATGAGAGCAGCAGTTTTCTTCACCTCAGTGACAGGTAACTATAAACATGTTAGTATAGTTGTGACATCAATTAACTTGTCATCAAGTGGTTTTCTTCTGGGGGCTGGGGAGAAGAGATTATCTTGTCCTCAACACACAATGACTTTTTCATTAAAAATGGCTCTGTTTGTTTTCTTACAAAATGTTGTTGCCCACAGATGTTCATATTGTACACTGTAAAGTACGTGGAGTGTGAATTGGCATCGATGTCAGGGAGTCACATCAAGTGAAACTGTACAGACATAAGTATTAACAAAAGATCCAGGTGTTTTAAAAACAACCACCATGTGTAAAATACAACTGGAAAGTACTGATTATAAGTTGTGCTCTGAAATATTAAACTTAATCATTGAGAATGTATTTTATGTAAATTCATCTATTCTTGAAAAGAAGTAATAAGAGCTTAATTTGCACAAGGAGCTTTAACAGCTCTATTTGTCTTTTTTTTTTTGTGACTTGAATTTGTAAGCTGTTCTAACAGATATTGATGGAGTATTTATGTACTACTAACCACAAGCTTAAAGGTATGTGATTTTGGAACTTACCTGTTTAGAGTAGTAATTTTTTCCACAGAGCTTCTCACTACACTTCCCATGGCTGACTGATAACTAACAAAGATTAGAATGGGAATTTTAAAAATCTGCAATGTCTCTGCCTGTTGCCAGGGGAAATTATATTGAGAATTGTGGCCCGAGCTTCTACATAAGGACTGTATGAGGAATGAGAAAACATTTTTTTATGATTGATACACCACATATGTTACTGTAGAAAGTTCAGCATTTCTGTTGAAGAACAGCAGAAATGGGGGAGAGGTTTTTTCTTTTTTAGTTAACACTTCCAACATCCCTGAGATTGAAGAAAATATGGGAGATTTTCTTCATTATGTAATGTACAAATAGGTTATTTGGTACCAAAGTGAAAGTGCTCTCTTAAATGTCTACACTATTGTTCATGTTTTGCTTCAATAAATATTTTAATCAAACTACTACTATAATTTATCACTTATACAACTAAATAATTTTGTAAGAGAATACATTGCCTTAAAGTTATTTTAATAAAACATTATCTGTTGAATGAGTGAAAGTGAGTTAGATTTATGTGATGAAATTTACAGTATAAGGAAGAATATTCAGCATATTGGCAGTTACAAATAGTGAATAAATTATAGGTTAGTTGGAGCTGGGAAAAGAGAAGTATAAAAAAATTGCTGGACCTGTAGTTTGCATATTGTATTTTGTTGTTTGTTTGCCATCCCCAATAGATTTAAATGAAAAAAAAAAAGGTAATTTTTATAACTTACAAGAAAATTTGTGGCTCATTAGAGGAGGAATGACGTAAATCAACATTTTACTCAAAGAAGGGGAAGCATAATTGGAATAGCAACGTGTTGGCAGAAGAAACTGGCATGCGCAAATTAATCAGCTACTTTTACAAAACTATGTGGATTGGTAACAGCAGATGTGTTTGTGCTTCTGTGGTTTAGCAGGTGGGAGTGACAGGATCTGGGCTTATTGCTCTGAGTAAAAAGATTTTGGGGGGAAACCCTCTGTAACAAAAAAAAGATTCACTAATAACATTGTTTAACCCCAGCCAGCAGCTAAGCACCACCCAGCGGCTCACTCATTTCCCCCCATGGTGGGATGGAGGGGAGAGAATCAGAAAAGTGAGAAAACTTGTGGTTTGAGATAAAGACAGTTAGGCAAAGCAAAAGCTGTGCACACAGGCAAAGCAAAATAAGGAATTCATTCACTGCTTCCCATCAGCAGGCAGGTATTCAGCCATCTCCAGGAAAGCAGGGCACCTTCACGTGTGATGGTTACTTGCGAAGACAAAATGCCCTAACTCCAAACATGCCCCCCAACCTCCTTCTTCCCCCAGCTTATTTGCTGAACATGATGGCATGTGGTATGGTATATCCCTTGGGTCAGCTGGGTTGAGCTGTCTCAGCTGTGTCTTCTCCCAAAGTCCTGTGCTCCCCCAGCGTACTTGCTGGTGGGGTGATGTGAGAAGCAGAAAAGGCCTTGACTGTGTGTAAGCACTGCTCAGCAATAACAAAAACATCCCAGAATTATCAACACTGTTTCTAGCACAAATCCAAAACATAGCCTTATAGTAGCTGTTCTGAAGAAAATTAACTCTATCCCAGCCCAAACCAGCACAATTATTTGTGGAACAGCTCTAGCGTCTTCAAAGGAAATAAAAATCTGCATGACAATGATGAAGATTTATTGCTTTTATTTCCTTTTTTAAACATAAACTGTTCTGTTAAACAGGAAAATGCCATTTGGTCATAGAGCAACATTCTTTTATACAGGTGCAACAGTTGAATGTTTTGGGTTTTGTTGGTTTTTGCATTTGTTGGGTTTTGTTGGGTTTTTTTTTTTCCTTCTTATAGTTAGGGCCATCTGTTTAAAAAACCACCGTGCTGGTTATATGTAAACCATGTCAGTTTGAAGCATTTAAGTGCACTACCAGGTAGCATTGCTCCCCTGGCAGCTATTTCTTAGTGTAAGTGGCTTTCTTGTGTCTAAGCAGCTGTCAGCAGTCTTGCTTGTGCCATCTTTGAGGTACTAGATATTTGTTTGTAGTGCTAGTATGATATAATTAAGTGGCATAATGAGTGTAAAGCAAGTTTCACTTGGTGAGGGAGGACCTCTCCCTTTCCCCAGTATTTTCCAGGCTGTCTGCAGTATTCAGTGGATAGTGGTACTTGAGACTCCTTCAGCTGACATTTTGGAAATTATCTTTGTAATAGTAAACCTAGAGATTCTGTTAATGGTAGTTGAAATTGTTTTGGAACACAGGATCACAGTCACCAGAAAACAAGAATACAAGCTACAGCGATCCAGTTCAATGTACCTTGCTTTGCTTTACTTTAGGGAGAGAAAAAAAAAAAAAAAGACATTTTTTTGTAGTAGCTCTGTTGAAATAGTACATGCCCTCTGCATCTCAGATCAGTATGAAAATAGCACTTCATTACTTCTCAGAGGATTAAACTATGTGTAAACAGGGGAGCAAGACAACTTGGAAAGAATTATCAGTGTGGTCTCTCATTCCGTTTGAATGGAAATAGGAATGGAAGTTTTTCAGTGGACTTCACAGAGTTATGCAGGGGAATGCTTTGCAGAGTTATGCAGGGGAATGCTTGTATCTTCTGCCTTGTGTGCCTAATGTTGACAATTTAAATTTAGAAATGAAATAGTCTTAAGCTTTCTCTATAGTTAATACATAGGTATAAGCATGGACATAGGCTTTTCCAGGGGATGAATCAGAGTATCCAGGTTAGTTTATTACTCAGAGCAGAAGCTTCTTGCCTTTGACTTTATGTACGTAATGCAGAATCTCAAAGCAGATGATCTGAGTTATAGTTCCCATATGTACAGTATATACTTAAAAGCTGAAAGCTTTTCTTGTAATTCTTCTGCTGGTTCATGTGGAGCAGCGCATGAAGCATTATAGAAGCGTTATAATGCCTTTGTTCATTGCTTGTTCTGTGGTTGCAGGACTTTATTTTCAAGACTGTTAATTTGGCCTCTTAAAACAAAAGTCACGTTATGAAAAAAGTCTCATACATTTTCATGCATTGTAATCATATAGTTCAATATATATATGATTATTTTAGACCACGTTTGACCTCTGTAAAATATATTCATTTCTTACCAAATCAGAACAGTAGTGTGCATGAGGCCATTCTGTTAAATTGCAAATACAGTTTCCTTTAGTCCAAGAACTAGGGCAGTTTTTACTTCCACTTATGTTATCCATCTATAAGTGAAAGAGGCTGAGTGCAAAGTATTGGTGTCAATAGGCTATATTAAATCTTTTCTATGTGTGTAATTCAAACCAAATTTAATGCTTCATACCTACTGTGATAGTCTCACACAGTAACTTGAGAAACGTTCCTAAGACTATGTTTGCATTCTCTGTGCAAATCAAGTTGGTTTCTTTGGAATGTTCTGCTCTTTAATTTTCTTTTGTCTTTTAAGCATAATTAGAAAAGTGATGGATTGTTCTTTGCATATGTAGTCTAAATAAGCAACAGTGTGGTGAACGAAGGACCTGGAACTTTTTTTTTTTTTTTCTTCCTGTTAGGCTGTGTTCATATTGCAGGCTTGCTAACCTACTGTTACTGTTTTAAACCTGGGATCCAAGCAGACGTATTGGAAAGCAAAGGACATTGATAGGTGGTACTGTTACTGGCAGACTCTTGAAAGAGATCAGTGTCTGTCTCTTGAAATGCTTCCACCATTTGTGGTTTTAAATTTTACTATTTGCCTTGAGTGGAATAAGTGGAAAAGAAGAACTTCAACAGTTCACACAGCTTAGGTGAAGAAAGCACCTTCTTGCAGCAGTTGTTCTCTGGAGTTACTTCATGGATTGTTACACCATCTATAGTAGACAATTCAGCTTTCTCAAAGAGTGCTGGTTTTCTTGAAATACTATTTTTGGAAGGCTTCCAGACATGCTCTCTCTGGTGGAGGTCTGGAGTTGGGGAACAGAGATTTAGTCATACGAGTAGCTCAATGTTGTACATAAGCATGGGCTTAACAAACTCTGCTAATTATAATGCCTAAAATGTACCGGCGTAAGGATGTGCTCAATTTTTTTCAGTTCTTCACTTCAGGAAATAAACGCAGTATGTTTATGAACCATGAGTGAAGTAATCAATCTTTTTAGTATTTTTTTCACTGATCTATAAACACCCCTGTTTTTAAAAGACCAGCTTGTAGAACAATGTTCAGAATTACTTTATTAAAAAAAAATTGTATTTGCTCTAAGGATTCTTTCTCATCAGGCTGTTGGAGATCATTACTGGATTTTAGAATGAATTGGAGGGATTTTATGCAGTTATCTTCACAATGTGTGATTTTATGAACTCTTGGCTAGTCCTTAAGTAAATACTACAGTTATAATCCATATTGCTCTGAGTAAGCATATTGAAATTGTTGAGCTTGTATAGATAGTGAGCATTGTGCTTAGACCTGAGGACAGACCTACTGCTAGCACTGATTTAGAAAATTAATGAGTACAAGTTATACTTTCACCTGGGTGCTGAGACTTAGCAGTTTGCATTATTGTGGACATTGCTGCTCTGAATAGCACTGACAATCATGTTTGTACTCTGTTCCAGCAAACCTGTCTAGGAAGTTTCAGTGCTCTTGTATTAAATGTCTTGACAAAACAGCTCTAAGGAAAATGAAGGTTCTAGTTTGAGCTATTGTTCTTTTCTAGTTCAGCTGTGTTCTCTTCTTCTTCTGGCAGTAATGGTAACAGCAGTAGCTGGAGCAGTCTTGGTTTAGAAGGGGATATATATGAGGAGAATTTATCCTTTCCAACATCAGACAGGTTGGTTCAGTTGAGACGTATAAACCAGATGGGTTCCTCATAATTAATGCATGAAATCATCATTTTGGAAAATAAAATTATGGTGCATTTTTTATGCTGATACATTATTCACACTCTTCTCACTTAATCACAATATGATTTTTTCATTAATTAATCCATACTGAATGGTTAAATTTTGCTGTGCTGTGCTAAACTGATGAATGTGTTCTGCTTGCAAAATGAAAGGTCCCTTTTGTGCATGTTCTTGCTTGCAGTTCTGCAAGTCTTTAGATTTACTTTTTCATGCAAACTAGAGCTTGCTTCCTACAGGATTTCTGTTTTTTCCTTTAGCTTGTGGAAACTTTAAAAATTGCTTAGTAATTGACTTTTATAGAACACTTATGACCTACAGCTTTGAATAACCTATAGCTGTTCATACCAGTGACATAAGATGACTCAACCTTTTCACATGTGAAGCAAAACTAAACTGTCCTCCTTAATTAAAATAAAAGTTTTCTTCTTAGTTTAAAAGATCTTCATATTTCAGTCCTTTTTAACAGCCTTCTTTTGGTTTTGTCTTCTCCCTTCTTTGCCTAAGAGCAAATCTTGTGAAGTTGATGATAAATATTTCCAACATGAAATGGTGTGAGAAGCAAAGCTTCTTTCTATGATCACATCTGAATTCTTTTATGGTCTTCCTGTCCTTTAACCTTCATTACAGTCTTAAGATTGACTGTGTTTATTGTGCATATATTTGATCGTATTAATATTTTTGTTTTGTTTTTAAAATACAGTGATGGAACAGAAGATAAAGATGAAGACTCCAAGGATGCTGTGGAAGGTAATGTCAATTCCAGCATATATTGCTGTTCTTGACCTGTGCACTCTACATTAATTACTTTGTTAATTCTTTGTTTCTGTAGTCTGCAAAACAAGGTGACAACCCAGTTACCCCTGTTCATCATAATGCATGTGGGTCAAGTGTCAGAATATATTCTTAGATTATTACCCTACATACACCTCTTCATGCTCTGAAGTTTACAGCCTTTGGGAAATGGTAGTCCGATGCTTATGCATGTACTTAATAATGTAAGGTAGTGAACTTTGATCAGCTTGTTGAAAGCGTAAGTTTATATGCATAGAATAACTTCTTTGTAAAATATTTGATAAGGAGCCATCTGCATGGCAATGGTTGAGATATGGAAGAATTTATTCAAACTGACCATATTAACCTTGGGAAGGGGAGTCCTGAGACATAATGAAAAAACCTGGATTCAATGCATTTGCTATACACTCTCTCTTCTTAGTGAAATATGAAATAGGGTCTATCCAGACTTATGTTACCGCTCTCTGGTTCGTAGAAGATCTCTGCACTGGTTCCAGTGACTGAAGTGCCAAAGGTTGTTAACTTAAATGAAAACAGCCTGACTACACAGCATATGAGGCTTATTTAAGGATGAGCTGATGTTACAGAAGGTTGTAACAGAGCTTGTCTTTATGTTGGGTACATTCTGAGGATGAAATAAGCATTTCAGGAAATTCCTGCTACCTGCTTACAGAGGATATTCAGCCCTGTTGCACATCTTCACATAGTCTTGATGTAAGCAGAAAGAGGTGTGTTTAGTTTAAGGTAATCACTTAAGTTCCTGGAAAAATGTATAGCCATGAACCACAATTTTTATTTTTTTTTTAGTCAGATCTGACGGAAAGGTTATAAGTCAATAAAATTGAACTAAATTGTTGAGTATTTTTTCCTCAGAATAATTATAATATTTTCTGATGTGTATAGGTTTCATCTAGGTTATCAATATACCATTGCTTTCTTTCCAGCATCTCAAATATTCAAATGGCTTGATTAAAATAGTGCTTGATTTTATTTCTTTACACAATTTAGTTGTCTCCCGGAGAGCAGCAGACTGCTTTATACTGTATTAAGGATTTTCTAGTGACATTTTCCCAGTTTAATTTCTTTACCATTTCACTGTTGTTCTGAAAAGACTCTTTCTGTTGCTTTCATTGTAGGACCATTTAAATAGTATTCTAGACAGAGAACCTTTGTGTCTGGTCTTGTACATTTGGAAGTTTTGTTATATCATACCTAGAAATGCGTGGCTTTTTCTAAGCTGACTGCACCTTGTTCACCAAAGAATTTGAAACAAAGCCTTGTTATTACCAAACAAACATCTCTTTTGTAGAACTACAAAATAGGTCAAAACTTCCCAGGGATACATTGCCACAATGCTTTCCATCCACTAAGTGTCATAAATTTTTATAATTAGTACTTTCTCCTATAAAGATTCTAGATTTTGGGACTTCTAGACAAATACTCTGTTACCTACCAAAAACACATTTACGTTGACAGTTCTGCTAATAATTTTTTTCTCTTTTTTACCTTCTGGGAGAATCAATTTAATCTTGCTTAATTTTGCCAGTTGGGAATGAGTACCTTATGTACCTCAATTTTCATAAGCTTGATTGGAGTAGTGAGATTGAGGTAAATTGCACATGAACATACATTTTTATTGCAAATATATTCCTTGTTTCTAGAGAGTCAACTCTGACAGCCTGGAAGTAGAGACTTCAAGAAGAACGTGGAGAGTACTACACATTTGCTTAGTTGGTTCTGAGAGTGTGAAAAAGGATTGCTGTGATAGCTGGATACAGAAATTCAGTGTGGGAATAGAAGATGACAATCCTGTATTTTCTCTGTGTTACTAATGCAATTGCTTTTTCAAGAATGTGTTAATTTTTTGAAGTCATGCTGTAAAGGAAGTGTTGAAAAATTGGATAGGACTAATAAAAACAGCACCGTTTTGAAAAAAAACTCGGAGGCAGTCTGATCAGTCTGCCTTTACAGGAAAGTATTCTGAAATACAGACTTTTTTTTAAAATTTAGTACATGAAGTATATAAAAAACATAGCAGTTGGAAACAGAAATGACTGATGGACAATGTGAGAGCCATTGCTGTTCAATTTATGAAAGGCTGTGGTAAATTCCTTGAAATTTGGAATATGCCTTAAAGTTTAGGTGTCTTTAATACTCAGCTATGTTTGCATACAGTTGTAAATGGGATGAACAGTACTTCCTCGTGTGAAAGTACAGAAACACTTCAGAACAGCATGATTTTTTATTTTCTTATTATCTGTGTGTACTAGACTGAGATTTTTAAGACAACATAGTCTAAAACAGTGAACTACAGAGATTTTTTTGAAATAATTTGAAGCTATAGATTTGATTGTTTTATTTTTAATATTAGGTTTGGAGCAAATACGAAAGACTTTAGCAATAGTGAACATTGATCTGGAACCAAATCTAGTGGACCCCCAGCTCAGAGCAGCTCTTCAGTGGCTGGCAGCTTCTGAAATAGAGGTGTCTGAACTTTACTTTCATGGCAGTGTTACAAGGGACTTTGTCTTTGTAAGTATTTGGGTTTGATGGGTTGGGGAAGGATTTGCTTGATTTCCATTTGCTGTGATACACCAGCTGCTACTGTTTTATTTGCCACTCAGCAATAATGAGTATTGGCTGTAGAAAATAGTTATTTAAATCCTGAGAGGTCAAAGTGAAAGAGCCTGTTCAGCGTGTGCTTATATTTTACATAAACCAGTATTAATCAAAGCTGAGTTAACTTGTTTCACAAGTTGTTTTCCTTGTTTTTCTCTAAAGAGGATACAATTACAGCATTTTTGTTTAGTGGAAAAATTATTTTTTTCAAGCATTTTTTTCTTAGTATTTGATTGTCTTTAAATTGAATCTGAGAACTTGGTGATGCAAATGAATTTCTAACTTAATGTGTTCTGCCTCCGGTTTCTTTAATAGCAAATGCTCATTTTCTTATCAGAAGGAAGTTTAGATTCTGATTAATATTAAGTATCTTTTTATTCTGTAAGCAACTGCAATCAAAGGAAGAAGGGTCACTAACATTGTTTCATTTTTAGGTGCCTTTATTTTGGTTTTATAAATCAGATTTGGTGCTTAGTTACTGTAGACTTGAATTAAGAGCATGAAAGGTGCCTAGAGGTCAGTTCAGATTGTACCTGGGCTGAATTCTCCTAAGAGCAGCTTCTCCCTTTCTAGCGCAGAAGAGGAATGCTAGTTCTGCTTTCCTTTTCCCTGTGTAATTGTGTGGTATATGTATTCGATCTCAAGAGTAGGAGGCCTTGCATTCTTATTTAAAATAACCCAGAAAATTGAGAAGTGGGGTTTTTTTGCAAGTTGAAATATATGCCCTATGCTCCTTTTCTGGAGCTTGGTATGTTTCATTTATAATTGTTCCAGAAATATGCTTTGCTGTATGTTAGTTCTGACACTTAGAGTGACTTCATGCTTACATAAACTAGAAGGCAGTTTGAGAATACTTTTCTCCATTCCTGGTTTTATTTGAAACTGTTGAGTTTAATCCTTGTATTTATATGTTCCTTCCCTGTTACGGTTTTTAAGTGTCTTAACATGAAGATGAAAATACTTCACTTTTTCTGTTCGCACATGCCTGGCCCAGCATTCTCTGAAGTTGTTTTGGTTTGGATTAGTTGGGTTTAGTGACTACAATCATTCTGACCTTGTGAGTTTTTGCCATCTTTTGAAGCTCTATCCATCTATTTCACGATTGTCTTATGTGAAGTGCAGGGTTGCAGATCCTTGTGCAGAATGGTAGTAGGACCCACAGGTGTTAATAGCAATTCCCTTTGTGTGTGTATATGAGAGGGAGATCTGTGTCTTACGCTGCAGCATAACTCAGAAGACAAAAAGTAGTTGGCAGGTGCTTCTTTTTCTGCCCTCAAGTCTCTCATTCTTCTGCCAGCTCTGACTTATTAGACTGCAAAGTTGTGATGCTACTGTTGAGCCAATGCCTGAAGACACACAGGAAAGGTGTTACTAGCTGGCCGTGTGTCTGAACACCGCTCTAGCTACCGTAATAAGAGAATGTACTGAGAAGAGCACTCTAGAAAATAGCAGTGTCTGTTATGTACACACTCTTAAAAAATTACAATATTTTTCTACTTGACACTTCAGTCATAAGTTGGTACTGAGTTGACACCTAAAGATAAAACATAAGACCTTCAGGCAGGCAGCAATCATGCAGTCCTGAAAATGTTACAATAGTTAATTGATTCACTTAGTTTTATAAATTATTTTTTAGTTCTCCAGATGCAGTTGTGTTAAAATGAATTGAAATCCTGTTTACCCCCGCAGAGGGCAGGGAAGGATTATCTCCTTTTTATTCCATCCCATTTACCCATTGGAACAATCTCGGACCCAAACTGAGAGTCTTAAATTAGAAATAAGTCACTGTTCTGTCACCTGTAAAGCTAGACAGGCACCTCCAGAGGGCATTGCAGCCCAGCAGAAAATTAAACTGACCTCCGTACACTGATCTCTTCCAGCTGTGGGGTTTTGATCATCTCATAGGTACTTTGGTAAGTTACCTCAGTTACATGGGGGCTGAACGTGGACTTTAGATCACATTGAAAACAGTAATTTTCACTGTGAACAGTTGGTGGGTTCTGGAAGGGAGGAACGGCTTGTGTTAACTGATCACAGCAGGGTAATGAGCCATTGATGTGATGCGACTGCATAAAAGATAAAAATACTCCTAGTGTGGGTATCAGGCAAGGTATTACTTACTGCTGCAGCTGGGTATGAACTCTGACTTAAGGACAGATGTTATGCTTAGCAAGGCAGAAAGATGTTAAATGCCGATATATGAAATCAAATAGTTGCTAGAACAAGAATCCAGTAACTTAGAATAGATAGTTCTTGGCTTCTTTGGGAAGCCTGACAGCATGGATATACAAGTGCCTGGATTAAAAAAAACATATGTTCAATTTTTAATCAGACTTTATCTAGCTGTGTTAGGATTCCTGGTGTCTGTTTTGAGTAAATTCCAATATTTCACTTGTCTGACAGTAAGAAACAGAACAGTCAGCTAAAGAAATAGTGGGATTGAACTTGGAACTCTAAATTAAAATAGAAAGATTAGTGAAGCAAGGTGCCAACTCCATCATCTTACCATGGTGGTATCTTACTTTTTGGACAGAAGTTTAACGCTGTATTTGCTGAAGTACATCTTTGGACATTAGCTTAGCCAGACTTTCCTCTGGCATATGAAAAATGTCTATTCTTCTATAAACCACCAAACTCCATTTACAAAATTGCCTTTTGTGGACTGTAAAACTCTTACTTCCTATGCACTGTTTTAAAATTAATAGAAATAACTACAGATTTCAATCTCTTTTTTAAGTAGACGACCTTTTTTTCACTGAGAGAAGTTTCAGTGTTCAGGATATATTGTACTCAAAATTAGACAGGATCTTTTTTTCTCATTCAGGTTAATTGTTTGCTCAAAATATTAATTGTTTAATACATGTTTTTGTGCCCACATTCTTTCTGTCAGTTCTATCACCAGCCTTGTTGCAGTTGGAATATCACCTAGGTGAAGAAGTAGAGAGAGATTGTCTTCATTTTTTAGTAGAATTTCATATTTCAATCTGACAGGTGTCGTAGAAGAAACATTTTGAATTTTTAATTTTGTAGTTGTGGAAGATATTTCACTGAACTCTGTTTATGGGTTGTTTTAAACTTAATGTGTAGAACATCATGGTAGGGACTATAAAAGGCAATAAAATTCTACAGTTCCAAAGAATAAGTAGGGTACATGTCTAAATTGTGTTTGCTAAATGCAGCATTGATAGTTGTTTAAATTAATTAAATTTAATTTAATTAAATTTAGAGAATTAAATTTTGTGTTGGGTTTGGGTTTGGTTTGTTTTTTTTTTTAAAGTAAAAGATTTTTTTTCTTTCTAGGCAAACTGGCAAATTCATCCTTGTCTTGGGTTGACTCTTCCACATATAGCTGAGCTTGATGCATAGGCAAAGGAAGATTTTAGGGGGTTTTGATGGGGTTTTTTTTGTGCTTGGACCCTGGATTAAAAAAAAACAACAACACGGTTTAAACTACACTGATCTCTGCTCCCAAGTGGTAGTTTAATTTAACCCTCACCTTTTCCTCCTCCCCAAGATGTTACAATTTCCCAACTCTGAAGACACTGTTTTCATTGAGGGTAGCATCTGTACCACCCAAACCACACTATATGTTGTGAAAGGAAAATCCACATCCTTTTATTAAGACTGAGTTTTGTCTGTTTTATATGTGCATTATTGGCATGGGAGGGGTGGCAGATGTCTTAATCTTGTGTTCAGAATTTCCTGTTTTCTGCAGTCGTGATGAACCACAGTCCTCATACCTGTGGCACCACATCATTTGAAAATGTCACTCCCTCCAGAAGAAAATTTTGTGAAAACTGCCTTTAAGAAAAGTGCCTGATACTTGCAGAAGTTTTTGTTTTTGTACATGTGGGAATAATGATTAACTCGTTACAACTGATCTCTTATGAGCTAATGTTTCAAGAATAACTTCTGTAACTTAATCAAGATGTGCCGGTCAAAATATTTTGTGTTCCCCTGTTTCCCCTTCAGCTTACCAGAAGACTGCGAGAAAGAGATTGGAAAGTTGGAGATCTCTTGCAAGCAGTGCTGAAATATTGTGAAATGATAGAGAAGGCATCTGATGGAGAGCAAGCTCTAAATAAGTCTTTGGTTGGTTGGCTTCTGGAAAATGTCTGAAAAATGGAAAGATGCAACACTCTTCACTTCATTCCTCTTTTGAAAGGAGATAGAAAGAACACAGATTTGTAAAGTAAAATTCAACTAATGAATGTAGTTGTCAGCATTTAAAAGACTTTGAGGTGAAAGTCAAAATAGCTGTGCTGTGCTTTGTGATACTGTGCACATGGTATGTTTATTCAGTCTGTGATTGGTATTGTCCACCCACGCATAACTTGTACTTACTGCTGTGTTCAGACCGTTGAAATATTTATGAAAAAATCCCTTGTCTATGATAGTAGTTCAGAAGAGACAGTGTCAGGCATGCTATTCATGATTCCTGCTGTGCCAGGATACCTCTTTTTCCCATTTGTGTGTGCTGTATTCACAGTGGGACTAAGAGCACTGACATTCTGCAAAAATCTGTTCTGGAATACCTTGCTGCAGACAGTGGAGAAAAGTAGTGACATTGGCCAGGTGTTATGTGCCCAAGGGCACCATTGCCTGGAAGAAAATTGTGACCTGCCCAAGCAGCCCCTTAATACAGTCTGGCCTCATCGCCGTCTTTATCAGGTTTA
>JAVJGJ010000014.1:32818745-32838194 GCA_035590215.1 Microhierax caerulescens | reverse complement strand
TGTACCTCAATCTCACCTTGCCTGGAAGCTAGGTTAGGGCGGTTGGCTTGCTACTTCCGTGTGGACTGAGGCTGGTCTGTGGTACGTTGTACAGTATTTGGGGAATCAGCGTAAAAGCCAGCTTTAGAGTCTTCTGGGCAAATGCAAAAAGACACTTGAATAACAATGAAAATGTTGTATGAAGTTTTATAGGCTTATTCAAAATCCTCAAGTGTTTCGGTATCTTCTGAAATCTACCAAACAGCATATTGTCAAGTACCCCAAAATAGTAATGCTGAGCGGAGACATTGTGCTCAGATATGGCTTCTAAGATTTAGAAGTACTACTGTTGCAAACAGCTGTCAAAAAAATTTTTTTTATGTATATTTTGTGAATCTACTAATCTGATCTGGGTTTCATTTCATGGATTAGGAAATGTGTGCTGAAGTTACTTTTAAACCAGTAAGCATGTGCAACTCTCCTTGATTCTTTATTTGTGCAATGGTTGTTTAAAGGTTTCTGTAGTATTATGAGATTACTTCCAAAAGGAGCACTCTTTGTTTCATTACTCTATCTGTGTCAGAGATTTTTTTATTTGGGTAATGCCTCACATTCAATCCCGTAGAAAATGTGTTAACTGAAGCAAGTAAACATTTAACTTTTTCTTAATTTTTTTTACAGCCTTCTTCATTTTTTTTACAGCCAAAATAAGATGGGTGGTGAATTTGGGAACAACAACAACAACAAAAAGATATTTTGTGAAGGGAAAGGAGAATATATTCATGTGAAAGATCAGTCTGAGCTTTTTTCTTCCTGCCTGGACTTTATTTTTCTTTCTTTCAGCAGTCTGGTTCTGGCTGGCTTTATTCAACCACAGAACAGTATCCATGCACTTTGTTTAACCTTGGTGTATTAAATTGAGAGTTAAGTCTCCAGCTATTCTGTAGTCTTTGCCCAACATGTGTGCTACTCCATCCTCTGCTGCTGTTGCTTGGACCTTCCTCTCGCTCCATAGCCTGAGCTTCTGGTGTGACTGAATTCCATGCTGGTTACTGCTCTGAGCCTCTGATTGGAAGGTGGCTACGGAAAGTGAGTCATGCCAAGGCTGAAGAAATGTACCCAGAGCACTAACCTTGCTGAGTTATTGAGCACCATATTAATCAAATGCTGTCTCTTCCCCTGCTGTTGAGGCAAACCACAAAGTGTGTGACTGCTTGGGGCAAGGGAGCTAACCATGACAAGCATGAGACCATGTCTGTGGTCAAGGTACTGGCTATCTCGTCCATGACCACACAACACCTTTCCACAGGAATTGCAGAGATTGAAATGGCCTTTATGTAGTCAAAAAATACAGTTTGTCTTGCCTTCATTCCTCCAAAAGTTGTTGCTGCTTGTAAGACTATGAAGGACCTTTGTGTGTGTGTTTGGGGTTTGTTTGTTTTAATTAAGAATGGGCAAAATAGAACACTTGTACAAGTCACTTGACTTGGTTTCCTGAAGTGCCACTGCTTTGGCCAGGAATAAGATGAATATTGACAAAAGAAATCTATTTTTTTCCTGCCATCTGCCCCTATAACCCACTTACTGCCGATCTCTTACTTTGTACTGCCTCTACCTCGTATAACTTCCAAGTCTCCTCCTACGCTTTCCTTGTGGCCGTTGCTGGGTTCGACTTTTTTCTGACCCTTGTCCAGTCTTGTAGTATGGCTGTTGTCTTCTGCTTCTTTCTTGACCCTGCTCTGCTGTCCTGATGTGACTTCTGGCCTTCCCATTCTTGGCTGGTGGAAGTGGTTAGAAACCAGCAAGGGGAGTCTTAGCAGGGAGGCTATGGAATACGGCTTGCCTACCAGAAATCATCAAGCAGTGAAGAAGAGCAAAACTTGCTTTTGGCTGAGTTTTTCACTCCTGTAGGAAAGTAATCTGTGGTTGCTTTGGTTTGGAACACAAGTTATTGCTTGCAAAACCCTTACATTTTATGCTGATCTGAAAGTAACTTTTAAGCTGATACTGAAATATAATGTAAGTCTAACATACTACGTTATTCATATGGATGTATATTCAGTGTGCTGCCTAACAGCAGCTTCCAGACACAGACAGGGCAAAACTCATGCCTTTTGAAAGCTGGCAAAATCCCAGTTGTCTCACCTGCTTACATCTGGTCTTGGTTTAAATAGATAGTAACCTTTAATAACAAACTGTCAATGTCTCGTTTTCTGCTAAAAATGTGTTTCATAATTATTGCCCTGTAATACTGTGTTCTGAGCAGATGTTGCAGCTGGATTGATTAACCACACAAAATCAAGCATACTGTTCACGCTGCTACAAAAATCCTAACGTAGTATGGACAGAAATACAACAAAGAATCATCTCCTTATGCTGGAAGTCATAGATTTAGAGGAGGTGCATAATGTTTCTCGAGGAAACTAGAATATGACTCTGTGGAAACCAAACTGTGAAAGAAGCTCATCAGGATTAAGTTGTTCAGAGAAGTTATGTCAAGGGAAATGGCAGTACTCAACTGTCCTGTTGAACAAAACTTTACAATGTGTTATATAGTATGTATCAGGGAAGAGTTAAGAGTTCTTAACAGCTGAGTAAGTCTGTTGGAGTTAAAAGGCACTGGGCGTAAGAGGTGTTCCAAGCTAACTATTGTGGGACTGTGAGTTTTAGCTAATATTTCTGTGGCAACAGATAGTACACGTTTTTCATGCTGTTAGTTTAGGAGGTTTGGGACTTGGCTTATTTCCTAATTTAATGCTGTAAACTGTGACTTGAAGATCATATCTTCAGGGCAGCCAGAGTTATCAAAGGGTTAAGCCTGAGACATCCTGACAAGCCTGGTACATGCTGGCATCTTCAACAAAACCTCTTTTCCTGTGACTGCGTGAGAAAATAAAGAGGTGGGTGTTGGAAATTCCCCAAGGAGTCTGGAGGGCCCTCATCAGTATGATCAAAGTGCTTTTCAGAGACTCCTAGAGACATGGTTTTAGAGAAGGAGTAATCGTTGGAATGCCACTGCTTATGGTATATGCTCAGCTTGTAGTTTGTGTGTTTAAAATTTGACTTATTTTATTTTTCTCTGCATATTAGCTTGCCACAACTGTTAAGAGAAAATACAAGTACATAAAGAAGTTATCTGTGCTGCAGTCATGCAAATTACACTGGATGAGTGGTTTAGATTAATTAGGGAAATAATCATTAATCTGAATACGCATCAGCAATGAGAAGGTTGGTTGTTGCCATCGTTCATTTTTAATTCTCTTTCTTAAAATGTGAACCTTTTTTCAATAATTAGATTGGAAGTGCACTAAAGCTAAAGCTGATGTAATTGTTTCTAATTAACAAGGATAAAGAAAGCAAATGAACTGTGGTCATAACACAGGCTTGACCCTGGCAGCTCTCTTAATTTGAACATTAATTTCCTACCAACTGTTTTCTATTTGCACGTCCAATGTTCAAACACACAGTTGTGTCATAAATTCCACATCTGTTTTTATATTTGCAGTTTCTACAGTCTTGGATTGTTGAGAAGAGTAAAGGTTGCAAAGATTTTCTTTCTTCATGGTTGTGGTGTCCTTGCTGGGTGGAACTTTTTAGCCAGTCCATCTTCCCAGTCTAGCAACTTTCAGCAGGGGTTGTGGATTGCACTGACGCCACACAGTATCCTTGGGACCTGCTGCCTGGAATTTCTCTGCCTTTTGCTTCTCTGGCTTGGCTTTGATACTGCTTTCTGCTCCTAAAGGGTCTCCCAACCTCAGTTCCTGTACTCCAGACACTTCTCCGACCCTGAAGATGGTCTAATACCCTCAAAGAAGGTGAAATCTCCTTTGGGAAGAATCAGTGTCAGTAGGGGCATAGCAACCAGGAGAAGGCAGCCAGCCAGCCCTCCACTGCTCGGCCTCTCCCTTTCTGTTGGAAGGTGCACAGTGAACTGCCGCTAAACAAGACTCAGTCACATGGCTGATAAAAATCAGCCTAACTTACTGTGTCAGCGGAGGGGCAGACAAGATGTGTGAGACTTGAGGGACTGTATTTGCAGTTTGCCTGTGAACCTGGGTTTGGTACCTACCTCTGCTGATGCCTTGCTTTGACCTGAGGCAAACTGTGCCCTTCCAGGGCCCTTGTATGTGCCCTTCCAGGGCCCTTGGACGTCCCGCTCTGTAAAGTGGAACAATGGTCCCAAGCTCTTCTGAAGAGTTTTGAAATTTCAAGGTGAGGAACAGTCTTTGTATTTGCCCATTCCCACAATAGTTAGCATTTTTCTTATGCTCCCAAATACAATCGAACAAATATTTTACAATTTCATATTCTTTCATTTAATAAAGCTTGTAAATTGTGTGCCTCTTCAGGAAAATCCAGAAATCAGTCAGAGACTGTCCAAAATTGGTTGCATGTAGAAAAGCCTTCATAATTTGGAAGCCAGTCACATTGTAAGGCAAGTACCTGGCTTTGTTTTGGAAACCTTTCAGTGGTGAGTCATAGGGATGAAATGTCACTCTCCCTGTTTGAAATGATGGCTTACCTTCAAGGTATTAGCAAACCCATGGCTATGTGGCCAGAAAGTCTAGGAGTTCCCACAGATAACAGGAGAAATGCAAGGATCTGAAATTCCGTGTGATGTTACCCCTCTTTGTATCGTTTCCCCAAGGGCATGACATTGGCATAAAAGCCGGAGCAGTAAAGGCTGTGCTAAGGTGCATGATGTCCAGAACGCTGCTTGTCAGGAGTAAGGGAATTCTCTACACAGCTCTGACGTGGGGCTCCAGGAAGGTCTTCTGAGAGGTCTTTTCTCTGATGCTTCTTTGTTTTTCATTTTGTGAAGCTGACTGATGCTTCTTGCCCTTTGTGCAGGGAGCTGGTGGGAACGGTCTCCCTCTCTCCTTCATGTGAAGGAGTCTCCTGCCAAGCTGAACTGGATGAGGCTCCAGGGAAACAGGCCAGGAGGACGACGTGTGACAGATGGATGTTAACAGGCATGTTAGGAGCTGGTCATGGGTTAATTGAGATGCACATAGCTAATTGAACAGCTATTTAACCACCTCTTAAGAAGACCTGAAGTAACAATTTCAGAATTGCTGTCGTCTCCCATTTGAGAAAGTACTGGTTATGGACTGTCACAAAAGTGCAACTTAAAGGGCAGAATTGTTCTTTTAAGTTCTGTTTGAAAGAAGTAAAAAGTACTGTAAGTAGAGTTAAATAAATAAGTGGGTGCTATTTCCTGTTTAGTGTATGGGATTTCAGACTGAAAATGCTCCTTTTTAGCCTTAAAATGTGTTGTGATGCCTGCAGCCCCTCCGGAGAATGGTTCTTCATACACTACATGGCTGGGCAGGAGGGAGGCCTTCGGGATGGCGCTGATTATAGCAACACGGAGATAAACCCGTCCTGGCTGTGCTACTCACCTGACAAATACTGTGTTCTCAAGAAAGCCACAAAAATGTTTTGAAGAAAGCAGCATAACCACTCCGCTGCTGGTGGTTTGGTGAACCTCACGGGGCGGCCCACAGTCGGATGTCAGCCATACTTTCCAAACGGCAGTAGGGCTGGTCAGTGGTTTGACATGAAATGCAGCCAGGCTTGCGCTTTGGCTCCAGGTAGCGCCGCCACAACCTGTTTATGACATTCGCTCTGTTTTTGTGTTCAGCAATGGACGTGTTGGCCTAGCCGGACCATCAAAATCACCTACACAAGCTACTTCATACAGATTGCCCGGAGCCATCGTGGTCTTTCTTGCTGAATCTCATGTAAATGCCAAACACTTGAATTTTTACCCTCATTGAAATATGTAGTTTTGATGCTATGGACTTGCATGGTAGCAAACTTTGCCAGGTTTTCAGGGAAGGCCAGTATGTTAAATTATAGTAAATATAGTGCATGCTCCTTTGTGTAGCTTGATAGCTGTAATTTGTTAGCTAGAAATGCACTATTACATACATACTGAGGTTTTGTGGATTTCCTGGCTTCGTTGTTAAAATGAGGACAAGTGATTAATCATGTAAAATGTCTAGTGATGAGTGAGTACATCCGGTCCCCTTTTTATTGTTGTTTTGTATTCCTCCATTTTTCTGTACCTCTCTAGCTTGTACATGGTTTATCAGTTCTTCTGCTCAGCTTTAATCTTGGCACTAATCGCTGGCGATTCCAACAACCTTTTAAGGAGAAGAATGACACGTAATTAAGATTTCAAAATGCTATAGAGGGATTACCTCCGCTCAGGGTTTTTTCTTTGGAGTTATAATCTCTTTGTAGGTGGGCAGGAGGTTTCAAACATACAAGTCTCTTACATCAAGGGTGAACATACAACCCTGGAAGTCTAAGGTAAAGCTGTGCTTTTTGATATCTTGAGAAGCAAACCTTTCCTATCAAATACTTATACAAGAACTGTGTCTGTGAGATAGAAGCATCTTTATTTTCAGTAGCCTTAAATGATTTTCCATGTCTTCCACCTGCCTGCCACCCTCACTTGACCTTGAAGAAAATACTGTGTACCAAAACAGTATCAGAGAGACTCAGATCAACAATGTCCTATAATTTATGTTCAGGGACCATATATTCTCTAAATATCAATCCATTTTTCATTCTTTATTTTCTCCTGCATCCTCTTTTAATCACTTTGCTCTAGAAATTATAGCAAAATCTGGCTCACAGCTGCATTTACTTTTAAAATCCTCACGTTGCTTTAAAACCCTGTCACCTTTTCTCTTCACTGCAACAAGAGCAGCAATTCCAGATTGTAGGAAATTATTACAAATTATTACAAATGTTATGATTAAGGTTGTGCTTTCAATGCTAGATCTGAAAGAAAATGCAGGTTTACCCAGCTGTGAAGATGACAGAGGTGGGTTTCTGCAAAGGGAATTTCCCCGATTGATTAGTGTTGCAAGAGAGTGAGAAGAGCAGTTGACAGAGAGGTGGATGAGGTTACCCACAGGCACCAGTGGTGCACCCAGTATGGCTCAGCTGTAGAATTGCGAGGATATGGGTCAGTGGAAAGGCACAGATTACTGGAACAACAAAGAGGTGTTGGAGCTGGGGAAATCTTAAGTCACAGCAAAGAACAGGCAATGCAACATGTCAGAGTTGTAATGCAAAAATGAAACCAGATAACTTTGCTGTGAGCACTCAATAATGAATCTTTGGAGAAAAGTATGGATCTTTTAATTTGTACTGCACACTTCCAGCCAGCGTACAACTGAAGAAGAAAATGATACAGATTATAGAACCAGAAATAGAAGTCCAGATAGAAGTTTTAAGTTAAAACTACAGGCGTAGTAAACCCCAGTGCTAGTCATGGATTTTCAAAGATGAACACGCTTATTTATGTCATCAAATCGGACATCATCTACCTTATGCCTGTCTGCTTGTTCTTCAAATTGGCTCAAATGTTCCGTTGAACACCTGAATTGCTGTGAATGTGCCAATACGCAGGTTTAAGGGCAGCTGAAGATGTGTGCATTTTATGAGCATGGTTCTGTGTATCTAACTTTAGGGTTTAGACTCTACAGCTGTCCACGGGTTTTAGCTCTTTAGAGAATGTATGCAGCATCACCAGTTCCACCTTTTGGCAGGACTTTTTAGATGGAGAGAGAAGGAAGATAAACTGAGTTCTCAAGTTCACAGATTCACAAAGCTTTTGGGTTACTCGGAGAGATTCGTTTGTAACCAACGTTACAGATGGTTGCGATCTACATATTTCAGAGCCTGAATTGGATGCTGAAGACTTTGGTAGTGATTTCTGATTGTTCTTACTTACTGGAAAATCTTTCAAGACTGATGGCATTATGTAAATGAAGGAAGATTTTGGAAGTACAGGGATCCTGTGGGAAGATGACACCTTTGTTATTGACTGTTGCTAAGAACATATCAGAATGAAGCTGACAAGGCTTGCTGTTCTGTGGGTATCCTTACTACCTTGAGCTTTTTTAAAAGCTCATGCATCTGACAAACCAAGATGATTTATGGATAGCAGAGATGGAGACATCCAGTGTCCTTACTACTTGACAGTGAACTCATTTTCTGCAGAAATTTCTACATATCCTCCAATGTCTGTCCTCAGTAAAATGCATTTGTCAAAATGCCTGTTTGGAAAATGACCACTTTGTTACACTAATGGGTAAGAATCCAGAGAAAACTAAATAGCTAGGGCTCCTTACTGGGTTATTGGCTTTTTTGAGGTTCAGAGTCAGAAATAAAGACACAGAGGTGTCATCAGATTTGTTTTATGGGACTGAAACGTTACTAGCAGGATATAAAAGCAGTGTGTTTACGTAGATAGAATCTGTTTCTTCTGCCAGAGGCTGATTTTACAGCACTTTGCTTTTACTTTCCAGAAACATGCAGGACAATGACCTTTTGCCTGTGTATAAATATCAATATTTGACAATATAGTGGCACACACCGCTTCATGCTGAAGATGGCATTATCAGCCCACTAAAGGAAAACATTTATCCCAGCCCAAGGCACACTGCTGACTACCTCTGTTGGTTTGTTTGTCCTCAGGTATGAAGGCAGCTTGACACCATTGATGGACAGGCTGAGGATCTGCCATGAGTCCAGTTCAGTCAGGTGTCCCCCTGAAAACTTCTGTAGTGAACTTCTGAAGGGCTGAGAAGCTAAAACACCTGTTCTGCTGGTGGATTTTTTTTTTTTCTTCTTTAGCATGTCCCCTTCATTCATTTTGGCATGTTTGACAACAGTAAAGCTCCAGCCAGATGAATAGTCAGGCCAAGATCTTTTTGCTAAGAGGGATTTAAGTCTTATTTTCAGAAATGGGCTGGAGACTGCCTTTTTGGCAGCTCTGCTACAGCTGTTTATGCATTTTCACCAAAGCAGCTTGAACAGTAGGTCTAAAATGCATAAGCAGGCTTAGAGGAGAGGCCAAGACATTCCCTGTCTTTAGGGAAGATGCCAGTTTATGGGGTTATGGTCAGATCACTCTTCTTATTTCTAGTGCTCATTCCATGATATCTGTAGGATGTTTTGCAGCAAGCAGATGAGGCTTGGTTAAAACTGCTAAGTCGAATTTTGTGATGGAGTCCAGCAGTGAGGATCACCTCTTGGAGTGCAAGACCTTGGTGGTTTAAAGCCTCCTCAGATGAGACATGCCTAGCAGTAGGCATATCCCTTCTGGGAGCAGTGTTCCTACCAAGAAGCAAGGAAGATCTCTGTGACTGACCAGACTGGATCTGGCCTCCCTAGTGAATTTAGCAGGGTTCTGGAGCCTTTCCTTCTCCCGTTTGGAACTACAGCGGAGATCTGGGGTGTAGCTGAGACCCTGACCATAAAACTGCAATGTAATAAAAGACTCCTAGTTCAAAAGCAAAGTCCTATCAAAGCTGAAATGCTGTTTGTGAGAAACACAGGCATGTAAGGGGTGATTCAGCTTGCTGGAGGACTGCAGCATGCGTTGGAATCGGTTGCCACAAGTTCCCTGTACTCTGAAAACAAAAACAAACGGAAAAGTCTCCTTCTAGGGCATGATTCGTCTCATTTTCGTGTAGAAATCTGAAAACAGGTCAAATGAATTGGGCTCTATTTCTTTTATTTCTTTTATCCATACAGCAGTCAGGATTACTAGCTAATGTGTTGATAGGTATCATAGGCTGACAGAGTAGGCCAGGTTGGAAGAGACCTTAAGAAATCATTTGGTCCCACCTTTTGTAGGAAAGAGGCCTCAGTGGGTTTATCTAGCACCCTGTCCAGTTGCCTCATGAAAACCTCCAGCGATGGGAACTCTACCATGTCACTGTGGAGGTTGTTCCAGTGAATGATACTATAAAAATTTTCTTTCTTGTACCAGGATGATCATATAGTAGTTGTTTGATGTTAGTAGAGATGAATCCAGCTTTAGGCATCTGGCTTTTGGCTAAACTGCTCAGTCCCATAACATATTTACACTAAATTTCTATCTATATGACCTCCTTGTAGGACCATTTTTAGGGCCAGTTTTGAGATGACCATATTCCTGGAAGAAATTGGGAGGAGGGAACGGACATCGATCATGGTCAGTACTTGAAGTGGACTTGCTTGTTAGTGTTGTCAAGTAGAAAATGGACTGGAGTCTTCTCTTGTGGGAGCTTCTTCCTGGAATGGCTGCCAAAGAAGGATTCGGTGTTGGCTTCTCTGGGGCAGGTGGTATTTATAGACAGCCTGAATCTGCCTGCAAGAGGTGATACAGAAAACCAAGTGACTAGTCTTGGGACTGTTCTGGAAGGGAGAGGGTAGAGAATGAAAATGTGACTTATCTGGGCACTTCTGAAGAATGTACCTTTGGTCAGCAGGCGGCTCAATGCAACTGTCAGCTTATCCTGCGTTACTTTTTCCCCAACCCTTATGACTCAGTATTTTGATAGAAAAGCCCAACTGCTTTACTTTATTTCCACCAAGAGGACAATTCCAGAAGTCTCTAGCCATAGCAGAGAAAGTAAAACCAAACAAACAGCGGACTGGATGTACTTGTGTTCTTTTCCATCCTGCTCAGTTATCAGTGGTCTTGAAATATTGCAAAAGTTCTGTGGCTAACAAAGTTAATCTTAAAAAAAAAATATCATAATGTCTATCAAGGGAAAGACCTATTTATTTTACATTTGATGCTTAAAAAAAATTATAAAGTATTGCGATAATGCGGAAGAACATGTCTTGGAACTGGGAGAGGCTGTCTCACCAAGGAACCTCAGCCCCTAGCATTGGAGGCCTGGCATGAGACAGTAAACCACATTTTCCTCGGGATGAGTGATTATTAGTGACAAACAAAAGAAGTTTTGGCAACCCTGGACTTTCGACACCCATGAGTCAGGACCCCAACCAGTAAAAACTGAGAGACACGAAAAGAATGTGTTTTGTGTTGTTTTTATTTGCCTGCTGGTGGTTGAACATTCAGGGCTCACATTTTTGTTTTCTTTGTAAGGTTTTGAGACAGTGAATAAATTCATTCTCTTGGGTGTTAGGGGGGAAAAAAGTCTAGTTATCATGATACCTATGATGAAACCACAAAAGGTTGCAAACCCACACGGTTTGTTTTGAACCTGAGATTTCTTTCCGTTTGCTAACCAATGATTTCTGATGATTATGGATATGTTTGTTAGCCATAGTTGAGAGTTGCTTGGAAATTCTGTCTTAAAAATGGAAAATGTGGTTCTCATAAACATAAAAATTTACCACAGGAAAAAGGTTTAATTTTTTTTTCTGAAATGTTTCCATCAACACGTAACATTTGTTGCCTCAAGTTGGGATGAACCAGGATGCTTGGTAAGTTGCTTGATAGAACCCAAATGAAAAAAAAAAACAAAACCACCACCCAACATTAATTTAGTATTAATATCAATCATGTCCTCTGAAATGAGCCAGCAGTGTGCCCTTGTGGCCAAGAAGGCCAGTGGGACCCTGGGGTGCATTAGGAGGAGTGTGGCCAGCAGGTCAAGGGAGGTGATCCTGCCCCTCTGCTCTGCCCTGGTGAGGCCACAACTGGAGTGCTGTGACCAGTGCTGGGCTCCCCAGTTCAAGAGAGACTACGGGAGAGGGTCCAGCAGAGGGCTACCAAGACAATTAAGGGACTGGAGCAAATCCCTTATGGGGAAAGGCTGAGAGAGCTGGGGCTGTGTAGCCTGGAGAAGGGAAGACTGAGAGGGGATCTGACCAACACATAAAAATACCTTAGGGGCAAGTGTCAGGAGGACGGGGCCAGGCTCTTTTCAGCAGTGCCCCGTGACAGGACAAGGGGAAATGAGCATAAACTGCAACACAAGAATTTCCATCTGAATATGAGCAAAAACTTCTTTACTCTGAGGGTGACAAAGCACTGGAACGGGTTGCCCAGAGAGGTTGTGAAGTCTCCTCTGGAGATACTCAAAACCCATTTGGGTGCAATTCTGTGCAACTTGCTCTAGGTGAACCTGCTTTAGCAGGGGGTTGGACTAGATCAAGGGTCCTCAAACTTTTTAACCAGGGGGCTGGCGCGTGGACGAAGTGGCAGGCAGTCATCTGCGGCTGTTTGGTTCCCCCCCCCCCCCCAAACCCTGGGGGTGGGGTGGGGTGGTGTTCTGTAAATACCGGGGGAACAGATTGAGGACCCTGGGGGGCCATATCCGGCCCGTGGGCTGTAGTTTGAGGACCCCTGGACTAGGTGATCTCCAGAGGTCCCTTTCAACCCTGACCAGTCTGTGATTATGTAAAATGCTAAAGGGTTTCCTTTCTGAGTCCTAGAGCACCCCTGTTTTCAAAGGGCAGAGCTTTCCAGTTGCCATTCAAGACTCGTGATGTAGTAGAATTTGTCTTCTCTGTGAGATGCATCACAGATATCTGTGGCTGTCACACAGCACGGAGTGTGACAATCTGACCTGGTAGCCTAGATAGTTGCCTGAGCTGTAACTCCCTAAAATACAATTTTCATGCTTCTTCCCCTGTTTGGAAGTGTGCAGAGATTTGGACACACCAGTTTTCTCACTAGATAGACATTCCTCTTTTTGGTCAGCTCTTTGCCTAAAGACGTTTCTGCTTATGAATTGTTGAAAAAATATTCATTTTGCCTACACAAACAATATGTGTTTGGTCATCAAACAAAATGTTTCTTTTTCTAATTAGAAACACGTAGAGCCAGATAATAATGAAAACAAATAATGTATTTCTGGTTAAAATTTCAGACAAGCTATTATGTTCTAAAGTGTTTGAAACATTATTGACTTTTTAACATCTTCATAAATATGTGATGGCTTTTCAATTATTTGTGGGAAAAAAAATTAAAATCCTACAGGAATCTCAGTTTGTTCCTTTCTTTCATAAGTGACTAGATTTATAAGATTTAGTCACCAAAGTGACTTGAGTCCTGCTATAACAAATGGAGGGACAGAGGCATCTCCCAAAGGAGACAAGGCAACTTTCCCGAAGTTTGAATAGGCTTCTGGATGTACATGTCCATTTTCATAGACAGTGGAAGGATTCTAAGGTTAAATCTACATTGCCAAATATGAAAGATCTGGGAAGTGAGCTTGAGCACTGAACCCCAATCCTCCAACGGTGCTGAAGAGTTGCCTTGCTCTCCAGCACTGTTTCAGACATCCCCCAGTGGCTGACTTGAGGGCAAACCTGTTATAAAGGGGGCTTAGATTTGTGCAGTGAGGACAAAGGCTCATCTGGACCTCCAGTCCCAGTTCAGGCACCTGGCCTGCCTTCACTTATCTCTTAAGACACAAAAATGTATAGAGGAGGTGGGAATTTGAAGTTAAAATGTTGCGAAAGGCAATGCTCTTTAGAAATCCAGCCCCAAATACAGGCAACTCCTTACTTGTGCTGTATCAGTAATTCACCTTTTGTCTTCTAATCACTCTTCGGAGTATTTATCTAGTTTTTCATGTTGTGTAGTCCTGGACTATTCATGAAAAACTCAACTGACAGCAGTGGCCTCTAACTTTCAGTGCCTCCAGTATTTGGAGGACTGACTAGGGACAAAGAACTTAAAGGAATTTGCAATCAAAGACAAGACAAGTGGCACGGCAAATAGTTATCTCCTTTAAAAGCACTGCTCAGGATGTCACGTTAGGTGGGCCTGAGGGGCAAGGCATCTATATTTAAAATGCCCACATTTTTTAAATAGGGAAACTTTGGCCACTAAAGCACGCAAGCAAAGGAGGATAAGAACGGTGGTTCAGACACTCATCTGCATCTCAGCAGTTCTCTTGGAAGAGGCAAAGTGATACATAATCCTAACCTTTAAGGTTTCTTATTGACTGGCCATCTCTGGAGAACAGCAGTGGATGGTCTTTGATGGTATTTGAGATCAGACTCTTCTTTCATCCTTTAATCAATCAAATTAGTCACAGTTCCGCTTATAACAGAACAAAATTGCTACGTGGTTTCAACTTGAATTGTTTTGAATGCAGTTTTTCTGTTCCTTGGGCTGGTCCCCTGAACCCTTCCCTCCATCGCTTCCTTCTTATTCCTCCTTCTCTCTTCTTGTCATGTTCAATCATGTTACAGCAATTAGTAGACGCTGGCTTGGCAGTTGTCAAAAGTTGCAAATGCTTGTGATGCTTGGTGATTACACACTGGTTAAGCCAGACCATGCAGGACTGTGTGACAAACCCGTAACATCTGTATCCTGCCCCATCATATCATTAGAATGTATGTATTCACAGAGTATGGTGCGCTGCTGGCTGGGAGTCTGAACAACAAACCATAAATAGGATAATGGCTTTCCTCAGTACATTATCATTATTCAAAAAACAAAACCTCAGTTGTTTTTGAGGACCTTTTTGTTTTCTCTAAATTTCTCCATGGATATGGCTTCCTACTGGGGACTGATGACAGAGGTGCGCATTTGTTGTCATCTTAACCACTAAAAACCCTGTGCCCTGTCTGCGGTACATGACATCCTCCCCGTGTCTCCTGTTAGTTTCCCGCTCTGCGATGCACAGTTGGTCCTGGCACTCTGTCAGGAGGACAGGCAGTCGCTGGCGGCTCCTCTCCTCTCTGCTCAGGCGAGCTGTTTAGGCTGTATAAGGATGCTCTGTAAATACAAACAAACCCTGTTACCTTGAGGCACAAGGGATGAATATTTGTTATTTATCAGTGCATTTTGACTACAACAAATTAAATCTCTGATGCAACCAGGCATCTACTAATTCCAGGGCTAAATATAACACGTTTTTTAAACTCACTAAATGGGGAGATGTTGAAGAGGTTACTCAGCTTGTTAAATGGAAGCCGTGGGCCATGGAAGTCTTGGTGCAGATGAATTCCCATACTTTCATTGGTCTGAGGTATTTTAGGCTTTGTGTATAGAGGAGGAGGTAGGTACATCGATCTCAACCAAGCGAGAGGAATTAAAAGAAAACTGCAGAACTACACTGATATTTTTCTGTCCCCCCAAAAGGAAGCATAACATCTTGCTCTTCCACACAGTTAACACTCAAGCTGGCCAGTGCTTTTGCTCGCTCTGAAGGAAGCTGATGGGAGAGATTCTTCTTTCCTTTTCTTGCAATGGAGCTACTCTAGCGATTGTGGATGTGGGAGAGAGACTCAAGCTACAGCATTTCAAAACTGTTTTCCCTTATATCTTATTATCTTGCTTTTCCATTAATTTCCCAGGTTTTAGTAATATTCATCTTCTTTCAAGATTCATTTTCTAGAACGTCACCCAACATATTATGGGTGCCACAAAACACTGCATAGCTTTTAACTGCTGCAAATAATTACAGTAGCCAAATACCACTGTTCTTACTATGGTCTGCAATTCAACTCTAGGCCTTGCACCGGCATCCATTGTAGCACACACAGCAGCTGCTGAAAACTATATTGAGGTCTTTAAATATACATAATATTTTTTTTCACTTAAGGAATCCACGGGAAGATGTGTATCGTATCACTAAAATAAAATGATGAGTGTCCTGCTGCCTGATCCCTAGCATCTGGGTCCCAACCTTTCTCTCCTACCAGCAAATATCACAGCATATATTGCCCTGTCTCATCTTGTGTTGTGCTGGCATGGACAGCTGGAGCTTTATGCAGCTGAGTACACTCCATGCTCCTGGGAAGCTTTGCCACCCTCCTGCCTCCCTGAGCAAGAGTGGAACACCTTGCTTCAGCCTTCGACTTCACAGCCCATGACTGAGTTTGTGCACTCAGCTGAGCTTTGATGCATTTGCCCTCCTTCCTCAGTGCATGCTTGGGAACTGAAAAATTTTGTCTTTGAGTTTCACACCTTTACTGGATGTAATAGTAATGATATTAACAAGTATATTGCCTGTGATTCCCACATGCAGTTAATTACTGGAATTAAAAAAACCCTCAGGTAAAGATCCACCTCTTTCGTGTGGAGCTTTGTACTAGTTCTTGAGCTTTGTTTTTATCACTAGCTATTGGCAGTTTAGAAATCAAAAGAGAAAGCTTAAAAACATCACCTTGGCTCTGCCGACAGGCAACACCTGTACCAGTTAGCACATACTGTCCAGGCACTGGAGGATGGTGTGGCCCAGGGACTGTTCCTAACAGTCAGTATGGAAGAAGCAACACCACTGTGGAATGGAAGAGTCGATATGCGCAGAGATGAATTGTGCTGTGCCTCTTGCCTTTGGGCTGACAGAACTAACAGAGACGTACCTGGGGATACAGTAATGTAGCAAATGTTTCCTATCAGAGCCCTCACACAACATTTGGATTTTAAAGGAGTATCCCATTTTGTTTTCCCTTCCTCAGAACGTTTTGAAGAGCACTTTAATCAGCTACTATGCTGGAAATACTCTTGCCAGTAAGAAAAAAATTCTTCAGGAACATTTTACAGAACCCTATTCTAAGGATGGCCTTTAGAGAAATGGCATAGTTCTGACCTGCAGATTATCCGTGTGCTTCTGGGGAAATTATGTGTTTATATGCCTCACTTTTATCATTGTGTTTCAGTAACAATAGTTAAACTTGGTTGGTCAATTGAAAACTCTCATCCTCACTTTTTCCTGCCACAAATGTTGCTGGTTCCCGATTGTAGGCAGCCATGCCATTCGCCTGCTGATAATGTTGTCAGAAAGGATGAGCCTACAGCACCAGACTGAAAAGCAAATGCACATTTACCCATCTGCAAAGATGAAAGAAGTAAACTCTGACACAGGCAAAACTAATCATGCCTGAAAAGAAATTATTTCTTTTTAAAACTGGGATCTTCCCCAGTGCTCAGTCCCATGGGTGAGAATTGGAAAGCAGTTGGATGAGATGCAGAAAAGGCCGTTCGCTTACCTATAGACACCATCAGCACACTGGGCATGGCCTGATGGTTGAACTGAAAGGATGAGGATTGAGGTATCCCCCGTGGAGAGCATGTGAATGCAGCTCCCAGGCAGCAGCTGAACAGAAAAGGTGGCTGAGGCACAGGAAAAGGAAAAAAAAGAAAGGTGTTCTGAGCCCCAGAAAGGATTGATTGTGTGTGACTATGGGGACAGCTGGCACCAAAGGCAACAGATGCAGAAGGAAGAAGACAATTGCATGACCCAGAGGAAAGGCAACGAGCTACTTTATCAGGACCTCATGCACCCCAGCAGGCTGTGAGGACACCAGAGATGATTGCAGTGCAGTGCAGGAACCCTGAGAGAAGCAAATGGACAGGGAGGCCTTTGGTTTGTCTTGTCTTGGTCTTCTGTAGGGGGCAAATAGGTTCATAAGCCTTGGCAAAGCCAGCGGCATCATTGGCTCTGGTAGTGTGGTGTGAAGAGAAGACTGAGAGCCTCAGCTGGTGCTTGCAGATGGGCTGTGCTGGTTTAACCCGGGGAAGCTGTCAAGCTGGGGTTTCATGCTCAGTGTTTGCTCCTGGCACACCGCTGCCCTCGCTGCCAGACCCACCTCGGCCTCCCTGCACCCTCTCTCATGCTGGTGTTGGTTCTTGTGGCCCCATGGCTGTTGCCATCAGTGGCTTGAATATTCACGTAGGGTGCATAATTGGAAAGAATCTGGTTTGCCGTGGCATAACGTGCTTGCAGGCTGCTTTGAACTAGACGCACAGCATTTAGTGCTGGCCTGGTGCTCTCACAGAGCTGGCCTGGGGTCTGCTCCTATGAAGGTGGAAAGCTGTCAGCTGCTGGGGAGAAAGGGAAGTTTCCAAAGAGAAACACCTTTTGACTAAGGAATGCAGACTTCCAGTAATACAGCAAATGAAAAGTTACTGTTAATGGAGCAAGAAACCAAGCCACCAGCCAAGCAGACTTTTGAACTTTTTTCAGAAAACTTTCAAGTAGGTATTTTTAAGGCCAGGCATGCACTCTTAGCCCTTGTGTATCAGAGGGAGCTGCCAATAAGACATAGTTCTCAAGATGGATAGCCCATTTGGGACATCGATGTTCATTTGGAGCATAAAGTGACAAAGTCTGCAGGACAGAGTGCTAGGTTATTATTTTCCTTGAGGCTTTGAAGGGCAAACTGGGGATTTATAGTTCTACATCTTCAGTCAGCACTTTTCAATGCACCTGGAGGCAGCTATAAGTAAACCAGATGGATGGAAGGACAGATTGCTTAGATAATCATTAAACACACTGTCATGCTTATATTGTGACACACCCTGCCTGCGCCAGGATACCTCTGTGCCAAACCGGCTATAGGCAGGCACTAGCAGTTCAGGGAAAGACAACGCTGCATCCAGAACGTGGGATGCACAGGGTTTCTTTGACATGAAAAATGCCAGCCATCTTACACAATTTCTAGGCATCCCAGTTCCTACCCAAGCCACCTGCCCCATCCCACTCTGCCACTGCCTGAGACCAGCCTAGGCACAGTTTCAGTCAGACTTACTCAGACTGAAAGTAAGAAGCGGGGGAGGGTGGAAATTCGGCAAATACCACCCCAAGGCAGTGGTGTGTGTTCCCTCACGGCAGGAAATCTGGAAACTTTCCATCCTCCATATGCCAGTTTGTTCCGTGCATGAGGCATGCTCATAGCAAGTCACGCCGACGTGCAAGAAGAGACAGTGGGTCAGCAAAGGAATCATTCTGGGTTAAGAGCATCCCAACTGATATCAATAAACGTCATCTTTTAGATTATTCGTGGATGATAATTTTAAAGAAAAGTTGGCTGATATGGAAGAGCATGTTTCTCAGGCACACACCTTCACCTTTGGTGGCCTGGCAGAGGGCTGGGGGCCACCAAATCCTCAGGATTGGAAGAACCAGTCAAATTGTTCATGGCAATCAACAGCTTCATGTGCCCAAAACCTGAGCTGGTCTCCAGCAAATCAAGACATTTGCTTAAAAATCCTAAGGCTTCTAAAACAATTCTTTCTGGCCTAGTATGTCATCCCCTTCCTCCATCCCTGCATGGTTTTGTTCCCCTTACGACTACAAGGGCTCTCAAATGAAAGTAGGTAAAATTCTCAGGTAATACCCCATTTCTAGGGCCTGGGGATTTAAGAAAACAAACTCAATATGCTTAGGCCAAACCATTAAACCACAAATACTGGCAAAACTGCAAGAGTCATTTAGGAGTTTTTTTCATTGTTTCCAAGTTGGCAGAGTGCCATGCTGGAGCCCTCTGGGTCAGATGCTCAATGGGGCACCTTCTTCAGATCCTGCCACTGGGCCCATAATTTCTTAAGTCTGTGTTTGGACACAGCATGGGTTGTTTTTTTGTTTGTTTTTTTTTTGTTTAATTTAATTTTTGAGCATCTGTGCCTCTACAGTCTCTCTGCATTTCAATACAGATCATACATGCAGACCCAGCTTTGACACTTCTACCAGGAAAATTTAAGGGAGTTTCTAAGTTCGCTCTGTCCCAGTTTTCTCATTAATAAAATGGGAAGCACCTGCTGTGTGTGTTTTAAGAAATATATAAGTAGCCATATAGTCACTGTTCTTTCTCAGCAGTACTGCATTCAGAAGACAAGTCCAGTGGTCAAAGCAATACGCAACCTTGAGGGACATCACTGATTGTTGTTGTTGGGGGGGGGGGGGGGGGGGGGGGGGGGGGGGGGGGGGGGGGGGGGGGGGGGGGGGGGGGGGGGGGGGG
>JAVJGJ010000014.1:32779041-32801871 GCA_035590215.1 Microhierax caerulescens | reverse complement strand
ATCCAGTGGCCGTGGGACTTTGTATGTGGACATAGCTTTGAAGGGAGTTGAACGCACACCAAACAAATGTGTTCCCAAAAATTTTGGTTGTGTCACATTCTGAATTTGTTTTGGGGGGCATTTGTCCCCTTGATTGTATTCACATTTTTTTGAGTACCATAAACAAGAGGTTTCATAGTAGAAGTGTTAATCACAACATCTCTTTGTAAATAGATTTAGAGCCTACTAGATTGCCGTAGTAGCCCTAGTCCAGTCTGCATGCTGTTTTCTATTGGCTTCTTAAAGCTTTCATTTTTAGCTGTGTTCTTCTGTGGGTGTTGTATTGTCAAATGTGAAGTTTAAGGTATTTTCAAATGTAGTAGACATCCCCCTCACCACCACCACTACCCAAATTCTTTTCCTCATTATAAAGCAGTATTTGCAAATTTTCCATTTAAAGTTCCCAGAAAGAGAGAGAGAGAGTGAGAGTGTAAAAACAGATTAAGTAAATAAGTGTTGGGAATATTGTCAAATTAGGTGAAAATTTACCAGAAAAGAGGAGGGGATTCACAAGACAAAAGTCTGTCACAGTAAAGAAAGGCAAACCCCACAAGAATGGGTACCTGAAAAATCTCTAAATTATGTACAGGGAGAAAATTCAACACCCCACCCCACCCCTTTTTTTTTTTTTTCTTGGATATTGACATGTTTTTTGCTTGGGCTAGTGGAGTAATGGAATTCCAGAGGATTTTCAGAAGCCTTTCTGCAATTGTTTTTTATTTTATTTGTTCATATGCAGGTGTTGAATGTTAGTATTCACACTAGTTTCAAGTAGCTATATTGACATATAACCCATGTAAACAAGTAAGTAAAACAAGGAAAAGAACATTTTCCCAAGTTACTTACCATGTTTCTTCTCTTTGCACATTTAATGGTAGGCACTGATCATCTTTTGGCAGCCTATACTGCAAGCCTTCACACTGCATGGCAGCAGAGGGGCACTAAGGAATGTTTTCTTTTTCTTCCCCCATTTTTACCTTGTTCAGTTGCTGCCAATGACACTTGCTGCTCCTTGGAGAATTGTCCTGCAAGTGGGAGCACAGAAGATGGTTTCGAGTGCACTTTCAGTTAGTGGTAAACATTTTCTACTTTGGGTTAGGGCTGGTACTTCAGCTCCTGTTTTTTTGATGTATCTCAGATTTCAAAAAAAATACCCTGTTAGGCATACAGCAGTAGGAGGTTAGTGAAGAGAAAGCTTACCTCATCCTGAGGAAGGGGGTTATATGCAGACATGCAGGAACAGGTGGCTTTCATAGCTAGTTAAAACTCTCTCAAGGATTTTAGTGGTGATGTTAACAAAGCTAATACAGCTTTCCACAGGGACCTTGCAGAAATGAAGCATTGACCTGGAATGCAGGGGTGCCAAAAAAGGCAACAAATACCTTTTAGGAACCCTGGAAAATTGATCCATTGAGTGGAAAATATGTTTAGGCAGTTTTTCTCTCTGTGTGGATTAAAATAATACTTTTATTATCCACTGCCAGGTCTGTAATCCTCTGTTAATGGCAGCTGAAGCGAAGACTCCCTGGAACTGTTGTACCACCATGTTGTACAGGTTGCTTCCTTTCCGTTGGCCTTGCCATGCTTGACTTGAGGGTCTTTCAGTAGAGGAACATATTTATGAGCAGTCCATGTGATCACAGCCCCTTCATCTCTCTTTCTGTGGCATATTGCAAAGCCACCCAAGTATACAGCTGTCAGGAAATAGTTGCAGAGACCTCTTGAATGGCTTAATTCATCAAAACCAATGTTGCTGAACTTCAGAAAAGTCTAAGACTATGTGGAATAAAAGTTTCAGCCCAAAACCTTCCTTCGCATTAACTGATTGGGTTTTCAGAGTTATTCAGTTCTTGGCTATTCTTACATCCAGCGTCTAAGCACTGACCTCCCAGCCATGAGCCAAGCTGCTGGTAGGGTAGAAGTAACCTAGTCACCCCCATTCGTGCAGTCAGGAGGGCTGCTCCCCTAGCCAGGCAAGGGTGTCTGTTTTAGGGAGAGCAGAATAGCTCTCCAGCCTCCTCTGCCCATATTGACTAGTCTCCGCCAGCTATAATGGGAGCTCAGACACCTGAAGATCACATGAAGACACATTTAGAAAGTATATTTAGGTGTCTGCAGTCTCGACCTGAATATCAAACACTTGTGGCTTAGGGATTTGGCTGCCTAAACATAGATAGCCTGTGGTGTCTGAGACATCCAAGGGGGGCTGCGGGGTAGGACACAAAGCCTACAGGGGACCTGTGGGCCAGGAGATGAAGTCCAGGCATGACTCTGCAGGGAACCTCAAGTGCCTCTAAATATCTATGCATGGGCCACAGACTTGAACCTTTAGTGATAATTCACATTTATGGGTGCCTTCTAATCATGTTTCTTCTTTTTAGACTTGTGTTGGCTTCTTCTTTTTTTTAATTTATTTTCCATTTTCCATGAAAAGTGGCTATGTATCCATCAGTACAGTCAGGAACTTAGTGTGACCAACTACAAAGAGGAAGATAAAGCTCTTTATTACCTGATGCACATTCATTAGAGGCTCTGTGAATGGCTGATTCATGCCTCTCAAAATAGAAGATCCTTTCCTTGGCCTTACTGCCTCCCCATGCCTTTCCCTCCCAGATAAATCCAGAGAGAAAAAAACAGCAGAGGAATGATAAGGCTTCAAAGAGAAACTGACCTGTAATATATGTAATATATGTAATAAGTATGCCCCAAACCATAACTATTTACTCAGTTTGTTGTTTTAAAACAATTTTCTGATGCATGTCTGCATCAGTGCTGGCCATGGGACTAGTTTCAGGAAGCAGGCTAACCATTGCTTAAATCATTTGAGAAAGGTCTCTGTACATCTGACGTAAGTGAACACATTGAAAAAATAAACAGATGTGGAGTTTTCCCCCTCAATGGCCTTTCGTCTGGGGGCCCTGCAGCTGGGGATGGAGAATATGTTTAATGGCAATGTGACAACTACTCATACACTTCCTGCTCTGCCATATGCCCTGGTTGCATCCTATATGATTTTCCACATGGTGGGAGGAGCAGAGCAAACAGGGACTGACAATCTGTGGTCACTGCAGACATGCCAGGAGTGCTGGAAAAAGACTTGTAATGGGGCTGGGGAATGGATGATGAGCTCTTATGGCACCTCTATACCTCTTGCTTTGCTCTGAAAAGTTGAAGCTTTTCTTCCCATGCTTTAAAAACTGTCTTAGGTAAAGGTACGTCTATGGCAGGCTGCTGTAAAAAGAAGCAGAACCTGAAATTTAGTAGTCTGCTATGAGGCTTAATGTTAGTAGTGCTGGAAAAAGTGCCAGGGCTTTTTGGGAGACTGAGATACGATTAGAAACGTGACAAACCCATCAATGACGGCTCACAAGGGTGGGTTAAGTTTGGTGCCATATGACTGATACCAATAGAAAGACTGAAAGCATGTTTATTTTTTTCTTTCTTACAATGCCTTTTTTTTTCCGGTGTCCCTGTTCTCTAACAGTTTAATATTCTGTTCACATAGAAAGTAGTAGGCACAGACTCAAATTTCTTTCCATAGCTGCTTTAAAGAAAGCATTAGGGCTGAAAGAAGAACATGATTTCAACATTCACAATAGATTTTAAAATGGAAACATGAAAAGCTCACATCCATATTAGGAGGCTCTACAGGCAACTTTCTAGGCAAGATAACTCTGATTTTTCAAAGGCTGTATTTTGTGTCAGTAGCCTCACCATGGGGTCCAGGGCTCTACAGCATTTATCTCCAGGTCATGAGGGGGCTGAAGTTCAATGCCATAAATATGTGGTCCCTCACTGCTGAGCGTCTCTCTGAATAAAAAAGCAGTCATTGTTCAAGTAATATTTAAGATGAGCACCCAAGTAATACTTTTATCCTTGATTTAACATCACACAGGAAGATTGCAGTAGGGCCAGGACTAGAGGTATTGGCTTGGTCCATTGGCATTACATATTTATAGGTTTACTCTTATAAGCAAGCGTAGAAAACAGATAAATAACCAGGTGAATGTTATTTTGCAGCTCAGAATGAAATCTCTTTTGCAATCTGTGTGTCAGTTCTAAAGTTAAAGATTGGTTACCAGGAAACAGAAGTTAATTGTTCTCAAGCTTGTAAAAAAACCCAACACAACATGGGCCAGCTAATTAAGATGATGAAGGTAAAACCTCGTATGTCTCTACAATCAGAGAGGTTAGACAACGAGTGGGTCTAAAAACAGCTTGTTCCATGACGCATGCCTGTGCCAGATTCTGTTGCAGTTTGGAAAAGCAATTATGTAAATATAGACTTGCAAACAATTTCACAAAGTGACAAAAACAGTGTTAATTACCAAAAATGTTAGCGATCTGTCTAGCCAACCACATAGTTATGAAATCATGCTCATGTTAAAAATGAAAGACTGATGTAACCCCCTGGTTTGTTTTTTTTTCAGAAATATTATCTTTCCTTGTATCTTTGAATTAACTCTCAAAAGCATCTAGATCTATTTTTTTTTTTTTTTTTTTTAAATCCAGGCCCAGGGAAATGACACACATGCACACAGCCAAAATAATGTGTCTGTTCCCATTAACAGAGGGGAATGTCATGAGTAGTGCCTCCTTAGATCTCCGCAGACCTAAGAATCAGTTCATTTGTGTTCAAATTCTCGTCCTGAAAAAAATACATTTTTTACTTTGTTTTTGACAGAACAAAGATGCAGACTATTTTCTTGCAATGTGAAACAGTAGTGCTGATAGTAACTATTTCATTTTTTTGACTTGCACAGAGTTTTTCTTACATATCATTGTACAAAGTAGTGTAATAAAGCTCTTCTTTAATCTTCATCTTTGGCTGCCTGTAAGTTCAGCAGTTCAGTGTTACAATTTAAAAGGCTCATTTCTCAAGAATGCAATCAGTGTTTTCATTGTACTCATTTGTTATTTGGGCATTATAAGCATAATTGATAAATAGTAAGAGACAGAGTACATCCTACTGGTACTAAATACTGGTATCCAGTTACTCCACTTTCCCCAGATTATGGCTATGGCTGTCATACAAGCCTGACTAAAAACATTCTTTGGATGAACTGTAGAAGTTCACATCAAGTTTAGAAAAGGTTCTGGATGCAGTTAACCATAAATAATGGTTATTTTGTAATATTCAGAAACATCTTATTTCCATGGATAAATTACTACTTTCTCTTTCTCTGGTGAAAATTTAAATAGTAGCTTCAAACAAAAGCTGCTTCTATTCCTGCCACAACGTTATACAACACAGTGTTGATACAATTTGAAGGAGCTGACTTACTGCTTAAAATATGGATGCTGCATATGACTTAAATAATATGAATTATATGCTGAAGTCATTACTGAGTTGTTACCCAGGCAAAACATAGTGTTGCTTCAATAAATATTTCAGGATTCAACACTATAATTCTTAGGAGACGTTTTACAGAAATACGATGGATAGTAACTTAAAAATTGCTGTTGAATTAATATCTCACTGTTTAAATATTTAGCCAGAAACTTACTAAAATAGGATTGTTTCTCCATATATTTGTTAACCAAATAGTAAATTTACAAAAGACAGATCATATCTCCTATCTTCTCCCTCCCCCATTAAATAAATGTGTATTAAGCATTCATGACTATTCTTCTAAAACTCTGGGCAAATCAGTATAGCTGTCCATGTCATAGCATGGAGAGTGAAGTTTTGATGGGTATACATGTCTGTGAACAAAAGTAATCCTTTAATTCATTCTGATCTTTAATCTGAGATATGAAGAAAAGTTGTCTCTTTTAATCATAAAAGATTTTCTGTAAAAACATCTGACAAATCTCAGAAACATTTAACAAAACTTCTACAGAAGTGGAAATTCAGGCACAGGGGGATGGTGTGTGTTTGGTGATAGTCCACAGCTCTGAGCTCCTGCATTTCAGTCTCTTCATTTAGGAGTTCAAGTTTGAATGACAAGATACATTGAAGATTTCCAGGTGCTACACAGCCAGTCAAATGCAAAGCCCAGAAAATCTCCAACAGTTTTGACATTCCTATGACTTGTGATCCCTAACTAACAAGCCAACTAGTAAAGGATATAACTCAGTCAATTATACATGCTATAGCATGGTGTTGCTCTTAGATAGATTCTAGGATGTACGACTAAAATCGAAGTACAGTAACGCCTGCCTGTGTTTAAAGGCTGCAACATACATATGCATGCCAAAGATACAGCTTTCAGTTGAACATGTGACAATATTTTTAGAAGATCAGGCTCTTACCTCATATCTACATATGTATTTCCTATAGTGACCATAGGCTAATGGGATTCCCAACCTCCAATTATAAAGATAACCACAAAAAACCATGTCTATACTTTGAGACTAGTAATGGAAGAAGGCAACTTTCAAACTTCACTTTTTAATGTACTAAAGAGTGGTGGGTTTGTCCAAAACTAAGTAATTCAGCAGAAAAGCTCCCACTGATTTCAATGGGCTTTGAACCAGGGAATGGTCTCTAAAATGTTCTGTGCCTCCTGCTCAAATATGAGAAGCACAAAATGAAGGGAGAGAGTTTTTCTTTCTCTATTGCCTAGTGTTTGTGGTGACTCAGATACAGCAGACTGCTAGGAAATTGTACTTATACCACAAGGACAACACTTATTGCAACTCCTTAGTCATCAGAGAGAGAGAGGCTAAATTCAGTTGTAAAATTTGGTACAGGGTCGCAGTCTGTAGCTTTTAGATTATTAATTTACTTGTTTAACCTATTGCTTTTTGAGATTAAGCCTCTCTAGGAGTGGAAGATTAAAGTGTTTCTAAGATTTATTTAATCCAGAATTTTGTGGATTAGCAAGTTATTTCAGCAACACCCATCATTTCCAAAAGCTGATGAAATGAATCACAGGAATGAATCCGGCATCAGACTGCTACCAAATATCACCACATCAAATACTTAGCGAGCATCATGGATAAGTAACTGCATCTTACAATTGCCTAACACAGGAACTATCCTTTTTAATCTTGATTTTCAATCTGTTTGGGTCCTTTTACTCAAAAGGAAAAGCTGCTACATTTTATCTGTCTTCAGCACTTGTACTACTGCCCATCACTTTGGTATCCACATTCATATCCCCCCAAATGGATGTACTACAAATCTTTGCACATTTGAAACCTTTAATTTAGTGGAGTGAGCTCAGCTTTTGGGCTGTGTGAAGCCTCAAGGATTTAATTAAAAAAAAATATATCCAGATTTTAGTACTTATTTGATATTCACAAAGAACATTTTGGCTGTGTCATGCTGTGCTAATAGGCTGAAGGATTTCTTGGTTGGTTTGACATTCTGCTGCCCCTAGGTAGCAAAATGCTGCGGTCTCCAAGGACAACCCTCAAAAGTCGAAAGAGCTGGGTACCGACTCCCCGTGGGGCTTCCTTTATGTGAACTCAGCCAACCAACAACTCCATGACTTCAGCAGATGTTTTTGGCCTTTAGACCAATGTATGAATTCACCCATCTTCCCTCATTCCCTCAGTCATCTCTCTGGCTAAAGCCAGCATGGTTAAATCTGGATCCCTGCCGAGGACAACCAGGAACGAAGCGCCGGCCCACTGAGGTTTTCCAGCATGTACCGAGCAGACTGTAGTCGGGGGCAAAGGGTCCATGCTATATAAATGCCATAGAGCCTGTACCAGTGTTCTTGGCTCCCCGTTGAGCTCTCTTTGATTGCAGGTTTTAAATACGTTATGTATTTCCAGATGCATTATTTATGTTTTCTTGTGTTGTGCAATTTGTGGCAGAATGAGGGGTCTACTGGAAAGCAGCCCTTGGTTTAGTGGCCAGCCCTGTAGCAAAATATTAGTAATACAGAAATCTGCTGCTCTAAGTGAAATTTGATTTAAACAGAGATGACAGAAAGCACTCAAATAATTTATTATTTTTTTTAAAGTTGGTGACATTCAGAAGTGATTAACTAAAACTGTAGCTATTTTAAATTTTTCTCTTTTCTTTCTCATCACGTCTCAAGTTGTTTCTTCTCTTTTTTCTTCCCTTTCCCCCTTTTCTTTCTCTGCCCCTTCCCCTTCCCTTTTACTACGCTTCACGATAGGAGTGAGAATACAAGCTCTGGCTTGATCTGCCATGCCTGAGCACTATCAGATGGCTGGAAGCTGGTGGTGGCTGGTCACCCTTGTGGCAGTGATTCAAATGACTTTTTTTTTCAGCCAGTGTGGGTAGGAGGCTGTGTCTGCTTCTGAGTCTAGACTTGGATACCATGAGCTACACACACATCAGCTGGAGTTCAGGCAGCACTGTCATAAAACCGTACCTTCACCCCTTCCAGAAACTGCAGCTAGCACAGCCGACATGTGGTGCAATTCTGTGCCAACTTGTGACACTGGTGTTTCACAGTCAGGCATCCCAGATCTTATGGTTTCCAACACAGTTTAGCTCTATTTGCTTTCCAGTTTGATTTACTCAGTTAAAAAAATGGATTCTTGCTTCATGCCATACTGCCTTGCAGCCAGTGGAAGCATTCAACCAGGACCATCCTGACTTTAAAGAACTGTAGCTTCCAGAAATGCAACCTTCATGATGTATTCTAAAATAGTGCTTTTTGTTTTCCATCCCAAATGGTTTTAATGTAAATACTTATTTATACATATGTGTATAAATTCCAGGAGTCTGGAAGCAAATGTGTACTTGAGGCCAGATAATACGTGGCAGTACCTGCTAGCTAGCCTTGATCTTAATATTTGCTTGGCTATCTCCAAGCATGATTTCATTCTTGGTGCAATTTAATTTTTGCTGTTCCCTAAAATGCATTGGTTTTCCTCCTTGTGTATTGTCACTATAAACAAAAATTAGGAAGTGAAAACAATCTGCAAAGTTACAGGAGTGATAAGTGATCATTGCATGATTATGACAATCTTTTTTTACTTGGATGACCATTAATTTGCATAAACTACCAACTCTGTGATCATCCTGCTGTGAATGCTATGTATTGCATACTGAAATTTACCCTACTGCTTTGTGTGACCACAAAAGGAATCCCCAGGGCCATATTTAATTTCACAGTCAAATGCACTACTTCACTAGCATCCTTGAAATCTGTGTGTATCCTATAGTTTGGCTCTCCTCTGGGAACAGTACTGTGCAGTTAATTTAGCCATTTTGCTTTGTACATGAATCCCAGCAGGAAGACTAGGGGTTGGGGAAAAATATATGTGCAAGTTAAAAAAAAAAAAAAAAGGAGAAAGAGAAAAAAAAAAAGACAGAGCAGAACCCTTAATGTTTTTTGAACAAGATGTAATCAGTTGCCATAATACTGTACTGTTTGTTTGACTTTTTTTTTTTTCAGTGTGGTTACTGTTACTTCATCCCTGAAACATTTCCAAGAGAAACGAGGGATTGTCCACGAGATAATCACCACTGTGTCTGACTCTTTTGCGTGTAGCATGGTGTGTCACTAAGAGATGTTATCTATATGCAGCCTGTGAACAAAAGTCAAGAATACTAACTGGGGAGTATAGCTTTGAGTGCACATCATTCTGCAACCGGATAGTTTCTCTGAGAAGTTTCTTGCTGCTAGGCAAAAGTAGTGCCCTTTTTCAATATTGATATTTCGGTGTCTGTTCTGTTGAATGTGATGGCATCTTCAATATTATCAGTGATAATTTAGGAGAAGGCCAATTAATGATTCCTGAACTGGCTTGCCTGCAAGTCAGGCACAAAGTCCACTTGTGATCCTGAGCTGACATCAGCTCAGTCCAAGGGACACGGATGCTTATATGTGTCCGTGCTCCTATGCTCTCAGAGGCGGCCAGCTATAGCTGCGGTCCCTGCTGTGAGTTGGATTGTCCCCATAGCTAATTTAATTCTTTCCCTGCCTGCAAGAATCAGCATGGGCAAACTCCCCGTCCCACAAAATAAAAGACAGAGTTCACTGACGTGGCGTTCTCATTCTGATATAACCATCTTCTCATCACACATAAATCCACGTTATGAAAGTGGATGTTATGAAACTGCCAGCTTTGAAATGGGGCAAGTCGTCCAGCTCAGAGGTGTCATCTGCAGTGGCTTTGCTCCCTGAGAAATACTGAGGATCTCGCACAAGCTACGAGGGCCACCAGGGCCAGCTTCGAGGTGGGCATGGTTGCTCCTTAGCACAACACCCAGAGAGTAAATTTGCATGAGTAGACAGCTTTTTTTATGGCTGCTTTGTATATTTACAGAGGGATCTATCTCACCCAGCTTAGCAGGCACCTCAGTTTGACATGTTTGATGAAATACTCCTTTCTAACAGGGCTTTTAAATTCCCTCTGTAGTCACTGGGGAGAGAAAAATGCCTCTGGAAACATTCAGAAGGTTGAGCTGTCACCCAACATGGTTTCAATACGGCAGACTGGGTCCTAGCCTCTATCTGTGTATAAGCATTAGTTTACAGCATTTTTTTTTTCAATTGCAGTTCTCATTAACTAAATAAAACCGAACCATGCTAGTCAGTTCATGCTTAAAAGTCCTTTCCTTCACATCAACAGAGTTTACTTGACTGCCAAATAATTATACTTCCAGAACTTGGTCCATTAGAAATCTCGTGGGTTTTATCATTTTGCCATGACTGCCATTTCAGCATCATGGAGGAGTTTGCTTTTATAATTGTAACAGAAATCAGTGTAATGAGATTTGAGTTGCTGATGGGTCTGCTAGTAAAATCTACAGCTATTCAATTTTAGAATGATCATTTTCCAAAAACTGCAGTGTTGGTATTAGAAAAAAAAGTACATTTCTGATATTTTTAATATGGGATGAACAGTATCTGAATTCCAGCAAATAACAAGATAACAAGGTCTTTACACCTTTACTAGCTAGAGTAGGTTTTCACTTCACAGACAATCTCATAAAAGCATATATCTGATTGTTGTGCCTCAGCTGGCAAGGTCTGATGAGTGATGGCTGTTGGCCACTAATGTAAAATCTGACATGAGTTAGTTGTAATAAATTCATAGGTAATCAACTAGCTGTAATCAATCCATACGAATGACGAAATCCAGTCTTCTGGTGTCAAAACACCTTGCAAAAAAGTTTTCCGTGCCACTTGATTTTATTAGATTTTCTATGGACCAGTGAAGTAGGTAATACGTTTGATGCATTTTATGCATGTCAGCACTTTTTGGCTAAAGTTGAAGCATTAAATACCCTGGTAGAGAAAATTTGCTTCTATGTTTTGAAAATGTCCTTGCAAATTGTCAAGTATGTGCAAAAATTGAGTGATGATGATTAGCAAAATCGATTAAAAAATAGCAAAAAGCAATTATGCAAATTAGCAAAAATGCTTATAAAAATGTTGCGTAGGTGCAGTTTGGAAAGAAAGCCTTGACTTTGTTGTTTCTTTTCTGTCTCATGACTTAAAATACAAGCCATTGCTCCTACGTTGATGGGAAAAGTCAAAACATATGCTTTTCAGCTAACAAAAAATAACATGCAAAGCGTAATGTTATTGCAAGTGTAAAACTAAATGGAACTTTTCCATAAGCCATATTCAGAGCGGCATCGATGGCCACAAGGCCAGCTTCAGCTTGCTTCTGGGGGTGTTTGAGCCCACATGGGCCATAATCCAAACACAGTAGAAATACAATACAACAATGTTTTCCCCTCCCGATGCTTTTCACGAAACCACCAGAAGTCATGCATTGGGATCACAATATATCAGTCTAGCTAAGAAATTCAGACTTGGGAAAACAGCTGGTAAAACTGCTTCATGCATCATGCTTTACAAAACTTAACTACTTTACATTTGAAGAGGCATAATTATCTGTGCTAAATATCGGTGGTTAGAAGCCACACTGAAAACGAAGTGACGTTTTGATGGGTTGTTAGGGAAGGGAGGAGATGAATAGTTTTTGGTACTTTGACAAATAATAATTGTGTAATTAAATACCTCAAATTGCATTCTTTATAGTGACTGTGGAAACAGCACTTCTTACCCAGCCTACCTATTCTTAATGTGAATTTAGTCATTCATGCCTTTATTAATCAAAAGAAATATTTAAAAATTTTAATAAGTAGAAGCTCTGCTGAAACAGCACTGACTGGGGAGGGTGACCTGGAGACTCTTGGATGCGTTGGTTATCGACAGAACTATTAAATGAGAAATGACTGATGGTGTCTCAGCCCTTCATCTGCAGGCAGACTACTCATGTCCTCACGTGAAATCCTGGGAATAGGATGGAAACCAATGGCAATGAGCATTTGGCCTGTAACATCACCACCACTGGTGTTAATCAGCAAGCCAGGCAAAACCTGGCTTGGCTTTCAACTCCTCAGATGTGTTGACAGAGCTGACAGTTAAAAGTACTCTCTTTTTTTAACTTGTGAAGTGAATGCGTTTTACCTGGAATCACTGAGTCACAACAAATATGGAAAAACCACTCCCATGCCATTTCCCAGAGTAGAGTGGTCATTTAATAATAGCATGTTTATACAATATTTGTTTCCACTGTCCATGTTAGGGCCTCAAAGTGCTTTGCAAACATTAATAAAACTATCCGTAATCCTTTCTAGCTATGCAATTTATTTCCACTTTGTTGACCAGAGGCATGAAGAGACTTAATAATTTTTAGCTGCTACATGCAGTAATTCTTAACTGTGGCTTTCAATGTTCTTAAAAAAAAAACAAACAAAACAAACAAAAAACACCACACCACTCATCATTAAGCCCATTTTACAGATGGAGAAAGAAGGCATCAAAAAGCACCAATACTAATTAATGGCCATATAACTATCTGTTTCGATACTGAAAGCCACCCTGTCCATATGTCCTGATACCTATATGCTAGCATGAGCATTGTGTACATTGCTCTCACCAGTCATGGGGGATTTCTGGGTCAGTGGGAAGAACTGCAGAGCCAAAGAAGGAGAAGCAGCCACCCCGTGGTCATATCAGTGTGCTTTTTTAGGTTGCTTCCAAAAACTTGTTCAATGAGCACATCCCAAACTGGATAGTCCTGTGTATGTCCACATGGTGGGCAGCTGCACACATTCATGTTGCAGCAGAAGCCAGCAGGCGCTGCACATCTATGCTATAGACCCTCTGGTACTGACAAAGCCCTGGAACAATTTCAGTGCTGATTTGCTTGTGACATATATTTTTAAAAAAACAAACCCAACTGAACCATGCAGCCATATGTATCTTCTCTTTCTCTAGAGACTTGGGGAGCACAATTGCTTGGATGACATGGGAACCTCCCTCCATCTTCCTACTTCTTGGCTCAAGGCTGAGTGAGGCCCATAGAGCTGGTTTGCGATCTGTAGTATCCACCACAAGCCTAAGCACAGCACTAAAAATGGTGGAGGGCAGGTGTGAGGGCACTGTTCTTGGACTGAGGGATTGTGAGCAGGGGACTTTGGTCACTGAAGCTTTCACCTCAGGCACTGAGTCAGAGGAAAAGTCCCTTGTCATCAAGTGACACACACTTTATTCCTGGCAAGAGCAAGAAACTTTGCTGTATTGGACAATACCATTGCTATTCCAGGCTGTGGGCAATGAGCAGGTTTTTAAGTCAATGGCCTCGATGCCTTGTGATGGTCAAGACATCACCTGAAGCACCAGTCAGGGATGGCTTTATCTCCCCATTTTGAATTGTTCTCAGCCCATGCCTCACTGTACTAGAAATGTGGGCTCCATGGCAGCTTCTTGGCTTCCAGTGATTTGGGGATAAAGCTGTCTCTTGAGCCACTGGAAATGAGCGGCTGGTGGCTGATGGGTGCTGGGTGGACTCTGCTTCTTGCCAGTCCTAGCCTGAGGCTTCAAGACAGCTTCAAGAAGTGGCTGCAGTGGGCTGACGGAGCTCTTAAACTTCTTTCCATAGTATTCCAGCTGGGTTGCTCACATGGTGGCCTTTAATATACTGCAAAGCCAAAAAAAAATGTGGTAGATAAGAAATTTGTCCTTGATGACTTTGCTAAAGATGGCACTGCTAATGATGCCAAGCCAAAGCCATTTAGGGCATCTTAAGTTCCCAGTTGTTCTGTGTTTTTTCCAGTTTTTAAAAAAGCTGAATTATTATTACAATTAAAGCTGGATTATCCAGCTTTTCTTTGATTATGATAAACTGAAGTGGGTACTCACCAATACTCTTTCTTGCCATACTTTTACCTACATTGTTGTAGACATACTTGCTGCCAATGCCTCTTGGAGGAAAGAAACTCTAATGCATGCATATGGTCTCTTCTTGATACTCTGTAATGTACTTTGACTACCCTAACAGCACTGATGTGTGGGTATGCCTTGATCCTCTTGTGCTGACAATTCTCCTTAAGTGTTTCTCTAAATTCATTAGACAACAGGAGTGCAAAGCAGACAGTTTTTCTTCTTTCTCTCTTTTTAAGTTTATGCATTACTGAAATGATTTTCATAAAGGGAAGCAGTATCAGCATCTCTCCCTGTACTGGATAACCATGCCTAAGCAGTCTTGAGAGTGAAGTATCTTGGGCTCCTGGTTTCACCTTGGAGTGTTTCAAATGATGCTGTCTCATAGCTGTTGCCTAAAATAGAGTTTGAAGAACGGCACTTAAATTAATACTGTTACATTTGGATCCAGGATATCTTCACAGAATCACCCTTCCACCGTGAGCCCATGAGTCAACAAACTTTAAAAATAATTACTAGATTGTAAGATCAGAGTCTATGAAAGTGGTCTTAGACTTGTGCAGAGAAATGTAAAGCCCCCAGATTATGAAGCTCACATGATACTGTTAAATCTCCATCCAAAAAAAATGTAGGAAGAAAAGTTCAAACCTGAATATATATCAGAGCTATACAGGCCAGCTTTTAATATTATGTTGCACTTTCAATTTAGCTTTATTCATTGCGTTTTTAGGTTCATACACCCAAAGATCACAGATGTAAACAGAGGTGTCGTAATGGAGGTGGCAAGTAATCCGCCAGCAAGATCTTAATGGATACCTTTTATTCTTGCCCTTTGAAATCTTTTAAAGAATAATTGCGCTTGCTAAAAAAAACACAAGATGGCAGTGCTCAGTTCATTAACAAACTAAAGCAAAACTATTCTGCTGTACAGTGAAAATGAAATAGAGAAAAAGATATTAACACACACACATACCAGCAGTGGGTTCTTAACCCTTTCTGCCCATCCCACACTAAGTTTCCCTCTAAAGCGTAAAAGAATGTGACAGTAAATCCCACAGCGAACACCCACAGCCCTGAAGAACAGCCAAATTCTGCTTTGTTACCCAGAGATACAGAAGTGTTTTGCTTAGCCAGCTAATCTTCAGACCAGTGAAAGAAAGTGAAAATGACACCTGAATTCATCCCAATTTGTAATTTTTCTATATATATATATTTCTTGTCTATGGTTGAGGCTTAGGGCTTCCAGGAATACACATATTCAAACTGCAGCATTTTTTTTTTTCTTTTTCCAAACAATATGTACGATAACAAATAGATGGGTTTAGCCTCCTCTATGATTCTTTTTCCACTTGTCTGGTAATACAGTAAATGTAAGGGTTTCCTGCATCACTGCAGTGCAGCATTGTATTATGGTATTTTTTAAAGAGGCTGGGTTTTTTTTTAATGAATTCTCCCTCTGGGTGCACAACATCTCTATTAGGACACCTTCATTGTTTAGCTTGGGAGCAGCTCAAAGCATGCCAAGTTGAGTATCTAATAATAGATAGCATGAATTCTCCTTAGTTAGAGCACCATTCCATAGATGCAGCTAACTGCTGACAAACCCCCAACCAAGGCACCTAGGCAGCCAGGTCTCAGCGCCTGAAGGTCAACGCTCGGCTTCAAACCCAGTTTCCCACTTCTTGGGTTACACTCTGTGGCAGGTAAAAGAGTGGGGAAGCCAACAACCCCTCTGCCTGTCTTTGTGCTGAAAGGACATGGGTTCACACCAGCCTAGTTGAAACTATGCTGTCCTATAAAACCATGTCTTTCACCATACCCCATCCTCTGCCTATGGTGCACCCAAGGCTAAGTAGGATGGGCCAGTCCCTTATTTGTAGGGACACCCACAAGGTTAGTCGGGCAGTTGGTACATCTGATGCCTTTGTCAGGGTCAGTGTGAAGCCATCAAGGGACAACAGCACCCTCTCCTGAAGAGAATGGGACCATCTTGTGGTGGTGGCGGTGAGGGGGGGAGGGGGGAAAGAAAAAAAATGACGTGATGTATAATGGTTACGGGTACTCGGATATTTCTGCCTGGTGTAGGGGAAAAATAATGGCAAAAACATATGACAAAGTCCCAAGAGGGACCTAAGTCCACTCAATTACCATGCTTAAGCGTGTGTGGGCATCCTTACCCTCTAGAAAGGGAGAGGGCAAGGTATTCCTGGGACCCCAGAGTACTCCCAGACACATGAAAAATCTAGCTACTTAACGATGAATTCCCTTAAATGGAAACACAGTACTGGGAAGTGGGAAAATGCCCTTTTCCAGTATCACCCTTCCCCTCACAGTCCCCACTTGGCAATGGGTTGCAGCCAGCAGGGCATTTTAGTGGTGCTCTTCACCTGGCAATGAGCTAATGCCCCCAAAGCCATCAGTTTTTTCCAGCCTCTTCCTCCTGGCAGCAAGGAGGAAATTTTCAGTCTTCAGGGGCACATGGTAGCCAGAGCTCCTCGCAGGCAGAGCCGGCCACCCTCAGCCCCGTGCCTGCACGGTGAAAAAGCCCGTTTTGACAGTGGCAGACTGCTCAGTGCCAAAACATAGTTGGGGCACATGTTGAGGCAGCATCCTGGCAGAGGAAGGATCTCTCCAAATGATTTAACTTCTGTGCTACCTGGCTTTGCAGCAAATCCCAGCTTTCCACAGGTGCAGAAAGAGGCCTGAAATGTGCTGTTCCTCCTTGCTGTACAGCAGTTTGGAACCAGGAATAGCTGACACCCATCCGATACCCTGGGAGCTGGATCGAAATGAAGAAAACTTGCATCTTTGGGTGATTAAAATAATCCCTTGTTAGGATGGAGCAGGACAAATGGTGCATCCGGAATAACAGGAAAATAGTTGATTGTCCTTTTTATTTTTGCTATGCTAACAAAAATGGTTAAAATAAAAATAGCTCCTATAAAAAAAATATGGTTTGAGAACCTACCATAATTTTAACTTAAGTTTTATTTGTTCTTAAGTTTTATTAAACATATTTTCCTCACATTGATACAGATATTTCTTGTTCTATACATCTGCATTCAAAAGTATGCTTTTTCACTTTACCAATAAAAAAGAAAAAAAAAAAGGGGGGGGTGGGGGAGGAGAATTGAGTCACCTGGCGTACCTACAGAACCTTGGCAAAGTAGTAACATACTCTAAAAATGAAAACACACCTGTTCCAAAGTCAGCACCTGCTGCTTTGAGTTTGGTATTATTATTTTTGCTAGTACTTCCATTTCTCATGGTTTGTAGAAGCAGATGTTGCCATTTGGGAATGTCTCTAGTTAACATGGCCCCTTGTAATCAATCATAGCATTTTTCCAACAGATTAATTCCTCATGGTAAGGTATGTGCTTGCACAGAAAATTCACTATGCGCAGGATCTGAGCTAAATGAGTGTAACACAGTTCCCCAACCCTTCAAGCTAAAATAGCAAATGACACAGTTATCTAGCTCCTCATTAGAGGAATGCAATGGCTGATTAACACTTCACTCCTTCACATCTGAGACCAAGACATGCACATTCCCACAGGACATCAGAATATTTTCTTCCATCCTTGTCAAAACTGTACAGTCAGAAGGTAATATGGCTGTCTCCCACAGGCTACTCGGCTACGCTGGCAATGTTTTTACAAAAGAAGCCATACTCTGATGACTCAGTCTGCAGTACTTGTCTGTTCGTACTGTGGGATTGTGCTGCTCATTTTTTGCGTGGACAAAGCAAGCTGGAGTACTCAGTTACTGTTTACAAACAACACATCAAATCGATGTTGGTACAAACAGAAGCAGAATTTGAGGGAGCTCACGATGTCAATCATTGTTGTGGGATTTTAGGGCTGCTTGAATGGGCTGCAGACAAAGGTGCTGAGCTTGTCTGGAAAATCCATGACCACACAGAGGAAATGAAACCCAGAGAGTTATTTGTGGTTCTTACCACTGTAGCTAAGTGTGGCATGAAATTAATTGCTTAAAAATTGTGCCTTGCCCTAATAGTCACTGTTCAGACATGACATTCATTGAACTAGATTCATGGCCAGATAATGTACTTGGAGATGGTGATGCAGGTGTGTGCCTTGCTCTAAGCCTTCTCCCACTGCCACAGCTCTTACACTGTGGTTTTGTAATAGCTGAAGCTCACATAAGCTAAGATGATGTGGTCCAGCTCTCCTTCCCCTGCCCTTGAATGTCTGTTCCCATCCATTTCCAAGGCTAGTACTACTAAGTATGAACATGTGGCAAGTCATTTCAGGAAGGTATTATAGCTAAAATCCCACCAAATTTGTCTCGGATGAATACATTTCATAAACTGGCACACCCTGTGATCACTGACATCACAGCCTGGGACACAGCTGGTGGGGAGTCAGACCAGAATTTAACCCCCAAAATGAGATGGAGAAGTGATTGTCCGTGAGCGCATTCAGTGAGGACAGTTGGGATAAGCTAATCCATTCCTGTTGTGATTCCAACTATTTCCAGCATTGCAGGATGGGCCTGATTTCAGATGTATGCAGAGAACTGTCCTAGGCGGTTTTCTGCCTACTTTTGTCTCTGACAGAGTCCTGGAAATGTTGACGCGCTGTTGAGGCACGTTGTGTGACAACTTCTGCTGGTGCTGAACCCCCTACAAGTCATTACTTTATGGCTTGTTTCTCACAAGCAGCAGCAGCACAAGACATAAATATGGCTATGCAAGACTTTCCCCACCTCTGCCGCTTTCATATCAGTCCCCTTTCGTACCAGTCCTCCTTGCCCTTGGGGTGACTGGACTGTTATGACACTGGCCAGGCCCTAATTTTAGCCTTCCTATCAGCTCCCAATTCCCAAAACTCAATTTTCCCTACTCTGCTCAAAGACTTAAATGGATGTAGAAGTAAATCTGTGGTCATCCTTAAAAAAAAAAAAAAAAAGAATATAAAACCAAGAAAAAGAATATTATCTTAATGAATGCAAGGACATGTAAGACAGTAGTAAGCTGCTTGTCTAGGGATGTGCCAACTTCTTATATCACATGAGTTTCTTTTTACTGGACTCATCCTTCTCAAATCGCTGTGCTTTGTGCCGTGGTAGGAAATCTCCACTTTCCCCCTCAATCCTACAATTTCACAGCCACTCTTCTATCCTTTCCTTTTTTTGATGTCCTTTTTTTTCTACTATTTTTTCTACTAATTTTTTTTTACTAAATGTTCTACTAAAAAACCTAAAAGGTTTTTTTCAAGACAACACTGCTCATCATAAACTTAGAGTTAAAATCAAATGCTCTAAAATAGTTTGCTGCCTTTGGCCATGCTTCATCAGAAACTAATATGGCCTAATAGTAGGACACGGAATAACTCTTCACTGAGAGGCTGGTCGGTCACTGGAACTGGCCCCCCAGGGAAGTGGTCACAGCACCAGGCCTGTCAGAGCTCAAAGAACATCTGGATGATGCTCTTGGCCATATGGTTTAGTTTTAGGTAGTCTTGTGAGGAGCAGGGAGTTGGACTCAATGATCCTTATGGGTCCTTTCCAACTCTAGATATTCTATGGATGAAGTTGGAAAGTAGACAAAAACAGACAATCAAATCCAGTTTAAAATAACTAAGGGATGGACAGATATTATGGTGACGGGGAACAACTGGTCCCCATGGCCAGAGATGGACCAAGAAAAAACACTCTGCCAACCTGTATTGACAGGGCTGCTGAGATGGACCAGCATTTTTCCTATTAAAAGGATGCATTCTTCCCTGCCTCTTTTTGTTACCTGACAACTCTGTAACCTTATCCCTGGATAAAAAGAAGTCAGACTTTGTCCTTTACTAGCTTATGCCTTCCCATCAAGACTGAAGATTGCATGCCTGGGACTTTGCACTAACAGTATCCAGCAAGAGGAGAAGCAATACATTTATTATGTGTGTCAATAAAATCAGCAAGTAAGACTTGGAACACACACGTGGAGCAAAACTGCTGAGTAAGGGAGAGTGACTTTTCCAATTATAACAACACATTAACATGCGGGTCAGAGGTTCAAATATTAAAAAGCAGTTAACAGGTCTCTTGAGAAGCACCGGTAAAACACAGCAGCTCTGCGCATTTGCAGACAATGTAAAAAGCCACAACATTATCCCTCAAAACCAAACACTTATGTGCAGAGCTCAATTAGTAAAAGCTGTTCAGGAACTGCAATGTTAGTTCTGCTGGGAGATGCCCTGCCTAGGAGCAGAAGTAACAGCACTGTGTTACCCTCCAGGACTCAAAGGTGCAGTGCAAGGCAAGGAGCCTGCTGAAGGCTGAAGTAAAAGCTGTCAGAAAGCCAGCAACTAGAGAAAAAAAAAAAATCAGTGGTGATGGTAACTTTTAACACAGACAGATGACCTTTCTCATGACTAGCCTTGGGGTTTTTTATTGCCACAACTGCTTGAAGCAGCAACACGTTGGTCTTGATAATCTTGAACCCAGTTTCAAGCATGTTGTGCATCTCCAATTAGAGATAGATTTTTTTCTAGGGAGACCTCTACTCCCATTTAGTTATTAAAACTGAGTATCACTTACAGGTCGTACACAATTCATTACTCTCTTCCAACCTACAGACAGCTGGACCCAGTGTCATTGGGAAACGTGTCCTTCACAACTTCTAGCTGAAGGGCTTTTATCAAATTTATTTCCCAACATGGATGGTTTGGTTTAAGGGGGTGCAGGAGCTGGCAAATGTACCCTGGGTTCCATGCAGGTGATCTGCCTGAGTTCAGGTTTCCCACCTATCTCTTGGCCCCGTGCTGTGGATGACCCATAGCCAGCTTCTCTGCCTTATATTGTTTTATGATTTTGCCATCTGCCCTATGAGACATATGCTGATGGACTAAGGTCAGTATGGAAGTCCAGAGAAGGGCAACAAAGCTGGTGAAGGGTCTGGAGCACAATTCTTACAAGGAACGGCTGAGGGAACTGGGGCTGTTTAGTCTGGAGGAGACTTAGGAGGGACCATATCGCTCTCTACAACTATCTGAAAGAAGGCTGTAGGCAGGTGGGGTCAGTCTCTTTTCCCAGATAGCAAGTGACAAGACAAGGAAACAGCCTCAAGTTACGCCAGGGGAGGTTTAGATTGGGTATTAGGAAAAATTTCTTCACTGAGTGGTCAAGGATTGGAACAGGTTGCTCAGGGAAGTGGTTGAGTCACCATCCCTAGAAGGATTTTAAAAATGCATAGATGCGGTGCTTAGCGACACTGTTTAGTGATGGATTGACAGTCTGGGTTAACGGTTGGAATTGATGATCTCAAAGGTCTTTTCCAACCTGAATTATTCTGTGATTGTTTCCAGTTTATCTGATCTGCTGTACACATAGAGTGAGAGAACTCAAATATTCTGTGTTGTGCTCTGAAGTTGCTTGAGCAGGAGCTCAATTTCAGTCAGTTTAAACATTCCAACATAAATGATTCTATGGTATACTGAATTTGAGACCACTATTGTACCATCAGTGCTTGGCCTGTAGTTAGGTACACATGTGAAGTGACAGTCTTCCTAGCTATTCTCTGGTTTAGGGGAGAAACTTAGTTCCCGTTAAACCCTATTTGCTTGCTTAGTATTATACTATAACTGCATCTAAGCCACTAGAGAAGAGGCTTTAGTTTGTCTGTAAACCCCATGGTTTTTGTGGTTTTGTTACAATGATTTCATGCCCTGAACTTTGGGAAATAAGAGTCTGTTCTAGAGCCCACCCAAAAGATTGGTGGACTTCCCAGCGCAGTTATCAGGCAGCACGAAGGGAATGCAAAACCTACATCTGACCAAAAGAATATGTAACCAAAGCTTCTGCGTGCACCATGCCAAACAAACAAGTGCTGAGCGTAGCAATTTTTACAGTCAATACGCTCCATCATCTACACGATGACTTGGTAGATGCAGTTAGATGTTTCCTTTCAGTCCCAAAGCAGAGTATGTTCTATGGTGAAATCATGACATTGTTTCTGCTAAGCAAAGTACTGCCCGGCTCTGTCTGAGATAAAGCTCTGTCTGTTGGAAGGAAAATCTCAGTCAGTCTGTGGCTATGTCATCCTTGCTCTGGGTAGAAGCTGTTTTGATGGGTAACATCTGTTATTTTCATTGAAATCTGAAAGACCTGTCTACATGTTTTGGTGTTGTTTTTTTCCTCAATATAGGATGTGAGGGAGGGAAAAATAACTAAATTGACCTTTCAGTTGACTGAGATGCAGTGTAAGAAGACTCAAAGAAATGAATATCCTTACAATTATGCATAGTAAGGCATTCTTACTCAGTTTTTTCTCATGTAAAGAAAACCAAGAAAAACAGAGCTATTATGACTTTACCCACCTACAGACAAAGCCTGAGAAGATCCTATTTCTCAGACCTTTGTCAAATTTTCAGTCTATCTAGTGGGAATTCTTTTTCCTCCCTTAAAAGATAAATACATTAAGTAGTCTCAAAGGACAATAGCTTTTCATCTGAGAAAACAAATGCCATCACTCTCTCTCGTTCTCCAGTCTTGTCTTCCTTCCCCTGCTCCATCTTTTATCCCTGCCCCTCTAGCCATGGGAATATGTATTCTGCCTTGCCATTGCCTCTGAATCTGCCAACAAATTCACATTTGACCCTGAGCTGCAAGAGGAGAGAGGAGGAGAGGGAGAGGGAGAGGGAGAGGGAGAGGGCGAGGG
>JAVJGJ010000014.1:32752485-32778833 GCA_035590215.1 Microhierax caerulescens | reverse complement strand
GAGGAGAGGAGAGGAGAGGAGAGGAGAGGAGAGGAGAGGAAAAAAAGTTAATTACATTTCAAAAGTGATATTGAAAATTATGAAAACTCACATAAAAAAAAAATCTGCTCATGGAAATTGTACAGCAGGTAGCTAGTATCTTTAGCTCCTACCGTGAGAGCTGGTGCTGGCTTTAAAATTCTGCCATTAGTACCAGAAACCACCTTACAATCCTTTACACATAAGCATTCCCGTCTATTGGATCACTATTTTTTGATGACCCATAGCAGGGCTGGATCATGAGTCTTGTGCTGGGGTTTTAGGCCATAAGATCAGCATGTGCTGTTGTGTTGGCTGGTGGCAAACCAAATCCCCACCCACGGGCAAAAAGCAAGCTGGTAGGGGTTGGTATTGATTGATGGTCATCCTGTAGCCCCAGCCATTTACAAACTCATACTTTGTGGCTCTTGTCCATATGAAGCTGTTGGTGTGTGGCAGAAAAAGTCAGTTTGCTTGGTTCTATGCACCATATGAATGGCTCCTCCAGCTCATTTGCAAGTTGATGAGATTGCCATCTACACAAGCAGATACTGAAGGAACAGCATAAAAGTGTGAAAGTTTCTACTGTAACCAGCTGTGTTGCAAAATTGTGGCAGTGGGTTGGCCTTGACTGCTCTGCTGCTGTAGCCACACAAGCACTATAGCAAGAATTGCTAATGTTCCTGACCCTATGCAGAGCCACACAGCAAAATCTTCATCAGGCTGATAGCCACAGGAGGTTCACCACAGACCTTGGGGTGATAGATAGAACAGGACCTTTAGCAGTTTGCAGCCAGGAGATATTCAGGGATCTTCCTGCTCACTATAAAATGGGTTGGGTGTACAGCTGAGTCCCAGAGGATCCCACTGGTTTTAGGCTAACAAAATTTGTGGAAACACATTTCTACCCACTTCCATGGGATCACACAACATACTTTCATTGTGGGAGACAGCTTTGAATTGCTTGAGGCTTGCCTTGTGTGTCTCCTTCCTAGATTTTTAAAAAAGGAAACTGAAAGAAGTCCCAGTGCTCAGCAGCATTGTGCAACATGAATGTGAGGGACTGGAACATTTTGATCTAGTACATGGGCTTCTGCCATTTGAACGCTGAAAGGAGAAACTGCCTTTGTTGGTAATTTAACATAATTGCAGGGAAAACCCCCTTAAAGCTAGATACTGAAACATCTGTAGTGCAGAAAGACTTCTTGTCTGCCAGCTGCTAATATCTCACTAACCATGTCCAAAATAAATGGTTTTGACTAGATTCTTTTTATCTGAAATTACCCTTAAGTTGGAGTATCAACAATTTCAACCTGTAGAATGAAAGATCTACTGACAGATAAGAAGCTAAATCAGAAAGTTATAACAGAAAGTGTTGAGCAAGCCTACAGCCAGGCAGAACCACCTTTGTTATCTACCTAGGTGAGAAAAACACCCAAACACACTTCCAAATTCAGCATTAAGTCACAAGGATGTTGCTTTGTGCAAAATCTCAATAAGCCTGTTTATTTTTTCTTTCTTGACCTTTCTCACTTACATTCTCTTGAATTCTGTGATAGTCATTCCAATGTACCTAAAACTGGATTCCAAAGCCGGTGCTGGTGAGGTTGAATCATGCTGAGATTTCTTGGCATAGCTGCCTTACCTTTGGTGTTGCAACTGCCATAGTTTATGAGTTCAAGAGAACGATATATGATTTAGGCTACCTGTTACCTAAGAAAGACAAACTATGACTTCATAGTCAAGACCCGGAGAGAAGGTGTTAATGATGTGTAGACCTCTACCACAAGTACCTAACTTGGCATCGACTTCACATTGAGAGCTGGAAAATTGCAGCCTACACTTCACGTATTACTCTGGATCTTTGGCTGTGCTTGCGTGCTGTACTGTAGACAAAGCTGATTTCTCCTTGCTTCCTTATAAGCCAGCAAGCTCAAGGTGAGATCTAGAAGAAAAGCTATGTATGGGCATTTTAGGTAATCCGCTGTCTTCCCACCATACCCTCTTTGCCCTCTGGCTTGTGCTTTGAACATGGGAGCTTTCCTGCACACAATTCCTCCCTGCTGTCAGCTATCTTTAAGCTGACTCCTGCAGCTGTGCTGCAGGACATGCTGCGTGATAGGCGCATCGATACTATGCAAATACAGCCTGTACATAGATTACCTGTTACTGTGGGAACAGACTAACCTGCATCCGCCACATTGCTTTCACTTTTACTGGACAAGGTTAATGATGAGAGTAAGTTTAAACTAGTTAAAGGTTAAGCAACTGATTACAGAACTGGAAATCGAGTTACAAAGAACTAAACCAATAAAACATGATGCTAATGTCTTTATTTTGAGGGGGTTCCTCAGGGTTTTTTTCAGCATTTTAAATTTTGTTACAGCTTGGGTTTCAGGAAAGTAGTATTTTCGCATATTGGCAGATGTACATTTTCTACTAGTAAAAAAGATACAGTTAATTTCTATGGTAAATGCCACTATTTTTAACGTGAAAAAAAAAAGATTTTTTAAAAACCCAGGCATTTGGTATCTAACCTTATGTGTTCTTGGCTGGATTTTTTTTTTTTTCTTTTTAAACTGAAACTGAATTGGACCTTTAGCTGTACCAGTATTATCTACAAGATTTACAGGAGGTTGGAGAGCACACATTTATTTGGCACTATAACTAGCTATGCATACGAAATTACAAATATCAGAAGGTGAATCCTGCAACTTGAAAAGGTATTTCCCTTTTTAGCTTTCAACTTGGCTGGCTTGAAGACTTCTAAAACATCTGCTGGGGACTACCCATTATCTGCACCCTAGTGATTAAAGATGTATCAGAGAATGTGAATTGTCCACTATTTCTATATTTGTTGTTGTTTTGTTTTATACATTGACTGTAGCTTGCAGAAATAATTTCAGGTTAATTTTAGGGTTACTCCACCACTTCCCTCAAAAATCCAACCAGTAGTGACACCCATACAGACCATATAATGCAAACTCTAAAAACCAGACATGAAACTTAAATTTTAACACAATTTTAGAGTGAACAACACTCGACCTTTGGGAAACCCTTACCAGAATGGAGAGCTACACTTGTTTTGTGTTAACCAGCTCCCCAGATATTGAGGTCTAATACTGAAAATGGTGTATTGCAAGCAAGCGAAAAGAGCAAATGGAAGCTGCACAAACCAATTTGCTGTTTTCACTTACACTTCAGAACTCTGAATGTCATCTTGGGTGGAAAATGCCTTAACAGTTTTCTCTAGCCATCTGAAACCATTCTAATATATTAAAAAATGGCAGTGGCATTTCCCCAAGAAATTTTTATGTGCACTACTTGGTCAATCCTAAGTAAGAGAAAAAAGGGCTCTGATTATAAACAACTCGGTGTCCTCAGTAGAACTGGTCATTCCTCCCCACTCCCCGCCACCACCCAATATATAGTTTTTTTCTAGAAGAATCCTCATATTCATCAAAATTATGTCTTTTTAATTCAGAAACATAACGGAAGTAATATAACCTCTCCTCTTTTTTCTTATAAAATGTTGACAAAACATCAGCTGCAGTCATAATCCATTCATTTACCATTTTCTGGTCAAGCTGAGCGGAGCCACTGAGTGCAAGCCTTTCAGTATCAGCAAAGGCTTTTGGACCAGCAGGTAAAGAGTCTAAGGACTTTTAAATGAGTATTTTCTCTCTTCCCACATGGTGGTGGCTGAGCTGCAAACTAGCTAGTGCACTTCAGGTGAATTACAATCTTTAGGTGCATATAGAAAATGGGAAATAAATCCAACCCAATCCTGGAGTAGCAGTCGCCATATATGCCAGGTTTTATATTTTAGGGTTGTTGACTTGTGGGCAGTGTGGAAGAATCTTTTACTCAGTGCCAGACTGTCTAAGGAAAGCTCCTTATCAGGTTCTGGCTTCTGGAGTAGCTGGAGCAATGCTGGATATATCAGGACATGTTGTTCGTGTTGTCATAGTTAAACAGGCAACTGGTAGTGACACAAGGTGCTATAAATATTTTTCAGGCTATAAAGATCCACACATGTTCCCTAGAATCAAGGTGGATTTAGAGTAAAACATGTCCTGGAGAAGCTGGAGGCATACATACACCTCTTCCTGTGGAGCAAGATGACTCCACAGTCCCACAGGCATCAGGTACCAACTCCCTTATTTCTGAGGACAGAAGTGATTTAGGTTGAGACATTGACCTACTCTGTAAGAATTATTGTCACTGCTTCTCAGGTGATGTAAGCTAATACATTTCTTGATGAACTGAACTACAACCCTTGTGCCTTTTTCTGTGCATATATTCTAAGACAATAAAGGAATAATTTATACTGTCAAAACAAGTTTTAAATTATTATCTTCCAAGAGATATTTTATTTTGGACTGGGACCACATAAAGGTTATTATTGTTTGTGCATTTCTCACATAAAATCAGAAATAGGCTTGGCCCTTTAGTGAACAAGCCAGAGGATTTATTACATAACCAGGAAAGCCTGTGATCTAAAACCAGCAGTGCTGCTCATGGATGTACAATTTTTCATGTGTGTTTATGACTTCCACTCTGTGAAGGGTGAATTTTGTGATCAGAAAGTGAATTAGTGTCTTGCTGCTTTATTAATATTTGTATACACACCCTTGATGCATTGTATTGAGGTAGCCTTGGCTTGGCTCTCAATTACACGGGCTGACAGCAGACAGCACTGCCAAATGGGGGATGTCTATGGGATTTGGCAGTGGAAAACTTTTCATTTCATTTCCTAGATTCTTGACAGAGTTGAACTGGTCTCCAGATAACGCCCAAGTCACCATGACTCAATTTCCCCATCTGTTAGATGACTGCAATTATACTAACATGTTTAGAAACTTGGAGATTCATGAGTGAGAGGAGCACCAGTTAAAAAATGGACACCAACATCTTCAGTGTTGTTATTACTTGTATTACCTTAAAGACATCATGTCCTGTTGTCTTAATGTTTGTAGTGTCAAGAGATCATGGATACTAACTGAAGTCAACAGGAGGGAGAATGCATCCACACCTGCCAAAAAAAAACCATTTCAGGCACAGAAGTGCCAGAATGTAAGTGATATGCAGCCTTGTCTGAAAGCAGCGGTGAGAGCTGAGAGGCCAAGTAGCCCACTTTGAAAATCTTTTCTAAAGATGTTGTTGATTCCATTATTTTTTTTTCCACTTGGGGATGTGGCTGTTTATCAGATAATCAGCTTCACAAACAAAATTGGGAGCATGAGCTGGATTTTATCCTGGCCAGCATGTTTTCAAGTGAATCAATAAAGTGATTGTAAGAAAGCACTGGAAACACAATTCCTGGAAGTAATTCCCAGCTGTCATGTTGAATTATAGAGACACTTAGAGCTGCTAAGTTTTCAACATCTCTGTTTAATCCTCTGTAAAGTGAGTAAATGAAAACATATCTCAGAAGGATGTAGTGAGTTACCAAAATGATATTGTGAAAGATTTCCTGTCTCTTCGGAAGAGGTGAGCTGTCTAGTGCAAGGTATTAGTGTTCTGCTGTGATGAAGCAATTCTCTCTCCTAGATAAAACAAGGCAAAAATCCTGTAACTTGGTGTTTCACTACTTATGACTGACAGCTCACTTTGAATTCATAATTATAGCCAAAACCCACATCCATTTCTTCATAGTAAGTGTTTGGATTTGTGTAATTGTGATGTAAGAAGAAAAAGTTTAGACCACTTCTTTAATTTCTTTAAAGAGGAATAAGGGAACAGCATGAGATAATGCTAGTTTCAAATAAGCACCATTAAAAAAAATATAGTTTGCATTTTGCTTTCCTATATGTTACACATTTTCCAGGTTATGTTAGAAATACATACTCACTTTGTATATAACGTATTTGTTATTTTCTGGTTTTCCTCCAAGACATCTTGCCATTATCCTGCCAGGACTGTATGTTGTCTGACCACTTCCCCATTGCAATTAAGGATTGAAACCACTTGCTTACGCACAACGGAGACCATCATACCTAACCCCAAAGGAGGCCAGAAACTCCTAGCACACTGCATTTCCCAGACCAACCAGGAGGCCCAGGGCAAAGAAGGACAGTGTGCTATTTGCAACAAGGGCTGGCACACTGACAATCCACGAGTGGGGCACATCAAAATAAAGAAAAAATTAACTCCAAATGATGTGGGGTGTGCTTGGGGGTGGGGGTGGGGGGGTGGAGTGGGGGGGAAAGATGTTTAACACATCTCATAGAGAGGTACTGCCTGAACTTTCATGATAAAATGAGATAATAAAATGAGATAAACTACTCAAAATCTGTTGTTAAGAATATGTTACTGAGAAGCCAGCCCCAAGAAGTGATGTTTAACCAGAAGCTTTTCTTCAAATCACACAGTATGTATTTGGCAGTGTGCAGAATCACAGGCTTGATCCAAACAGACGTCAGAACACGAAGCTTGCACAAGTGACACAGCCTTCCCTGGGAATTTCACTTTGTCCCTCCTCCCCCTTCCCTGTTTTTCCTCTTCTTTCTCCAGTTCCAAAGCCAAAGAGGAGGAGAAGAGATGATGACTTGGGTTGCTGGAGGTGGGATGTAAAAAAGAAGGACACAGTCGCTGACTCTAAATGGAAACATCTCATCAACTTCAGTGTGTTTCGAATCAGGCCCATTGTACTCAACAAGCTTAAAAGTGACCAGCGTGCAATAACGTGAGCTTCAGAATCACACGATTGGGAAAATTAAAGTTACTGCTGAGTCCAGACTACAGTTTTCCTATAAGTGTATGTGTGTGCAGATGTGTTTGGAGGCTGGGGATAGTACTTATTTATCGACCCACTGAATTAATCTTTAGTTTCTCATAAGGCAAATCTTGTCCTGTTACAGAGCAGCGGTGAGATGTGTGTGAATCTGGTAGCCTGTGAGGAAACCAATCTGCAGTCTTTTGTTCCATCTCTTCCTCAAGGCTGATGTTTAAGGACTTTAACATGAAAATCAGTTTGGATTGCCACAAAACATTGGATTGTTACAAAAACACTGAACGGGATCAAATTGTATCGGATACCTAAGTCCACGTGGCAATATTTTTGAAATGCTCTTACACAGTTATGGTGTAAGGACATGATGTTTTCTTAGGATGAGGAAACACTGGGAGAGGAAGAAGCCTCTCAAATGACATACTGGCATAGACATGCATGCATATATACAGAGACCTTAGGTGTGGGGAGTGCTTTGTCTACATGCACATTTAGTTTGAAAGTGGTTCTGTCAGAAGGATCCAATTCAATAGTTAAGAGGAAAGAAATGACTAGGCTACCTCTTTTCCCCCTCTAAACTTTCATATTAGTCTGAAGTGAGCCACAGTTTGAAAATAAGAAACTGTTTGGATTTATTGTGTTCTGGAGCCATTAATTACAGTGTGTCCCATTTCTGTTTATTTGTCTTAGTTCTTCTTGGTGTTGAAAGACTGACCCTCATGGACATAAAAAAGATTATCTAGCTTCATTTGTCTCACCATCCTCTGCGGCTCAAGTCCTTGTGGTAGGGCACTTCCCCAGACTACATGACACAGCCAGATGTAGCAATTGGACACCGGGCTATGAAATAGCACTAATTTCAGATGTCAAACTTCACACTTCGTAAAACAGGGAGCATATTACAGTGTACGTTAAATTCTGGAGCAAATATCACCAAATGACTATGCAGACGTATTGTAGATTTGAATAATCTGGCAGACTGCATTTGGAAATATTCTCTAAATTTCCTTTGTCCCTGCCCTGAGACTGTGGTAAGTAGCACAGAGACCAGCTGTCCAGCCTTGTTTTTCTAAGCCATTGACTAAACATTGAGTTCGTGTTCAAGATAACTGTGGGGAACCAGTTCATGAACTTCTTGAACTCGGCTGTCCATAAGTGTGGTGATGGGATTGAATAACTGCTATTTAATTAATGGTGAGTCTTGGAACTAGAAGTGAACCTTGGACCAAGTGTTGGGTTTTTTTTTCATTAAAAGTTGTCTGGATACCAAAATTAAGTAAAAGTGTTAAGCTGCCTAAGCTGTTGATCTCTTGCCAGGGAAAGACACTGCTTTGTAAAAGAGGGAGATAAAACCATCACCCGCATATACAGTCCAAGGACTTGCACTGCATGTTGGCTCCATTGCCAGAGTATTTGCATGGAGCACAATTCCCCTTGTGCTCCTTTCCAGACTCACTTTCCAATCTGCAAAATGTTTATAACCTGGAGGTCTTTCCACCACTGGTGTCTATATTACTGCAAGAGTTTGAAACTTCCCTTTTTCTTTGTGGGTTTCAGTTCTGTGCCCACTACAGACAGAATAGGGATTGGTCTCTGAGGGAAGAAAGCTGCAGAGAACTTGAAGTTCTTGTATTCAATCTTGTATTGCAGCTTCAGGCTCTAAACCTCTCCATTCATGTTGATAACAATGCCTAGATGTTGAGCCTTTGTCCAATACAAACTCTTTACTATACTTTTTAAAATTGCATGATACACGGCCTTATTGTATAGATGCACACTCTGCTCCCCCAAGCTAGAAGCCACATAATTCCCACTGTGCTTTAAGGTACACATTCCTTGCACAAGCAGAGCAGCATCTTCCCCTTAGTATGAGAAAGTGTTTGACATCCATAAGTAGAAGTCAACACAGAAGAAGGGCTGGCCAAGACCTTCAGAGAGAGACCGCTGCTACTGCAAGACACAAAATACTTAAATAATCCTTTTCACAGAAGAAGTCGATCCAGTGAGGATTTGAGAGAGGTTCCCTGCCCCCTCTACTCTAACTGGTAGATTATTCCAGACCATCACTCCTTAAATGGATAAAAGAAGAGCAACAAACCTAGTGAAGGATCTAGAGAACAAGTCTTCTAAGGAGCAGCTGAGGGAACTGGGGCTGTTTAGCCTGGAGAAAAAGAGGCTCAGGGAGGACCTTATTGCTTTCTACAACTACCCAAAAGGAGGTTGTAGCAAGGTGGGTGTCAGCCTCTTCTCCCCAGTAACAAGCAACAGGACAACAGGAAACAGCCTCAAGTTGTGCCAGGGGAGGTTTAGACTAGATATTAGGAAAAATTTCTTCCCCAAAAGGGTTGTCAAGCATTGGAACAGGCTGCCCAGGGAAGCGGTTGATTCATCATCCCTGGAGGTATTTATAAGACATGTAGATGGTTTAGGGACATGGTTTAGTGGTGGAATTGGTAATGTTAGGTTAACGGTTGGACTAGATGATCTTAAGGGTCTTTTCCAACCTAAATGATTCTATGATTCTATAAAAGCTGCCTTCTGATTTCCTGCTTAAATATTCCTTGCCAGTTTATATACATTTGCTTGTCTGCAGACTTTTAGTTTAAACAAGCTCTTTTTCCTCTCTCATATTCCTAATTTATTTATTTATGGCTAGCAATTATACCCCTTCAGCTTTGATTCTGTAAGCTTTCCACTCCTCTGATATTCTGGTAGCATTTCTCTGTTCTGCTTCCAGTTTGAAATCATCTTTCTTGAGTGTGGCTACCAGATTGGGACAGATTGTGAGGACTCACTGGAGCCTTAACCCTGCCCTCCATGGAAATAGAACTGGAACAAGAGCATTGTATTTGGAGTCTCACCCAAATTCACCAGCCTGGTGATAACTGCCTTTGAATAAATAAAGCAAATGGATAGATTGCAAACTGTAATTAGTAGGAAGTTGTCAACTAGCAAAGTATTATTTTCATGCTTTGCCTTTATATGAGGCATCAAAGTATTTTATGATATGTAATTAGGATCCAGATCTTGAAAAGTGTGCCAGAATAAACAGCAGTGTTCCCTGTTTCAATTTATTCTTTTATTGTGCTTTTGTATGATGAAGCAGAATAGCCTGTAATCATCTGCAAGTCGTTATTCATGAAGAACTTATCCTATTTTTTCAGGCCCTAAGCAAAATTATGATGAGGCAGTTGGTTTCTACTTCCATTGTACCTGACACCATTGCTGATTCTGTGCACTCCTGGTGTACATGTTAAAGAGTTTGTGCAAGTTTTAGCACTACTGACCTACTGATAGCTGATTATTACCAATAAAATGTAACAAGCACAAGTGCCTTTCTTTGCTGTTGACTATGATACAGTGTCAGGTGGCCTCATTCTATAAACCCAGCCTTTGCTTTGTGATACTCCTAGGCAGCTTTTACCACAGTCTTATTTGAACTATTAAGTGGCACTGGATGGAGGATCAAATGAGGTGATAAAGGAGGAAACAAATAGTGGATGTCTGTTTCAGCAAGTTGCTCCAGCTACCGTGTAGGCTTTGATCATCTGCAGTGCCTTGGGACTGACATGTTGAGTACCATGACACCACACCTCATGTGATGCTTGCTAAAGCACTGGCAGACATGGTCTGGAACTGTGTCTGTAGTCTATGCCCTCCATAGCAGGTACTTTGAATGAAAGTCTCGGGGACTGGTACTGAGCAGTGAGTTCCCTTGTGTTGCAAGGAAAAAGCAGAAAGAAAGAGCCTGATAATTAGGGCAAGCATCTGCAAAGACAAACAGCCTCAGCCCTGCACTGTGCTTTCAGGATATACATTCAACATCACATAATTTACATTAGACCCCTCTCGAAATCATGCTGTCTCCTTTTTGCACTGAGCATCCTACTAAGCTGGAAAACTCTGATTTGCTTTCCAATTAGTTTAGGCAACTGGAATGGCTCTGACAGATGGGCTTACACAAATGCCTCTGCTCCCACGTCAGAAGAGCAGATGATTGTACTACTTTGGGGGGAAGTGGGACATACTGCTGTCCCTTCCTTCATGGAGGCAGAATTGAATCCAGATGCTCTTGCCCTATGCTTTAACCACTGAAATATGGGGAGAAAAAAGGAAGTGAAAGATGAAGACAGATGTTCCAGAGAGACAGATATTATCACTAAGGAAGATTTTGCTTTTTATGGGAACACATGCATAACTGCCCTCCACCCCTTCCCCCACGTTCTCCTTCTTCCTGCTCCCTTCCTCTTCCCAATCCCTAAAACTGCCGTGCAGACTGGGAGAGCCCATCCTTCAGCCAGCAAACAGATATGTGGTTAGGATTTCTTCTTGAGGATCCTGGAATACGTGTGGGCTTGAAACCCACTGGCAAAAAGGAATGTGAAGGCAAGTCTCCCACATCCTGTGGAGTCCTCTAATCCATGACCTAGTAGATGAAATTGTGTGCCTGTGGGAGAGCCCAGCACCTCCTCCCCAAGGGCTGTTCTTGCCAAGAGCAGCCCAGTGCTCTGAGAGCACCTAGTGACATGGCTGGTGCCAGTGAGATGAATGGAAAGCAAGTAGTTTGTGAAATTTGATGAGATTAGATGAAAGCACTGTCAAAACTTAAATGGGAGGAGTAGAGGCTTTTCCCTTCTAAAAGGAGATCCTCTTTCCTCCTCCCATATGCCTTGGGAATGTCATGTCCCTTTCGTAAGATAAAGATTTGTCCGCATCAAGTGGACAGTTAATTTATCTCAATCAGCTTCCTTTCAGCTACCACTTCGTACTTAATACCATGGCAGTCATATTTAGGGATGTTACTTTTTAAGAAGCTTCTTTATTGTGTTGACCCTCAGTGTTTCAGTCTTGCTTTGTTCCCATGGGTCTTCATCCAATACTTAACATTTCCAGGTCTCCCCTGTTCAGTACCCTCTCTAATCAATCTTTGCTACGTCAGGTGGTACTCTGCATCCCCTCTTGTGAGCTACAGGTACTGCCAGGTATGTCTGACAGCCTCTGACTCATATTCTCTGTTGTAACAGCTACCATGTTATGTCTTTTCTTTTTGTGTCACATGTACTTGTAACAACCGAGACTGAGCTCCCACCAAGGCTCCATCACATGTACACACACCATCAGAATCCTCAGGCATCTTCAGGCACAGTCTGAAACATAAGACAAACACCATCGCTGGCTTAGGACAGCTTTGAGCCACAAGCTGATGGAGTGTACTGGGAAGTCTAATTACATGGTTGTCCTGTTCTTTTATTTTTTTTCCTGGGCATAAACTATTGGCCACTGCTACTTCTGAAATCAGAACATTATTCTCTTGTCTTAGCTGGGTTTACTCACTATTGATTTTGTGGCTATTGGTTTCTTGGGCAGCAAGAGAGCCTGGATATTGAATGAGCATGCAACTGTTCTACTCCGCGCCACTGTGGATGGTGAACTGCAGGTGCTAGGGCACGATCCTCGGTTTGGGGATTTTTTTGGCCTGAACTACCTTTCCAGACAGTTCAGGAGTCTCAGACAGGAATTCCAGGGTGGTGGCTGATGCTCCAGAGCCCACTTGACTAACAAAACTGTCCCTGTGAAAGACAGAGCCCAAGGAACTGCAGTCTGGTTTCCAAGGAGCAGGGCTTGAGCTAGCTACACTGCTTTCCACAGCAGGACATGGCGACTCCTATTCTACAGCAGCTGCCACCCGCACAGGCAAATGTGAGATAGATGGGTCTCCGTCTGACTCAGTACTGCTTTTCTTGTCCACCTGTGTGGGAAAACTGTCCTTTAGCATAAAAGCTATCAAAAAAAAAAGATATATTTTTGCTTGTATGTAATATAACTAAATCTGATTAGTAATAGCAGCAACAGGTTCTTCCTTGGCATCAGAGCAATTCCACCATTTCTAGGCACTGCTGCAGGTCGTAGATCTATAGTAGCAGCTCAGAAGATGGCCACAAGCAGTTAAAGTAATATAGCTCCTAACTGCACTGTAAATTGGAATCTTACATTTTACTCAGACGGTCTTAATAGACTCTTAGGACTGCATGTATTACATCATAAAGTCACAGAGAAGGAAAGGCTGCTCAGTGAAACTAGATAGAAAACGTTCAACTAATTCTGACAATGCCATTTAATGAAAAATACTATATCTACAATGCTTTGATTTAATCAATATATTGTATTGTATGGTGTCTTGTTTTGGGGGTGTTTTTTGTTTGTTTTGTTTCATTTGGAAAAATAAAACTGAAAACACTTTGAATGTATAGTTTTACCAGCATAACTTTTTTTTCCAATATCCAACACTTCTGAGCACAGTGCTTCACTGCCGGTGCTCCTAGGATGGACTGTAATCACTGGGATGGACTCCCATCTGTCTTTTGACTCCACCTCATGAGGCATCACAGGAGTCTCACAGCTCTGCAAGTCACCTGTAACTCAGTCATGGAGCTTGTATAGCTGAGGGTACTTGAAACTGGAACTATAAAGAGGTGTGCTGTGACAGTCCTGTGATGCTAAAGGAATCCTTTCTATCCAGAAACAGGGGCCCTGTGGTGATGTGATCCCAATGTGCAAAGCCCATACAATGCAGAAATAAATGGTGCAAATTCACATAAGGTGACTTCGAGTCTGCTGACTGGAGAAACCAAAACCTATTAAAGTCCTGACGTCTTTGAGCTTTTTAACAGGCTCTGAGGACTTTAACTACTGACAAGCAATGTGAGGGTTTTTTTTGTTTTACTAAATGTGGACAGACATGGACTGTTCTTCCTTATTGCCCAGAATTTTCCCCAACACCCTGTTCCTGACTTCAGTTCTAAAATAATGTAAGAACACTCCTGCAATTTCATTGCAAGCATTTTCTTCCTGAACACAGAAATAGCTATTTCTACTACCTTAATGTAAGCTTTTACATAATCATAAAAGACTTTAATATACTAATTATTTCTGTTGAGATTTCAAAATCAGCTTCATCGTTTTGACCTTTGTCATACTCACTAAACTAGAAAGGAGCAGAATGGCAATTCACTGGGAAATTTAAATGACATTTTAATGCATTTTTCCACTGTTTTCAAATATAGCAATTATTTCCTGGTATATCAATTGCTGTTTCCCAGCCTTTTCTAGAACGCTATTTTAAATAAAAGCATAAATTTTCAGTAAGGCATTCTGTGTTATTTGAACATATTTTGCCACCTTCTTAAACTTACACATTTACTTATATTAATCACTGTATAGCATGTGGAGAAGTGAAAAAAATGCTTAAGTCCATTTCACGACAATTTCAGAGGTTACAGAATTTCATTTCCTCCTAACATACATGGAAAACACCTCTCTGTGTATTTTCACTACTTGCATCAAAATGTCCCTATTCACACTCAGTAGATTGAAGTTTCAGTATAGGATTCTCTTTACATCCTCCAAAGAGTTTGTTACCTTCCCTGGAAAACTTACTGTCCAAAACATGCTCAAAATTGATACATCTCAATTAATTATCATTTGTGCCAGGTCCAAAACAACCTTTTGTTGATGAAATAATTTTGCCAACAATATTCCAACCAATAGTAACAGCAGAGAAGTTAGTTATGAACATCTCTTCACAGAAATTGCTGGTGTAAGAATATAACATTTTTTTAACAATGCTTGTTTAGAAAATGATGCAGCTGAATGGATGCACTTACTGCTTTAGTGAAATGGAATATTTCAGCTGCATAATCTCTCCTGAGTTAATAATGCTGCCTCATTTGAAGGATAAGTTGGGAGAAGAACTTCTAGTGATTCTCCCTATTTTGAAGGAGAACAAATGAAAATAATAAAAAGGATTTCTTTTTCTAACATTTTACTTTGACCTGCAGGCTTGCTGCTCTTTGACATTTTCAGATTTTTCAAGCTTTCGACTTTGCAATGAGAATTGACTTTGCAATGAGAATGTACTTTCAACACAGCCTTTTATGTAAACATTATGTTTCCTGTTTTGCTTCAAAGCAAAATGATGAAAAAAATCCTAGCAGTTATGCAGTCTTATCACAACAGGTAGTATATTCATGATTGCCTTCTGCAACACTAGTATTTTACAGACGATAGCGAAGAGCTGTATTCTGCTCAGGGGCCAAGAGTTCACATTATAGAGCCAGGACCTGGTTCACAGAAACTGTTACTGATGTCATTATTCCACACAATACAATGCAATTCACATATTTAAAGAAAATATGTTTTATCATGCCAACAGATACAGCTGGATAAAGCAGATATTAGATAAAGCAGATTCGTTTTCATGTAGATCAACTACTCTGTGAGTCCAAAACAGACAGTGAATATGAAGGTATTTGTAGTTAATTACCATGAATTACACCTAATTGTTTTAATCAGCTGGACATTTGAGAGAAAAGTGTTTGGTGTTTTGGGAGCAGAGGGTGATCCTGACCCTGCTAAGAGTGTAAGAGGTGACAGAAGCCAAATGATCAGAGGAAACAGTAATTCCCATCAAAGATCTGCAAGACTTGAAGATGTAGGGAAACTCAGAGGTCTGTCTCGAATCCATCTCATGTGATGCCTGGTACCTGATAGAGTTTTACATTTTAGTTCTCTGGCCCATCTTTGATCTTGCAGTGTCAAAACTGCAAGATTAGAGATGGAGTAGTCAGTTTGGAAAGACCATTTTCCAGCTGGTAACTGGATGTTGCTATTCTTTCCTAATTAGGTAGCACATGGTGGTTGTTTGGTATTACCCACAGAATTCCCCAAGAGCAGTGAACACATAATATGATGCCTATGGCATTTCAGGATGTACAGTGTAGGATCTGTGGATTTTGATGGTTCTGGTGTAGCAGGTGTTGCTCATGAGGGTTGTGGCAAGATTTGAATCTGATTTTCTTGAGCTATCTGGTTTTAGCCAGTATATGCCAGTCTGCTGGGAATTTGCTTTCAGTGATGGAGCTAGTGATGACGACTGCCATTTCAAGGGAAGGTGGGGTGTTTCTAGGAGAAATCATTTCAAGGTATGATTTGCTTCCAACGTAAGTTGCAATTTGCTAACATTTTCCAGTATACTTTTCTTGCATAGTGTGGTATGTGTGATACTCAGTACAGGATTTTCTCTCTGTATTGTTGTAAGGCTCAGATGGCTTCAGATATGTGGTCCTATAAATAAGAGTGTCACTGTTGGATGAACATCGTCTGTAAGCTCTGTGAGGGCGTGTCATGAATGTTCTCAGAGCAAATGAGGTGATGTCTGTGGGCTTTTGTATATCAGTTTTTCTAGTGTGTTTTGGATAGCTGATGGTTTGTGGAAGGAGGTGTGTTGGTCTGTGGATTTTCTGCATATGGTAGTTTGAAGGTTGCTATTTTTTATGTTGACCTTGGTGTCTAGAAAGTTGATGCTGATGTAAGTTTTCCAGAGATAGTTTGATGCAAAATTCTGGTTGCTGAATTTGTGGTAGAAATCAATGAGGGAATCCAGGTTTTCAGTACAGATGTCATTATGTATCCCTGTGTATCCTAGGAACTCACACTGGTTTGCTGGCAAGGTTACAGTCTTTTTCTTGAGGTGACTCCTGAAGTCAGATATTCTGGTGATCGCACACAAGTACCTCAGTGCTTGTACTTGCATATGTGATTTGGTGAGGATGAAATCGTTGTGAAGATGAAATAGATGGCCTTGATATATATAAAATACCAGTTGGAAGACTGGTATCACTTAGGCATGCAGGTCAGGTGTGACACTTCCCTGGTGTAGCATAGTGTTGATAATAGGAAAGATGGTGCCAGTAAGAAGATAGTTTATAAAGCAGTGATCCTGGAGGAAGCATGCTTTTCTGAAGAAAGATGCTTTCATATATAACAAAGTATTTAAAGATGTTGTCTGCAGGCAGATTGTCATAGCTTTTCAGTGAAGTCTCCTTGGGTTTCCTTCTGTAAGAATATAAAAGAGCATATTAAAGTTTTAAGGTGGCAAAAGAAGAGTTTACACAATATTTTCCTTCCTCCTGAGGAAGAGATTTGTGCTTCAAGGTGAAAAAGGCAGAGGTATTTCTTAAGTTCTTCTCATATGAAAGCATCAAAAATCATCTGCTAGCATCACCAATGTTATCTGAACTTCTCCTTTATAAATTGTTTAATAGCTAAGTGGTGACTGGATTTCAAAAAACTTTTAAAAAACCCAGTTGTATCTTTCAAGAAATTATTTCACTGTTATTCCCCTCCTGAAAAAAAATGTTTTTGTAGACCAATGCAAAATTCATTCAGGGGTGTCCAGCTCAGTATAACGTGAGATTGTTTTCACGGTTATTTTACAAGGGATGGTGGCTATTTTACCTTCATTTTGTTTTCAGAAAGGTTGAGACACACTTAGAAAAACAACTCCTCCACTTCTCTACAGACCACAATGCTACCAAGCATAAATGTAAGCATTTGGAAAGAAGACATAGGCGTAGCCATTCCGCGTTGGGGAATTGCTCCATGACTTCCTGATGGGTGATGTTGGGAAGCAGGTGCTTTCACCATCATTTCTCAGACATGCCTCATTGTTGGTGAAGTAATTGTTATTGCCCTATTTGGGTCCAGTGTTAAATGATATCAGCTATTTTGATAGTAATTTGTTGCATGGTGGTTTGGTGTATTTCAGAGAGTTCCCTTTAATTTGCTGGAGCACGTAATCATGTCTTGTTCAGTTAGCCTTTTGGGGGGGTAAAGTTTCTCGGTTTCTTAGCTTGGGCTGACCTAAACAGGATATTCTGTCACGTATCGAGTCAAAAATTAGACTGTTTTTCTACAGTCAAAAAGACCTACGTGGATCTGTGTTATTCTCCCATGTTCTTCAAAGCCTGAGCTGGACTTGCAACTCACTTGCTTTTATGTCTGAGCCATTTCCCTACTGAAGTTTACAGAGCTGCAGACCTAACGTACTTGCACTGCCTTTGCAACAGGCACTTTCACAGGGTTTAGGAGAATGTTTTCTATGAAGTGGGCTAGTTAGGCACGTAAGATGGATCTACCAAAGAGACAGTTGTATCTCCAACAGTGTAGATAAACTGATGAGCGAAGGTCCGGAGGGAGGAAAGACTACACGGAAAGACTGTAAATAGACAAACTCTATATAAGCACGTATGGGAAGGGGAGACTTGACCTTAATGGCACCCCCAGAAGAAAGACCATGAGAAAGACCCTACAGACTGTAGCGTGACTTGACAAGGAAGAGTTTTCAGTGTTGAATGCAAGCTGAGGAGGTGTGGGGAGCGCAGGAGGATCTTGTTCCCAAGCAAGCATCTGCAAATGCCGCTGCAGCAGACGGGCTGTGTGTGCGGAGATGGGGAGGCTCTCAGCTGGTCCCAGCAGCAGCAGGTTGCCAGCACAGTGTTCTGCCATTTCTTTACCCCAGCCCTTCAAAAGACCTCTGAACTGTGTTGCCTGGACAGGTGAACACCATCAGTGCTCATTTTAGCCTGGCCTAAGTGAGGAGTGAGTTAAGCCACGGGAAGCAGGGGGGGCTGACAGGCCTTGGGTCCCCCGAGGAGCTGGTCCCACCAAAGGGGCCAAGGGATGGCCGAGGGGGCCGCCTGGGGTGCGTGCTGCCCGCAGGTACCCCGGGGTTTGCGGGGGAAAGGACCCTCCCGACACGACCACGGGCTCACAGAGGCCTCGGCCGCATCGCAAACCTGAGCGGGGCAAGAGTGAGGACGGGGCCGAGGGGGCGGCGGGCAGCAGCCGGCCGAGGCAGCCCTGCCCGCGCTCGGCTCACTCATGGTGGCGGGAGGGGAAGAGCTGCGCTCCGCGGGGAGGAGCAGGGCCGACCGCGATCTGGGCGACCGGCCCGGCGGTGGAGGCCGGGGCTCCGGGGGCAGGGGCGGGCCCGACCGACCCGACCCGACCCGGCTCGGCCCGACCCTCCTGCCGCCGGCCGGCGGGGGCCGTTCCCTGCTCGGGGAGGGGAGGCGAGGAGGGGGCGGTGGTGATGTGTGCGGCGGCGGGGAGGGGGGGCAGAGGCACGCCGCCTGGGGCTGATCGGCCGCCCACTTTATAAGAGGTGCCCGGCCGGGGCGGCGAGGCTGTTTGTTGAGGCTGGGGAGCTCGGCAGAGCCGCTGGCCGCCTGTGGAGCCGTCCGACCGGAGCGCAGCTGCCCGCGGCGCGATGCGACGCGCCAGCCGAGACTACACCAAGTACTTGCGCGGCTCGGAGGAGCTGGGCAGCGGCGCCGCCCACGAGAGCGCCCCGCCGCCGCCACCGCCGCCGCCGCTGCCGGCCCATCCGCACCCGCCGCCCGCCTCCCGCTCCCTCCTCGCCGCCCTCGTCCTCCTGGGGCTGGGGCAGGTGGTCTGCAGCGTCGCCCTCTTTCTCTACTTCCGAGCGCAGGTAAGCGGCGCCTCTGCCGGCGCCCGGAGGCGGCGGCGGGGTGAGGGGGCCGGCGCGGCCTCTTCCCGCCTTCTCGGCGGGTGTTGGGCGCCGGCAGCCGCGCCGTGAGGGAGCGGCAGGGCAGGGCGGCAGCGACCGTCTCGCACCTTTCAGAAGGGGCTGAAGTTCCTCGCGTCGGGTGGGATTGAGGCGATCAATTAAAAAGAAGTCAGAGAACAGGCCTTTATCTGGCTCTGCAGTTAGCCCAGCTCTGAGAGGCTGTCGGGCTGGAGGGCTGCCCGTACCCAGCCCAGCCTGTGCTGATCCCCTGGCCGCTGGAGCTGCTTAGCCTGAGGCGCACTAGGTAGTGTGCCGGCCTGCGGGTGCACGCTGGCATGCAGGGTTTCTCAGCCAGGTCGAACAAGAGGAGACCCTGAGTTGGGAAGCAGCTTAATGAAGCCTAATGAAGCCTGAAGCCTTGTGGGGCTTTGGTAGTTCACCGGAGAGGGGTTTGAGAGGGCTTTGGCTGCCATTTATGTTTCACCAGTGGGAGAAATGTCTTTGAGGAGAAAAAAGAAACACAACAAACCACCACGCAACGCCGCTTGCGATCGTTTGCCCTTCAGCCTGCGCAGGGCGCTGGGGGGCAGGGTCTGTGTGTTGGCGGGCATCGGCTGGGGGATGCCTGCGGCGTGCAGCTCAGGAGCTGGTCTCGGAGCCAGGCCACAGGCCTGCCGGGGGATGCTTCAGGAGAGGCCGTGGTGCATGCAGAAAGGAGCTCGGAGAGGTGTTGCTGTGGGGGCAGATGAGGTGATGAGCGGTTAGGCTTTCGGAGAGATGAGGAGTCTGCTTCTTGGAAATGGCTCAGCTGGCTGCCTGGATTCACTCTGCTGTGCCTCTTACCCGAGGGGCTCAGCCCTCTCAGAGGAAGTGGGGGCCTGCTGGCTGGTTGCTTCTCGCGTTGGGTGTTAGCTTTCTGCTTGGCTTTTTCGTTGGATGCTAATTAGTTCTGTTAATAGGGGCCTCGCTGCCTTCATGGAAGTGGTACGTTTGGTGTGTGTGCTTTTCATTTGAAGTCAGCAGTGAGTGGAAACCCGTTTCTTTCGGTTTACTTTCTAGGTAGATGCGCTTGATCTTGATGTAGCAGACTGGATTTCTTAACAGAGTGCACTCTGAAAACATGTCGCACAAATGTATGTCCACTTAAACAGATAAATATCAAATTTACAGTAATGCTGCTGATCATTTATTACGCAGACCATATTTTCTTACTGACAATGGCTTTGTGTTTGCCATTTTTACAAAAATAAAATGGAATGGCAGTGCAGTACTTAATTATATCCTGCATGCTTCAGAAGAGTGTAATTTAATTTCTGGGACTCACTGTAAGGTAGCTTAAAGCTTAGTGTTTATGTGACAGTGAAATACATTAGTGCCTGTTTCAGCTTGTGGCAGAGAAATGGTTTTCACTCCAGATCTGCACAAACTTGAAAAGACATTGTCAAAACATAGCTCATAGAAATGCACAGCTATACATTGATTAGTAGGCTAGAGAGCCATTGCAATCAAAACAACTAATCAAAGTACACTTTTTGACAACCCTAGTTCTCAGTTCTCTTTACCTTCCCCCTCTGTTGTTAAGATCTCTTCCTGATCACGTCAGCGCATCACACATGCCTAACAAAGGGTACAAAGAGCTTTCTTACCATAATGGCTATTTTTCTTCTGCTTTCTTAATTTTAAAAAAATATGTAATGGGTGTAATTCTGCATTTGGCAGCTTAGTTCTCTTGCTGGTTTCTTGTTCGTGTAGATTTGGATTAATGTTATTGGATAGAGTCCTTTGTAAACTTGAACTTCCGAAATACCTAAAAGAGATGATGTAGCTAGACGTAGACTTGACTGAAGTCATTGCCTGAAAATTCTAATGGAGATAATGTCTTCTTTGCCATCACTGAAAAATAGAATAATAAGTATACTTCTGAAGTAAGTATGTAATTTGCAATAATAAGATATGGTAATACATATTTATTCACAGTTTTTTAAATTGTGAAATAAGTCTTACTTGTCTTGCAGATTGTTTTATTTATATGGGACATGATCTGACCTTCTTTTCAAAAGATTGCTGACAAATTTAGTTGTATTAAGCTATCTCAAATTGTACTTTTCAGTACAAATTTCAGCCATCTAAATTTGTACTTTAACAGAACTTAAGTATTGTGGTGTATTTTGTTAAAATAATGAGAAGTTAATGGAAGCTGTGCATCAAAAGATTGGAATTGTTTGGTTGGTGAATTAGAAAGATTTGACTATATAGGCTGATAATAAATTGTTTTACAAGCTCTTTAAAACCGTACTTATGAGGCAGAGTAAACTCTGACTCAGTTTTACTGTACACATTTTATCTGTATTTGCATAAAGTCATTTGGGCTGGATCATGACACAATATGAGCTGAGACAATAGTGGAGGTTTTGGTTTTTCTTTAGTTTTGTTTATTTTGTGGCTTGAGCATTTGGAATTTCACAAGACACATAACTAAAACTGACACTAGATTTTCACGGGTAAACACATGTTCTTGGCCAAGAAATAATGCAGCACAATGCAAATGAGACAATAGTTGATACATCAAAAAAAAAAGATAAAATTCAGTTCTTCACTTTTTCTGATATTCTCATTGTAGTGTTTTGAAATATAAAAACATAAAGATGTTTTGGCTTTTCTTTTTGGACTATCTTGTGCAGTGTGCTGAATCCAAGAAATTAAACACTAACAAAATGTATTCGCCATTAGTGTTCACTTTGCTTATACTTACTTCATGAGGAATATTTGCTCATGATCAATGAAAATGCCATGAATATGTAGTTAGATACTTGGAGCAGCTGGGGATCATCATGTAATACTCATGCACAGCACAAGGTGAGAGAGCAAAGTATTTTGTGTAACTGGTACATGCTAGAGTATAGTTTCCAAAAGCTTTGCTTTTAAACTTTTCTTTCTGGCTCACTTCCTCAATGTACTTAGGCCATAAACCAACAGGAGTTTGGTCTAACACTGACTGGACTGGAAGGCAGTAGAACAAGCTGGACGCACTCAAAACCAAATGTGGGGACTGGATGTCTAACTCCCATATTTTAACCTAGAACTCCAAGACTATCCATTTTTCCCATTAGAAAAAAAGGTCTGTATCGTATCATATTGAAGAACTCACACTTGGATAAATGAGGACCCGGAAGTCAGATCTTTGTTGGTACTTTGTGCATCTGTGGAACTCTGACTTTCATTACAGTATGCTTTTAAACAATTGCCTTTCAGATTTCATCTGAAGTTTCACGAGTATTGTAGAGCAGTAGCTAACAGAAAGCAGCCTTCTGGGGGTCATTAACACTTTTTAGAAGCTTGGAATAATCCCTTCTTGGTGGTTACACTCATGGAGTACAAAGTGATATTTGATAATCTGGAAATTTGTTGAAGTTTGAAAATAAGTGCAAATATAAATGCTAAATGTTTATTGTAAGGAGTAAATACAGACTGTGGTACTGTAAATCTCATAATTGAGGCAAAATTTAATAGGTAAAGGTGGCTGGAATGTATTGTATCTTTTAAAATGAAACTGAATCCTTTTAACATTAGACAACTGGTACTTAATTCTGTCAATTCATTTGGTCTCACCCTCAGTGCTGGAGTTCATTTTGGCTGCCCTGAGTCAGGTGAAGAGCTAGAATGATGAGAGATGCTGAAAATCAAGGGACAGCAACAGAGATCTGGTGTCATACCAAGGTCAGACACTATGGATGTGTACACAATAGTAACAAAGGAAAAATAAGCTAAATGCTCCTCTCTTTTTTTTTTTTTTTTTTTAAAAAGGTTAATTCCTCTGAGGTATTTAGCTTGCTTACGGTGTTACAAAGCTTTCTCCAATATTTTTCACTGCAACTTGGTATTTCTTCCAGGTATTAAATGTTTAGGACTTCATGCTGAAGGTCTCTGTGCCTTGAAAGCTTCTTCCTATGGAACATTCCAGTATTTCATCTGGCTCTTCGGAAATTCTTCTCAAAACATGTCCTTGCAAGTTTTTTCTATGCATCACTACTTGCCCACAGTTTTGGCCTCAGTGTTTGGTAATGTTTGTTTACAGCTATGGCAGTTCAGTGCATGGTCTTTATGATGATATAAGGTGTGGGATTTCTGAGAATGCCTTTTCAGACAAGTGAGTTAATTTTCATGGTGTAAGGTGGTTAAGTCTAGGTATTCTTTGAAAAAGATAAGGGCAGTCAGGTAGATTAGCTAGTCTAAATTCAGAGCTTCAGTTTTCAAGTACTACATCTCTAGAGACTTACAGTTTGTCAGGGTGGGATGCCTATCTTTAAGTTGTTGAAGCTATCAGTTACAGTGTTTCCATTAAGACTTACAGCTGTATGTGCAGAGATTCTGGTTTTCTGTCTTAAGCATTCAGCAGATAAACTATAATCCTAGTAAGTGCTTCTGTACAATCTGCCGTTACTGCTCTGGCACAGTGTTGTGTGACACGTTAGGCTGACTGCTGATGGGTGATAGCTGTAAATCTACACTGTGCATTGAGAGGATAGAGTTAGATTAGATATTAGGAAAAAATTCTTTACTGTGAGGGTGGTGAGACACTGGCACATGTTGCCCAGAGAAGCTGTGGATGCCTCATCCCTGGAAGTGCTCAAGGACAGGTTGGATGGAGCTTTGAGCAACCTGGTGTAGTGGAAGGTGTCCCTGCCCATGGCAGGGGGATTGGAACTAGATGATCTTTAAGGTCCCTTCCAACCCAAACTGTTCTGTGATTGTATGATTTCTCATGCTGGATACTCAGGCCTTTACAAATTTCATGATCTTTGTGTTGTAAAACATAGTTTTCTTTTCTGCTTTTCAGAAGATGTGTTTAAATAAATCCAAAACTGGGATAGTAGTCTCTCACTAGTAGAATTACTGATAAAAATATCTACTGGCAGTTACTTGCTGTGGCTTCTATCTTCTGTGAAGTGCGTGGAGGGGAGAAGACAGACACCCAGATCCTGCTGAAGACACTTAATTCCCTCAGGTTCTCTAACAACCCCAATTTAAGAGGCTATATCTGGAATAATGGGTCCTATTTTGGGTCCCTCAGTACCAGAGGTGTATCAGTGAACTGTTTTCCAGCAGAAAACCACTGTGAGAGGTGGGGACTGTAGTGTGTCAGAAATGGAGAACTGTATTCTTTAAACCTAACAAGAACATGCTAATGTGAGGGAGGTTACTAATTGGCTTTAGCTGCCTAAAGATGGAGCCAGCCTTTTCAGAAGTGCGCAGCAAAACCAGACACAGTCATAAGTTGCAGCAGGGGGAACTCTAGCTGGACATCAAAAACATTTTTTTTAGACAATCAAAGTGGTTAAATTGTAGAACAGTTTGTCCAGAGAGGTTGGAAGTCTCCATCAATGGAGATTCCACAAAGCTTGTCTAGTCAAGGCCTTGACTAACCTGACCGAAGTTACAAGCTGGCCCTGCTTCAAGCAGGGGGCTGGACTAGAGACCTCCAGAGATACCTTCCGGCCCAGCTAATTCAGCATTAACTGCCTTTTAGCAGCTGTTGGTGAACATTTTGTGCCTTTTTTTTTTTTTTTTTTTTTTTTTTTTTTTTTTCTGTTTACAGTTGATATTTCTGAGTTCTGGACATGAGTAGAACATACTGGGAGAGATGAGTTTAGGGTGCAGTTCTGCAGTTGTTGAAGCTATTGCTGCCTTCCTGCTCTTTGATTCCTATGCCTGTCCCTATATGGGCCCTGATGTGTGTGTGATACCTGGAGTGAGTTGGTTTCAGGATGCTATTATTTCAGGAAATTAGACCAGCAATAATTCCTCCCAGGTTATTGATTTAGAAGAGGATGTTGAGAACCAGGAATGAAATTTTGTGGTGAAGAAGGGTGACAGCACGGAGGTGCTGGTTTAGGTCTGCTTAAACAATTAATGGGGCTGCACTGCACTAGCTGACTTCAGAAGTCATTAGTGTAGTTTTTAGTGCTTAATTCGTAGATCTTGTTTCAGCTGTGTCAGGCCATCTCAGGAAGATGTTAGTGTCTCCATGTCATTCTGTAACTCATCTCTACCCCTCTGCTCAAAGCTGTGGCATCTTCTGATCTTCAGGTGAACCTTTTCTGACCTGCTTCATTCCAAATCTGCAGGGATAACAGAGATGGCTAAACCAGGGCACAGGGGCTGATGATCTGGATGGATTGGGCAAACATCTCTGGTCTGGAGACTTCAGCAGAAGGGTGGTGATGGAGGAAGCAGCATTTGGTGTTGCCATCTGCGCAACAAATGTTTCTCTGCAGTGTGTGTATGTTGGATGTCTGCCTGACTGGCATAAATTCTAGTCTGTAATCCTAACCTTGTGCTTTTAAGTTAACTTGATTCTTTTTGGGTGTTAGGGAGTCAAATTTATGTTTGTGTGAACAAATGATATAATGTATTTGATTCACTCTTGCTGTTTTGTATTTTTTTTTTGTTTGTTTTGTTCAGTGCTATGTTAAAGGAAACTGAACGCTTGTCAAGCACTATCCATAATGTCTTGGCATTCCCTTATTGTGATGACAAATAATGTATTATTACCTTTTGTAATTCTCAGATAAAATTGTTCCTTCCTCCTGATGCAGAGAGAAGTAAATTTTCTTAATTAGACCAGCTGATACAGTTAGAGAACTTAGACAAGGTTTTGAGTGCGCCATTACTTCTTCAAGCCTTAAGTAAAAGTGTCGTAAATACAAGCTGACAGTAACTGCTGAGAGTCTTAGGCTATATCTGAAAGATATTGGTTAGTATCTCTTGAGTATAAAGTACTCTTGAGTATAAAGTGTGGAAATAGAGGGTGAGGTGGTTTAAATAACATTTATGCAATTAAACTCTGCCAAGGCACAATCCTAGTCCTTGGAATGTCCATCTGGTTTATCTAACTGATAGAATTCAGGAGTATTCTAAATTTACAGTTTAAAATTATAATTGGTTCAATCACAACGGCTGATGGCTAAGGAACATCTTGCAGATATTCTGAATTTACCAGTCTTTGTCCCATGAAGCAGAGGTGTTTTGTGGTACAGTTTTATCATCCTTTAGTCTTTCTGAATTTGTGCCATCCTACTTGGTGACTGTTTAATGCAGCAGTTTCTCTTACCCACTGCATTGGTTTAACCCTGGCCAGCAACTAAGGACCACACAGCCACTTGCTCACTCCACCCTGCTGTGGGAGAGAGACTTGGAAGAGTAAAAGTGAAAAAACTCGTGGCTGAG
>JAVJGJ010000014.1:32715901-32752328 GCA_035590215.1 Microhierax caerulescens | reverse complement strand
CCAAATGTCCCCTGCTTCCTCCTTCTTCCCCCAGCTTATTTGCTGAGCATGATGGCATGTGGTATGGTATATCCCTTGGGTCAGCTAGGATGGGCTGTCCTGGCTGTGTCTTCTCCCAAAGTCCTGTGCTCCCCCAGCGTACTTGCTGGTGGGGTGGGGTGAGAAGCAGAAAAGGCCTTGACTGTGTGTAAGCACTGTTCAGCAATAACAAAAGCATCCCAGAATTATCAACACTATTTCCAGCATAAATCCAGAACGTAGTCCCATACTAGCCACTGTGAAGAAAATTTAACTCTATCCCAGCCCAAACCAGCACACCCACAAAACAGTTTGTGATAACTGGCTTCTGCTCTTCTGTCTCCTCTTGAAAATGATGTGCTAGATGTTGTACATACTTTACCCAAGTTCCTCTACTTGGCATTTGTGTGCCACCTTGCAAACTGTAGTTTTTACAGGCAAGGTGGCTGTGTATGTTGCCAGCTAAAATAATTGTGATACTGCGCTGAGTGGTTGAAAAATGGAATTCAGGATTACGTATTTTACCGTAAGAGTGGGATTTATCCTTAACTTTTGAACGCCATGTATCTAGTATAAACTAATGAACTAGGCAGCTCAAGAAGTTAAATAATTCTTCTATGTCACATGCTTCTTGAATGAAATAAACCACCTTCTTTCATTTTTTTACAGTAAAAATTTAGAATAATAAACTTAGCTAGGTGTCAGACTTCTTGGTCGTTGAAAATTCTTCCTGAATGAAATGCTTTTAATGTCTCTTGGACAGACCCTTAAAACTGTGGTTATACTTATAATTTTGTTTCAGATGGACCCTACTAGAATTTCAAAAGAACATGCACACTGTGTCAGAACACTTTTTGGACATCAAGAAAATACAGATTTGCATGATACATCCTTTGAAAATCAAGAAGCAAAGTTGATGCCAGAATCGTGTAGAAGCATGAAACAGGCTCTTCAAAGAGCTGTGCAGAAGGTAAGTGACAGCCAGGCAGTTCCTTTATTTTGTGCTCCTGTTGAACTTACAGCAATTTTTCCAATGTCTGTGTTCAGAGGTAAGTTCTATGACGTGTTTTCTAGTGTTCAAATAATACCTGAAGTTCCATCCAAGATCATGTGGTCTTTGCTCATGAGCCTGGTAGTAGTTAACCAGTTCTGTATTCAAACACATTTTGGGCTTTACTTTTTTTAACAAAGGAAGACTTGAAGTTGCACTAAGAAGACTATAACTGCATTTAGTTGATTGGCCATTCTGACATTTGGATGGGCCTGAAGGTAGTAATTTATCCTACTATTTGTACAGGTTTGTAGACACTCTAGATGTTCATAGGAAAGGACAGTTTAACATATTTTCAAAGTAGTCTTCCTGTTTCTGACAAGATTCTCCCAAGTCAAGATTATCAGCAGGCAAAATATTGCCTGAAAGACAGAGGAGAGAACATTTGCTCTCATTTGCTCTTGTTTCTTACTTTTTCTGCAGCCCAAAGTGAGGGATAGTATCTCCTTTTTTATTTTTTTTTTTTTTTTTCAGTGCAGACCTTTCCCGTGCTGGCAGAAGAGCTGCTTTGCTATAGCACAATAACTGGACAGTCTTTGCCCAGCAGTTGAGAATGGCAGCTAGTTCCCAAACACAGATAGCAAAAGTAGTCAGCTAAAGAAGTCAGCCCTACTGCAGTTACTGGCTTTGGTCTTTTTGTGTGATCATGATGGTGTTTAGTGCTAATTATGGGCTATTTAACAGCTGAATGTCTGAGTGCTGTGGTATTTGGTTTTCCTGGCTTACCAGGTCCATTACAACTTCGCTTCTTTACATCTACATAGGACTGTCAGTGTTTTGTAAAGGATATTACATTAGGTTTGAGCTGAACTCACACCTCACAGAGTGAATTGTACTTGAGTTAATTATATAGGACTTTAATTGTGCTAATGTCATGTTTGCTTTTAAGAGTACCCTGAGTGACAGATCTTTTTGTGCACAAACCCTAAAGAAATCTTAGGGTTCATGCCTTGTCCCTTTTACTAGCCACCCCCTTTAAAAATTGTGTGTGTGTGGGAAGACTAACTCTGTAGAATTAGTTCTTTCCTTCAGCATTTTATAGAAGCTCTCACCTACTTTGCTCTGTGTGCTGGTACTAGACTGCTTGTTCATGCAGCTCCCATGGCAAAGGAGCTTGTTACAGTAAGTGAATGGGCAGCCCTGTGTTCTGGTCATTTGCTGCTGGTTTCTCAACAAAGGCATTGGCTTTAGCTGAGACTGCATATCCTGCCATTCTGGATGGAGGTTAAATGCTGCAATGTCCGTGGCCAAGATAAGTAGCGAGTAGGGATAACTTTTTTGGCTGATGATCATTAGTTTGAGAAAAATAAAATTTCCCTTGCCAAAGTAATCAGACTCTGAATTTCCTTTGAATGCAACAGAACATATTAAGCAGCTGTGTCAGTGTTCTGGGGTGCTTTGTCATCATATATTGATGACACATAGAAACATAAAGATAGGAAAATGCTTGTCTGGACCTACATTTGCTTCTCTTTTTGGTATATCAGAGAAGTGAAAGAAAAAGCGTTATGGCCAAATTATACTTTATCATGTTCTGTAGGCTCTGCTACAGTGAAGGGCATAGATGCACCTGAATCTTACTTCCAGTTGTGCTAATCCTCTGTGTTGGGAATTCAGCTGTTGTGACTTGAAAGTGGTTTCCTATCATCTGTGCTTTCTTCACTTTACTGAAAGAGAATCTAACCTGTGTGTGTTTTAAGAACCAGTATCCTTGTTTGAATTGAACATATTGAATTATTTGAATTCAGCATGTTAAGTGACTGAAACAGAATGCTTTAAAATACCATTTACATTTTGTCATTTTTCAAATTTTGTCTTTTGCAATTCAAGCTGTTCAGGAAATGAAAATAGACAACTTGCTTTTGCTCAGGTTTATGGTCTGGCTACAGCTTTTAGCTTACTGCACTGGTTCTCATCTGTTTTCCTTGCACACCTGTAGACCTAGTGCTTAAATCAAAAGCAGGCATTGACATCGAAAATGAAAGTGCTCTTATGAAAACCAGTGTAGTAGGGCTGCAAGGTCAGGTCTAGATTTTCTTTTAATGAAAATCTAATGTTGAATTCCTTAATATATTCCAGGATAAAGATACTACTTAGGGAGCAGCTTACTCAGTAGACAGCACATTTTCAATATTGCCCATAAACTTTCAAGCAGACAAATAATTTATTTTCCTAGCCTGTCTGTCTGCTTACTTTTTCTTGCATGTAATCTTAAAAACCGTTTGGCATTCCAGATGTACTAACCACAGTTCTTGTGAAGTCTGTTATGAGCCTGAAGTAGAAAGGACTACAAACATATCTTGGGTCAATTCATAAGTAACTTTTCTTGGCAACACTCCCAGCTTCTAGCAGCTTGGGGAATTCAGGCATAAACTAGTCTCCCACATGGCAACAGAGTACTTCACTAGACCTCCAGGGCAGCACTTACAAAGATATCTATATACTTAGCAGACATTTAAAGTGCATATAGTTATAGACAAACTCAAGGTTTCATGAGCATTGGTGTAAGTTGTTAAAATTTCACAGTTTCTATCCTACAACCTTACATGCCTTTTTATTTTCTGCAGGCAACAGGATACTCATTTGGGTAGAGGTTGTAGTGCTGCTGATCTCTAAACTATCTTCTGATGAATATTGGTTCATGTACTTTCTATCTAACTTCCTTTCTGATTAGCTTTCTTCAGATTGCTGAATTTCTGGCAAGATTATCAGATACTTCTTCTGGTATTAACTGGATTTAAAGCACTCAGGTAGTAGAAGAAACAACTGCACAAAGGAGCTTTAAGATCACATTTGAAGCAATACATGAATGTCCAGAGGGGTTCTTTTCTGATTGGTCTTGAAAGGCTACTTATAGCTGCTCAAAGTAGATATTGTGATAGTATAAAAGCCAAAGGTGAGAAAAAGCTGTTCACAAATATCATGTCTGCAAATGTAGCCTTCTCTGTGCATCCTCAACATTGGACAGAACTTGAAGAGGAAGAGTTGTTTATTTTGAAGATGCTGAGATGCTAAGGGTTAAAACCTGCAGCCTGCTGTGGATGAGGAAAGAGCAGTTCCCAACCTTCCAGGCACTTAAAGCATGATTTTAGTTTTTAAAATGTAATAGTTTTTTAGCTTCCCAATGGCCTCTTCAATTTCTTGGATGGAGGAAGACACATTTTTCATTTTTTGTGACAGGCTGCTTGTCTGTTTGAATAGTGACTGTGTGAAAAAGGTTGGAATGTGGGAAGCAGGCCAGCAGAGTTGACATGGTGGGTAGTGAGCAAATGACGCAAAGGTGTAGAAGTGCAGCTTTTTGTAAGACTAAGTGGTTTGATTTTTGTGTACAGTTTTCCTAAAAATAGCTCAACAGCTTGGTAGCACTCATGGTTCTGTGGGTGGCAGTTTTAAGAGAAGTCACTGAATAATATTTTGTCAGCAGTTCTCATGCCATTATAGCAGTGTTCTAGTGACAGGTTCTGTTAAGCTGTTTCTGCTATCTTAATGGTAGTGTACATTGTGATTAGGTATGAGATGCTTAAAGACATTTAGGTGCTAAATAATGCAGTTTAAAGATCTGGAAAAACCTAGCTCTTAATTCCTTGCAGTAAGGATACCAGGGAATTTGTATAATCCCACTAAGAGGCTATGTTTAGACAACTGGCTCTCTGCAGGCATCTGCTGAAAAATGTGGTCCTCAAGTCCTTTGGAGTCAAAAGCAAGTATGTGCTAAAACGCTTTAAGGTAGGTTGTGTATCAGCACCTTGGAACTGTAGAAACATGAAGAAAAAAAAATATCTAGAGAAGTGCTGAACTACTTATTCTTCAGGAGGAAACCCATAGCTCCATCTTTATCTAGGGATTAGTTCATGTATTTCAACTTCCTTTTGGAAGCAACATTACAGAAATGAATATGAAAAATCTGTGGGGCTGGTCAGAATCCAGTAAAGAACTTGGCACCAATCCAGTGTTTGGAGAACTGATGAAGGATTTCTGTTCACTGGCCACAGGTTGGCCACTTCTAATCCAATGACAAGCACACAGAAGAGTCAATGAACATGAGCCAGTTTCCAGCTCTTTTCAGTGTGTTAGTGTTGGGTTCACTCTTTAATCTCCCTTTTGTTGTAATGACACTTGCATTCCTAATTGCATATTAGCATAGCTTCAAGAGGAGTATAGTAGAATATTCCTGTCAGAGAGAGATGCTCCTGGGATACAGGAAAGTAGGCTCAAGACCATCAGGACAAGGAGAGTTGTTGACCTAGGTCTTCCTGGGTAGTGCTTCTGCTTACTAAGTGGTGATGTTGCAGATGAACAGCACCACCAACAGTCAGAAAGAAAGCAGCTCGGAGTGCATTTCATGAGGACCACAGCTGTTCCACATGGCAGGTGAACCAAGTCAGGCTGCTAGGTGTCAGAAGGTGAGGTACCCAGATGTTCAAGCTACAGCATCTTTGGAAGTGTGCAGAAGCAGAACTCTCTACTCCTAAAAAAAATATAGGTTAAGAGGAGGATAGAAATTGGTCAGTTCAGGGACTGCAAGGGAGCAGTTACCAAATGTGGGATTTTTTTGGTTTAGTACCAGTTTAGATAATAGGAGATTAAAAAGTACATAGCTCTTTTTTTTGGATCTGCCTGGTAGGATCTTCAGGCAAGGATGTTATCACATCCCCCAGAAAGAAAAGATACAAAAGCAGACTCTGCATCTGAGAAGCTGCCATTAAGAAAGCAAGAAAACAAGAGAGTCTTCCCTTTACAGGGCAAGGATTGGGAGTAAACGTGGTCCAGTAATCTCTGATAGTGTGGTCGATCTCCCAGTCTTTTACCTTATGTCTTGTTCTCTTTAGAGGCTTTTGCCACTTTTTGTAGTACCTAGTACTTGCAATTTTTTGTCATCTTCCTACTTCTGATGAAGTTAAAGAGCTCAGGTGTGGCAAGAGGCTGATGCTGGTGTGTAGCTCCTAGAATTGAGCTTCATTTCATGCACCTAGAACTGACACTGAAGTAGGAAGATCAGAGAGGGAAAGTGAATGTAAATAGGGGAGGTGGACATGAGTTTTGCTTCTTTTGAAGTTGCAATTCTGCATTTCTTCTCGTCTCTACAGCAGAAGGCATCTTAATGATTCTTATCTACAAAATCAGCATATCTCTGCTGAAGAGTATGCTTTGATAGTCATACTACAACTTCCATACTGCTGTGGCTTTTCATTTTGGTTTAGCATTTAAACACCTACTGAAAGAGGAAAGTGAGAGTAATAAATGCACCAGCTAAGGCATTGCAGATTTCACTGTGGCTGCAAAATTACATAAAAGCAAGACTTCAGGTGTTTTGAAAGTAGGATTTCAAATTCTAAAACACCGCAGTGATTGAGAGCGCAGTGGAACATTGCTGATCTGGCCAAATCTGAGCCATGTTTCATATATGTGGTATTGAATCAGATGAACAGCAATATATGTGACACAAAGACAAAAGACAGGACTTCTCATGTTTCAGAGATGAGATGATTTTCTATCCACAGCAAAATGTTTCCTTTTACTAAACATCATCTTGGTGGCTTCATGGTTTGAGCTATTCTGAATAGCAAGTAGAATATTACCCCTGATTTTTAGAAAACAAGAGATGAAGAGAGTGATGGGAGAGCAGGGCACAGAACTGAGGACTGAACTTAATGTTACCAAGACTCAGTCCAGGCTTGCGACAAGAATAGGCTGCTTAGACTTTTGAAAGCTGCTGTTTGTATGTTTTGTCAAGGTGAAAACAGGTATGGATTATAAAAAGCAAGTTTTTTTGTGGTGCCTGATGTCTGTTACTTGCACTAATTTTGGTTTTGAGTAACACTGGTTTCATGTTAAAATTCATCTGCAGTTTTGAAGAATGCATACTTCCAAACTCTGGCACCCAGTCCATTTGGCCCAGTACCGATGTGGAATATGCTTAATCCTTTAGTTCCTGCATACCTTGTTAGATGTGAGCCTTGATTATAAAGCCTGGTAGATCTGCAACCTTCCCTGTTAGTGGTCAAGTGGGAGGGGTGGAGGTTTTAATTTACCTCATTACAAATGAAATTCAGAGCTTAGCTTTACTTAGTTATTATGGTGGTTACACACTAGTCCCTATGTAGAACTGCTTCTTGCATTACCTTCTGACCCCAAGCAATTAAATCAGTTCATAACTCTTGTTTTATGTGATGCGTTCTTAGCAGCTATTGTTCCATTATACTTTGAGAAATATTCCAAGTGCCGTAAGTAGGAAAGGTTGTAAATGTCCTGTGAGCAGTACTTCAATAAATAGTGCAGTGATCATACACATCGTCATCCCTATCCACCTTTATTAGAAGTGTTGGACAGAGGAAGTAATTTGATTGTGGCAGCTAAACTGTGTGTTAATATTATACATCATGTAAGTATGAGAATATGAATCCCAGGTATCTGAATATACTTCAGTTAGAACAGCCCCCGTGTATACGTACACACAGTGTGTGCAAACTACATGAAATACATGATACTACAAACCCAAGGCACTATGACAGCAGTGACTCTTTTTCATTTTAGGAAGTCCAGCGTGTCATGGGAAGAGCACCACCAAGACCAGAAAAAGGTAGGTGCTGGCTTATGACTGAGAAATATTTCAGTTCTAAACTTGTCTTTCTGAGGTAATGTGATTCTTTTATCTCTAGCTGCAATGGAGGCATTAGGAATGGATCTGTACAAGAGAAACAAACCTGAGAAGCTGCCATTTGCCCATCTCATTATTGATGATAAGAATATTCCATCTGGTAAGTTCATTTTTAAGTGAATTCTTCCAATGCTACTATAAATGTGTTAAACAGTGAAGTATATGAAAATAGTTCAGCAATACCAACAACAGACTGGGATTTCAGAAATGGCTTTTGATGATGAGAATAAATTGGTTGTGTTAAGGGATTTCAGAGGCAGCAGGGGTAATGCTAACAACAAGGATAGCTTCCCTTTGCCTCAGGTATCTTAACATCAGTCTGTTACGTGCTGAATGGCCTCCATTTCACATGACCAGTTTTCATGATCAAGCTGTGAGGGCTTGGCCTACCTATTCGTGCTGTCTTCAGGTGAGAAATGGAGGTAGGCATTGAATGCTCTCCTCAAGTTTCTTATTTTTGTTGGCTAATAAGGCCCATCTGGAGTTCTTCACTGACACTGGACATCAGCTGTAGGTATACATGCACACAGACATATGCGTACATAGGTACAAGGATATATTAATACAAGATTGGCCATAATCCAGATGTTGCAGGTTGGAGGATGTTTTCCTTCCATTGAATCTAAGGTTTTTCTGTTATCCTGTTGTCAGATAAAGAAATATGTTGTTTTCTATTGTAAAATTCAAGAATGTCATATGTCCATCTATTCCACCCTTCACAGCAACGCTCCTTTTGCGTGCTGAAGTATAATTGGATCTGTATTGGGTGACACAGCATTTGTCTTCAGGGTGGATTTGCAAGCTGAAAATCTTATGTGAACACATAACACACGTCAGGTGTCCATCAGTGTAAGAACTTGCCATAAAGGAAACACATCTTTCATTTTGAGGTGCTGAAGGCCTAGAACTGCAGTCCCAGCATCATTATTACAACTTGCCTGCTAGTTCCCTGCCTTCTGTGGGTACTCCCATAGCATAGGACTGAATTTATAGCAAGTGTTTCCTTCTGTTAATGGCATGTTGGAAAGGTTTTGTCATATCCATTCATTATTATTATGTTGCAGGGCTGCTATATACTTTTTCACTTCAAGACTCTCTGGGCCTTCCTGATGTTCAGACATGCCAAAGATTCACAAGGGTCTGTCTGTATCCATCTAGTCTGATAGCAGGAAGATCAAAGATCATGGCATTGTACTCTGAGCAACAGGGTTTCTGGTCAGTGTGTTGACTTGGATGCAGTATGTTTCTGAGATATTGAGTAGGGGGGGAAAGAAATGTTCCTGTGGCTTTTATTTGCCCCTGTGATAAGAGGACGCATTCTTTTATCTTGCCAGAGCTCTTGTTCTTTACCCACAGGTACCTTTGGATAGCTTTGGGAATATCCTCACTAGTACAGTATGAGGGAACAAGGCATGATTCTGCCTTAGAACATTCTCCAGAGGAAAAGATGAATTCCTGCAATTTTAAGATATGTTAGTACTGTTTCTTTTTTTTGCCCTGGGGCAATGTCAGTTGAGATTTTTCTCTCTGTATTCCCAGCACAGTGATCATCTTTGGTGTGGTAGAAGTAAACCAGAATGTTTTCTGAAGCTATTAGAGGATCTTGAGATAGGAGGGAACATTGATCACCACTGATTTCTTCCTCTGAAGCTGTATTCTTTCTGCAGTGCTGAACTTATTAATTAAGCTATGTGCATTCCTTTTATATTTTATATGACCAAACCAAGGGGGAATGCTGTGTTGAGGCTTGAAATCTTAGCTTTTTAGCAGGCTGCATAGTAATACCTTGCTCTTGCTCAATTTAAAAACAAAGCACTTTTGTACAGCTCCTTGCCTGGAGGGATAGGATTCTTTCTCCCTTCAAGAGCATTGATGCCTTTCTAACCAGAGAGCTTAAGCAGCTTGTCAGATGGCAGTCAGAACTTCTACAAGCTTTCTTATTAGGTCAAATGCCTCCTGACAAGCTTCTATTTCAATCAGATGTTGCCTTTTGACATAGGTCAATAGTAGAAGATGCAGTATCAGTAAACTTGTCTTAGCATTTTGTCTTTGAAGGGTTCAGTTAATTTGCTCATCAGAGAGAGAGACCACTTACATCTACAGAAGTGGAGTGTGTCAGTGTCACACTTTGAAATCCACCTTTTCCCGTGGGGAATTTATTTGCTGTCTACCTAAATGTTGCAGTAAACTGTATTTTTATCAGGGCTAGTAGTGATAATTTTTACTGTTGCACATCACTGCATCGATCTTCCAAGGAGTGACATAGCACATCTGTGAATAACAGCAAGGGAGGCATTGCTTGCTCTATTAGTTTTGGGGGTGGTTTTTTTTTGTTTTTTTTTTTATTATTTGTGGTTTTTTGTTGTTGTTGTTTGTTTGTTTTGTTGGTTTTTTTTTTAATAGCACAGTCTGCAGGAGCTATCAGAAATAAAGCGTGTGTGGCAACAAGCTGCTTTGTTTCTCCTTGGAGCAGATCAACCCCTTACCAGTGTGATGACTTGAACATATTACCTGCTGATCTGGCACGTATGACTTCTGACTCTTTTGGAAGAGCACTGGCCAGGATGTTAATTGTGAGCACAGCTTCTGCAGTCCTTGTGGGCATTGCAGCAGTGAGGGGCTCTTGTCAGTATGGGTGGCTGGAACCCTGGACCTCTAGTTGTGAGGCACTTTACTATCATACTGGCTGCTGTGAGGCAGTACCCACATGGTTGGGTGGCATAGAGGTTAACGACAGGCATAAAGGATGAAGAATTTGCCTGAAGGTTACCAGGAGTTTTTCTCTCCCATTCCCTGACTGCAAATAGCAATTTCTATTTTCTTCCCCTGATTCCTTAGCCTAAATGAAATCCTTCTAATTTGTTTTATGCCATCCATGAGTCTGGACAGATCTGGTCGTAGTATTTTAAGGTTCACTGCTGTCATCACTCTGACCCAAAGAAAACAGTCGGGGTGGGGTGAGGTGGGGGGATAATCAGTCTTCATCATTGTCAAACAGGATTTAAGTAGTTTGCCACTGAACACCTTTCATGAAGGGGCACTGAGCAGTGTCTGAGGGAACACTTTATTTTTTTACCTGGTTCACAATGATATCAAGCTCCACATGGACTTTTGCAGCTGGGGGGAGTACGAGGAAGGGGGAAAATAACGCTTCCCAGATCTTGGTGTCCCCACCCATCATTGGGCTGCAGAAGCCATAGTGGTTTGGCTTGCTGTGTGTATTTTTTAGGTTTGCTGCCTTAGGTTAAAGCTGGATGCTTGCTGGTTGGTTTTTACCAGAGCTCATTATAAATGCTACCTATGTTTTAAATGAAAACAGTGAATTTTGGTTTATAAATTGATTACAGAAATTACTCACAGTTTAAAGGAGAAAATCACAAACAGAAATATAAATATTAAATATATCATTTGGAATGTGAACTGATACCTTTCACTGTCTTAAGGAAATGCTGTAGTATTCTGAGTTATTTACAGCTAGAGGTTCAGCTTAGTTGCCATTTTTCTCCAAAATAGTTTTTCAGAGCAAACAGTGCTTTGATCCTTCCCTCAGGCTTAATTTATACCTGAAAGCTACTAGGATGCAAACAAATTATCAATACAGGGCTAATTCCTCCTCTGGTCCCCTCCCATCATATTACTTTTCAGTAATTAATTTTATTGAAACTCATTTGTATTAGTTCATGCTCACAAATATACAAGACATTGTTTTGATTTATAATCAAAACAATGATTACAGAAAGACTATATTATCTTGACTTTTTTTATAATGCTTTTTACCATGTCTGGAATGTTACCTTACTCATTATCCTCAGACATCTTCCTTCTCTGTCAACATGACTTACCTTGTGCTATGGGTTTTTTTCGTGGCTCATAGTAAATTTTGTCATAGGAGATACTGTATTGCAGTGTTTCTGACTGTCCCATGGCTTGGCTTACGTTTCAGAGTTTCTGCTATATGGACAGCTGACTTTGCACTTGCATGCTTCAGTTTTCTCCTCTGCCTGTGTCTTGGAATATCGATTGTTTTTGGTGTCTCCAAATTTAGGTGTATTACTACCAGAAGCGCTGAGAGCCTTCCATTAAATGTCACATGGTACAACTCCTACCAGTGCATCTTTGTGCTGTGCCAATGACTGGCGTGCCTCTTCCAAAGCTCTGAATTGTGGCAAAAAGACCATCTGCCTCAGTTAATACAATCATAGGATTATAATTTAGATTGGGAGGAGCTTCCAGAAGTTACCTAGGCTAATCCACTGCTCAAAACAATAAGGGTTTTTTATTGAACTTCTATCATCTTTCAGCCTGTCCCTCTATGTGAGCGTGGATGAACGATGAGTATTGCCCTCAACACCAAAACAGTGCGAGCAAACTTCACCCCCTTTTTTTTTTTTTCAAACCCAAATTTGAAATTTGTCAATTACAAATGACTGTGGCACCTATTTTCTCTTTCTCCTTCTTCAGCGGAGAATCATGCATTCCCACTAAAGATATCTTCAAAATTGCTGTTTGATTAACACTGGCAACTAAAAAGTTTACTTGCCAGGTAATTAAAATCTGCCTAGCAACTATCCAGTGGGCCATCAGTCAGTCTGTCTTTCTGTCAGTCTGCCAGCATGTCTTTCTGTTCCATCATATGTATACATTCCTGTCCCATATCTCTGATGTGTGTCTCCTCCGATCCAAGCAGTGATTTCTTGCCTATCCTCCTCATCTTGAAGGTAGCCCCACCTCCCTGGTGCAGTTTTTCTGGCAGAATTAACACTGTGCACAAGAAGTTCTACAACTTCCTCCGCTATCCCCCGTGCTTCAGAGCTGTACTCTGGTACCCCATTGAAGCATCTCTTGCAGGTGAATAATTCCAGACAAGAAGAGACTTAAGATCTTGGTGTCGCTTCCAATTAATTGATGGTTTTCAGAGGTTTTTGAGGCACTGCACAGAAGACAGCTTCTTTGTATGATTTTTCTTGTATCATTTCTACCTGCCTGCACTGGGGCCATAGGGGAGCAAGTATTTATGATCTGCCTTTGACAACCTGTGCTTTATTGAAGTCTTTGTGGAAGAATGCCAAAGGTTTTTGTTCTGGACTACTATTGAAGTATTATTCTCACATGCAAATGTTACTTGCCCTTGGCAGTTAGGGAAGACTCATAGCTCTCAAATTCCCATCCCTACTTCCCCTCGCTTCTTTTTGTGCGAACAAGTCCAAGAGGTATCTTTTTAAATAATGAAATATACCTGGGGCTTTTCCCCAGCATGCTTCTGAGCCTTGTTTCTGGGGCATGCCTTGATATATGCTTGGAGTAGAGGGCACTGGGCCCTGACATGTGCCATGGAAAGTTTGGTGGGAATAGGTTGTTTTGGTTTGATGTTGGCAGAATACAGTACTGAATATTCCAAGCAGGCATTTAGATGCACTGGGAGCCGAAGGTGTAAGGTCCTCTGGTGCCTGTGTGTCCCACGGCTGTGGGACAGAACAAATGGAGTTAGTCTTGTGTGGTGAAAATTGCTAGTGGTTAGGAGGACATGTTAGCCAACTCTCATCTGTTGTCTTCTGCCCAGTGCGTTTCACTGAATAAATGGTAGTGTTGGTGGCTTGTGCCTGTCAGGAACGGTCAGGGCCTGTGCAGCTTTCTCAGTACAGTGCTGTTTCCTCTGTGTGTGTGTGCCCACTGGCCTTGCCTGGATCTTTTCCTCCCACTGTTGCCCGTCCCTCTGTTTTTGCAGGCAGAGGCTGTGAGATGAGGTGGGTGCTGTAGTGGGGTGGTGGTGAAGCTGGGGAGGTGATAGGGCTGGGGGATGTGTGCTGCAGGGCGTGCTCCTCGACAGAAAGTACTCTGATGAATCTACATAGTACGCAAGCTGTAGTAGCATTGCTAACTGGGCTGGTGTTGCAGGTCTGCTTCTTAACACTGTGCCACCAAAACTAATCCGAGGGGTCAAACATGACCTGGTTTGGAAGGAAGACTCAAATGTTCTCTCAGTCCCTGTCTGACCTGCCAGGCCATCTCTCAGCACGGCCTCAAATAGTAGGATCTAAATGAAATGAGGTGTGAGACTTGACCAGCTTGTATCATCTCTTGGAGGTTTCCATGTGGCTACTTGACAACATCACCCAGGAGGTGCCTTTTGGGCCAGGATTCCTGGGGGACGTTAGAACCTGTATCTGCAAAGTTAGCTTTCAGTGACAGTGCTGAGCTGAAGAACTAATCTAAACATCTCCCGTCTCTCAGCTCCTTTTTGTCCTCTTCACAAGGCACTCAGTCACCTTAATAGATACAGCACAGCTTCCTCTTTACCAGGCCACCATCGTGCAGGCAGAGCTGAGAGCTGAAAGGATTTATGTGTTAGAAGGAATTCAATAATGCTTCTTTACATATGTTAATTCTATTAATCTGTCCTTTTTGATAGTCAGATTTAGTAACTGTTACACATGTATTTTGATTCTCACATGCATGATGTTCTGTGGAGATAATTTTCTTTCCTGATTTGTGGATCTCCAGTTTAAGACAACTTGAAGGGGACCATACTCCTCCACGCATGGTATATCAGCTCATTGCTTCTAGTTTGAAACTTAAGATACTTGAAAATAAATGAATAAAAATAAGAAAAGGAAAAAAGCCCAATATATCCAGAGTCACATCTGTGTTCCTGGAGGTTTTTCCTAAGACTTTCTGCTAGGTGTTAGACAAAGAATCAGAGTTTACCTCCTGAACAGCCATGACTGCCCAGCTATAAGTATTTGTACAGTTCTTAAAGAATAAGGGTTGTGCTGTGGGCCACTATCCTACATATCTAGGGTATGATTAAACCAGATTGTGGAGCCTTATTCCAGTACGTGCAAGCACTGGGTTAAGTCTAAACATTGTTTTTGCGTAAAAAGATTTGTTATTTTGTAAATACTTGAAGTGCTGTCTAAAGTCTAGGCAACTTACTGTGTAGTACTAAAGATGCACAAGCATACTGACTTTTTTGCCCTTTTTGTGGGGGTTCTCAAATGAAAATGTTTACCTTTGTACCACTACAGTCACAAGAACATGAAATATGGGGAGGTTTCATAAGGTTTCTCTTTGGAGAATTTTCAGTTTAACGTCTTTTCAGATTTTGTTTAGTTATTCCTCACAAACATTACAGCCTAAAGACTAATAACAAGATTTGCTGTTTTTTCATTAGCAATTTTTCTTTTCAAATTCCTCTCAAGTATTTGTTACTCAAATGAAGTTTTAGGTGGAATGCAATTTCTGTACCAAGCTTCTTCCATGATTGCTTAGCGTAGTCAAACTGTTGGGCAAGCGTGTTGTACCATTGTCCAGCAGATGTTCTAGTGGCAGGGCAAACAGGTAGAAATAGCAAGCCAAGTATGGCAGTACACGATGGGAAAAAGTACCTTATGATTTTTTATTATAATTGTCTAATCTTCACTTTAGGCTATATAACTCTAGTTGCTATTGATTCTAGAAACCCAGAGGTTGCTTTCTAAATGTTGAGGTTTGTTAAATGTTTAAAAATAATTTTTTTATTTTTTTCTTCCCTCTTTAGGAACTCGCAAAGTCAACCTCACATCCTGGCATCATGACAAAGGCCAGGCAAACCTATCAAATATGACGTTCAATGATGGAAAACTAATTGTTAATCAAGACGGGTTTTACTACCTTTATGCTAACATCTGTTTCAGACACCATGAAACTTCAGGAAACCTGACTAAAAGAGGGCTTCAGCTGATGGTGTATATGACTAAAACAAACCTTAAAATAAGGCGCTCGGATGTGTTGATGAAGGGAGGAAGCACCAAATACTGGTCAGGGAATTCAGAATTTCATTTTTATTCTGTAAATGTAGGAGGGTTTTTTAAATTAAAATCTGGTGAAATGATCAGTATCCAGGTATCAAACCCATTGCTACTGGATTCATCACAAGAAGCAACTTATTTTGGGGCGTTTAAAGTTAGGGATTTAGACTGAATCTTTCTTTAGTGTGCTGAAAACTGTTTGCGTTTTTAGTGGTCCAGAAACAACTTGAAGACAGAACTGAAAGTCTTTTGCAGCCCAATTGCATCTGTATAAGCCGTGTATCTCTAAAGACATGTTATTGCCCTGTGCTGACTCCAGTGAGAGTCCCACAAATGCACAGAAGGACAAAATTACATAGTTCTGATTCAGTCTTATAGCATTTTTATTTCATATGTCTCCACTGGCTTCGGTACAGCCATTACAACTTTCACATTGGCATAGTTGAAATCAGAGCAATTAGCAGTATTGAACTTCTGCTTCCAAAAAAAAGTCCAAAAAGTTCTGCCCTTTTTGACCTGTGCTACTCCTACTAATTTTGGTGCAAACGTAGGACAAGACAGAACTTGGCTCCCAGCTTGCATTTAGGGCTCAGTTTTGCTTGGGGCTGAGCATTCTGACCCTGAGATGGCAAAGATTACAAAATTATGACTAATCCCATGCATTTGATGTGGCTTTTCACATGCTTAGTTAAGCCTGTTCTTGCTTTGCTGGATTAGGGTTGGAGTGTTCAGGCTGTGGCAGAAATGAATTGCAGAACACCTGAACAGTTCAGCTGAAGTTTTTACCTGATTGAAAGGACTATTCCAGCAAGAAGGGAGATCATCTGGCCTTGCAGTTCTAAAAGGTTAATTACAGGTCATTTTTACTATTGTTGCACAGTTAATTGCAAATATAGATTGCCAAAATACAGTGTGCCTTTAAAGTATTACATTGTGCCAGAACCTGCAAAGACATTTTTTTAGACAAAAAGTATGTATTTTTATATTCTGTAATATCTAAAGTTATATTTCAGGTGTAATGTTTTGTGTAAAAAAAAAAAAAAAAAGTAAATTATATTGTCCTATAGTATTTGATACAAAATATTTAAAATCTCTTACTGTTTGTATATTTAATGTTTTAAACTGTTTTTAATGTACAGACATGTTAAACTGGTGCACTTTTTAATCCCAATGGGAAAAATTGCAGCTAAAAGAGGTTGTTTGCAATTAGCAAATGTAATATATATCTTTGTTCTTTTTAACTTAATAGATTTCTGTTAATCTTGTCAGTGTTATAGGGAGGGGGGGGAATCACACTGATGTCATAAATAATTACACCAGAATGCTGGTCACTGGGTGCCTTTCAGACCTGGAGGGTAATTGACATTACAAAGCTGGCGTTACCTAAATAAAAAATAAATTTTAAAAATTAATATGTAAGAAGCCATTGAAATGTAGGGGTATTTATAGTTGCTGAACAGACATATTTTCCTACAACAAAACCCTTAAGTTGTAAATTCTGCAATTGAGTAATGACTTTTTTAGCTTAGTTTCCCAAAAAAGTGAAGCTTATGTCATTGCATTGCCTGTCCTTGTCTCTCCTTCTAGCTTTGAAATCTCCGCGTGCTTCTGCCAGCTCAGGCAGGTGAGTGGCAGTGCCAAGAGATACTCTTGCAGGTTTTATGAGAACAGACGGCTGAGAACGACTCGGCCGTTACACGTTATTTGTCAGTGGCTGGCCACTGTTCATATTAGGCAACAAATGAGTACAGGGAGACTCCTAGCTAGCTGCAACGTGTGTTGTTGCTTGTATAGTTGCTTGGCCAAAAGGGGTAGGTGGGTGGAATCTGAGAGGGGGGTATGTGGGACGTAGGGGAGAGCTGAAAGTACTACAGGTGATGTTTAGAGCACATCTAGGCAGGGAACAGCAACTTGTTGGGGAGGGGGTGAGGGAGGTTTTAGGAGTGTTTATCGGTGTGCTCTAAGGGTGATGGTGGGAAAACCCGCTCTTCAGTGCGGTAAGAATCACAGAAGGCAAAAGACTCAAATCTGTAGGAATTGAGGCTTCATATAAATCCTCAGACTTTTTTTTTTTTTTTGTAAAGAACCATGTTGAATTCAAGCAATTATTTTATACCGTTTAATAAACTTTTCTTGTTAATGTTAATATTGTTTTCTTACAAAATATATTTCTAAAAAAAAAAAAAAGCAGCTTTATGATTTCTTTGTTTTCCTGTGTCCCTGTATTTCTTGTGCAGCTTCAATCGTTTTGTTGAGACTTCAGAACATGCAGGCTGAGTATGGTGTAACTCACTGACAAGTGAGGCACAAATTGCTATTTTGAGACAATTACAATGAATTTTATGAAGTTTTGATTTGGCTCCAAACATGTATCCACCACTTTAAAGTGGAATTACATCATCAGGGATTGGAAATTTAGCTGGAAATGAGGACATCCCGTTTGTTTTACACCAAACAGTTGTCAGTTCAAGACTAAGTATGACTGAAGAATCTGGGGGTTTTCTTTCAAAATTTCAAGAGCTTCAGGTCACATCAATCGTATTTTTTCCACTATAGAGATGTTCAGTGGCAGGCTGGGAGAAAAATGTCTGCTCTGTTTCTGTTCTGGGGGTTGAGCCCCGCTGCGGGGAGGTAGGCTGGCGGTTTGGAGGATTTGGAAGCTGAGTTAGACTTAGTGCTTAGAATTTAACCTTAGCAAATGGGCTGCCCGTGGGTGGTGCTGTGTGAAGGAGAGGAACCAGCGGTGCTGAATGTCACCTGAACGGCAGCGGCTGTGGGCTGTGAGTGTGTGCGAGGCAAGGGCACGGCACGGGCAGCGTGTGTGGAGCCCCTGGCATGGCTACCTATGCATCCAAACCCACTGAGCTTGAAAGAGGGCTTCTGAGCCTCAGCTTAGCAGCATGCCTGCGCTTGTTAGGAGCGCCGTAGGCACCTGAATTTTGGAAAGCGATACAGGGCTTTATATTTTCCTTGGGTGCTGACTTTGAGGCCTAAAAGATTTTGGGGTTGTGGTGGGTTTTGGGTGGGTTTGTTTTGCCTAAGCATCCTCTGAATGCAAAATTGTCTGGCTCTGTGACGAACTAGGTGGGAGGGATGTGGTAAAATAGTCCTTGTGGGGCTGTGTAAGTTACCGTGGGGTTTATAATTAGAAACAAGCTCTGGCTAGTCTCACTCAGGGCAACACGGAAAGCAAACGGAAGGTCCTATTCTGCCCGTCTTGCCGTGGCCCTTGTCCCTTCTTACCTTTACATGTGTTTAAAGGGAAGCCAGAGGCTCCATGTGGAGCTGTTAGTACAGTTTGATCTTGCTCTTTATATCAGATACCTGAGCAGACACAGATTGAAAAGCTTCAGTAGTGTCATTTGAGGCAGCCTGGGCCCGTATGCCAAGGTGATAAAGTAAAACTGCCTGCTGTAGCACTGACCTTCCTAAAACCAGCCTTCCCCTGGCAGCGTCTGTTCTGTCTGCTTCATTTATTTGATTGCTTCGTCGGGACGCAATTAATGAAAAGAGTAGACTGATCAGTTAAGAGAGTTACCTTGAGAAGGTGGTAATGCTTTCTTGGCTAAGAAAGGTACATGTGACTCCTAGTTTATAATCTTCCGAAGATAATTTTGGTCTGTGGATAGAGGATGATTATTTGCTGAAATTTGAAGTTAAAAAAAATCTTACTTGGCAATAGTTTATTTGGAATTCAGTGTATTTGTGTGCACGTAAACATCTGTATATTCTTACTGTGTTCTTGCTAAAAAAGTAAATTTCATACATGGGGTTACGATTGCATATTTTGGCACCTGGGTGCTCCCCCCTCCGCCTTCCCATGCTCTTTCGAGCCAGTGAGTGTTTCTTTTTCTGTCTATCCCACTTCCTTTTCTCTGGCTCCTTCCAGCTGCCAGTGTCTCCTGCTCACCCCACTCTCACTGACTTACAGCTCTTTTTTCCTGGTGGCAGTGACAGCCTTGGGTCAGATCTAAGCATATATCCCCTTATCTGGCCCACTTCGGGTGGCTTTGCCATGTCTTTGGATGGAAAACAAGCAGAATGATGTTTGTCAAAAAAGATTTCTGAAGCATTGATGCAAAGGCTGAGCTGGATAGGGAGAAAGAGAAGCTGTTGGGGAGCAAGGAACCAGCAGACTGGGCACACAAAGCAGTCCGTTCTGCCCTTTGGTTTGATGTACCAGCTTTGGAGGACTCCAGACAATTAGTGTGTGCTCATAGTTTTGCTGTGACAAAACTGGTCTCCAGCAAAACTTCACAGATGTGACCGTATGCAGCATTTTGCTGCAGTGATTTGCTAAAAACTCATGCCTAAACCATAAGGTGTTCTTACATGTGTATGCAGGCAATTTCTTGTTCTTTCTCCCTGTCTGTACTGGTGTTTTGTCCGGTATTTCCTGGTTGCAGGTATTTGAGATCGTAACCTGTGGCCTTTGCCAACTGTTGGTGGGTGCACTGGGGTCTGGCCGTCTAGATCCCGTACCTTTGTGTAACGTTACCATTTGTGACTAGCTCCAAAGCAAAGCTTAGTCATGAAAAGCTGAGAAACCCGTGTCACCTTGAGGTGGTTTAAGTCAAATTTCAGCGATTTCTAGGTAACTTCAGTTGTTTCTTTTCTTCTGCTTTTTTTAGCCTTAAGTCTGAATGTGCTGGGGTTTCTAGCTGGGTTTCCAAGGAAGTATTTGTGCTGGGGTGGAGGTGAGGAGTTGGATGTCTGATTTATTACAGTCTGTTCACAACCCATTTTATGAATTTTAGGGAGGGCATATTTTCCTGCCATTTTTTCAGTGTTTGAGCCATGTGCTCTCTACCGCCTGCCCTCCTGTGTGAAACACATTGCTTTTCCCCAGACCACGCATCACCAAACTCCAATCAATTTATGTTTGGCTATAACAGGAGACGAGCAGGAACTCCAGTTGATTTCAGCTTCTTATATGCTGCAAGTCACAAAATTATAGATTCATTTTTCCAACCTTCTGGTTCTTGATTCATTCGCTGCGTGAGAGATCACTGGTTCTTCTTTTAGCAGAGGGTTCCAGAATCCTTCTTTGACCGCGGAGCTCACATTTTAGGTGTTGTCGTGTATTCATAACCGTGTGGTAGCTGCTGCCTCATCCTGTAGGTTCCAACCCCCCTCGGTTCCTAAATCTGTACTACCAGGTGTGAGTAAAGCTGCCTGGTGGGCTGTTTTGGGGACCCTGACTCCATAAGGGGGGGATTTACAAACAGCATCTTCTCCCTCTGTCCCCTTCCCAGCAGGCTGTGGATTTTGGAGCACTGAAACATAACTATATGAAAGGCAGCTGTTTGGGAAGTTCAGACACTCTCTTGTACAGTGTTTTTACCTCGTGTCCCACTAGTTTGCAGGATTTTAACCTACTCTTCACTGTTAGTTGGACTGACTGAGTGAAATGCTTGGAATGATTTTTTCCTTACTATGTCACAAAAAAAATGAAAGTCGCCAGATTCGCAACTTCTGTGGACACAGATAAAATCATTTCACCGCAGGTGTTGAAGCAGACCTTCACTGCTAGCCCATGGTTTATTGCTGGCGTGGTACAGGTCCGTGTGCCTGCTCTGACCCCAGCGTGGGCTCCCCACCCTGCCCGCACACCGGGGAACGGATGTATGGCAAATAGCATAACCTGTACATATTTCCCTTGCCCTCTGGGAAGTAATAACTAACGACACTGCTTTAATTAGCAACAGTTTGCAGACTGTCTACTCTTTTTTTTTTTGTATAAGCACCTCCCAAATATAATGCTTGATGTGCTATACAGAAGTTTGACTAGCTCCCTGGTTACCTGCAGCGTTTTACAGCGATAGAGTCACTAAATATTTTTTCTGCGGTACAGTGTCATGTGCAGTAACACAGCTGAAGCAAAACAAGATCCATCTGGCTTAATGTTTTATCACTCCTCATGGCTCCAGATCTTAGCTCTGGAAAAACAACTGCAGTTCTGGAAATGGATAGTTAGGTTATTTCTGTCCTGCTAACTGGAAGAGGGCTGGAGTTCGAGGCACTGAGCGGCGTACAGCCTTGCCGCTTAAGCCAGCCTCCCTCTTAGGCAGAAGATCCTACCAAGTTGCAACCCACTAAGAGGTGTTTTTATCGCATGAAACTGAGCGCGTGTGCTGCACGCTCTGGGGCTCGACACGGAGGGTTCCTCCAAGGGGTCAAAACCAGAGCCAGCAAGAGAGTTAAAGTAAAGCCGTGTGGGGAACAAAGGTCGAGGCCTGAGCCTCTTTTTTCTTCTTTGATCTGTTGCTGTTGATAGAGAGTAATAAATTGGAGCATAATCTGGTAGCACAGAACTTTTATTTGTTTATTATTTCCTGAAAGCAGCTGCTGATTTTATCATCTATTTTCACCTGTAAATGTATAGTTAAGTTACTACTCTTATGAATCTGCATTTTCTCTCAAATCTACCAGTCCTATTATACCACTATGAAAAACAAGAGATAATTGTATTTAAACCTCATTGGTCTTATTATAAATATAAAAAGTAATATTATAAATCGGTAACAAGTGTGTTGGACTGCCACCCAGCATTGTGCTGCCTGTGGATTAGAAGCACTTTATTCTATTTCTACTTGGTTATCTGGCTAATTTTTTTTTTTCCAATTTGGTTGAAAATGACATTTTAAAAACTTTTTTTAATGAAATTAGGAGCCAAATAGAAATGCTCCCATGATTTATTTGAAAATATCCAAACACATTTCCTCAAGTTTGCTCTTTTTCTCTGGTATATGCCATCTGTACACTTGCAGGATTTTGCTGATGTATGAGATTGTGAAACAAAGCAGCTCACATAAAAAAGGTAATTGAGAACTCTATTGGCCCAGCTGTGCTGTGAGACTTGCTGAATGTGAAAAATCTCCCTCAAATACATAAATTGCTTGTTACAATTCATTCAGTTTTATTAATCTTAATATTGTACTGTTAAGAAAGGGCTTAGCTTCTTACTTTGAAATCAGTGGATGTTTTCCTGCTGACATCAATAAGATTAGTATTATAAATAGGTGTATATGAGACAGTTTCTTTTTAAGCCTTTTCTAGGAGGTGGCTGTTTTAGTATAGGCTGACATTTGTCACTCTGTGCAGTATAAACTGCTTTAAAACAGCAACAATGCAAGTGATGTTTCTTCTATGTAAGGTCCGTTAGTTGGATCTGTTTCAAATATAGCATATATCGTCTATATGTAACTGAGAATAATACAGCCCTGGGAACAATATTTGCTCATTGGTGGCATATCTTATCTTCGTATCTCTTGTGAGATCTGCCAGGAAGGAAGGTTGTAACCTATTTTGGTGTTTCTGTGCCTATATTAAAAGGATGATACCAAATGACTTTGACAGCATCATCAACAAATGAATAGGTGATAGAAATGCTGTCTTTGCTCACCAAATGTCCAGGATGACCCATCTGTTGTCACCATCCCAGCCTGGAACAGGAGCAAGGAGTCATAGTTGCTCTGTCCTAACTCTTGAAGCCATAATCTAGTCAGGGAGAAGAGACGTGACGCACCTGACTTGCCAGAGACTTTCACATTGCCTTATCATACGTGCTTGTGCAAGGCGTGCAAAACATGACCTGATCAGAAATTCTGCCATGGTGGTAGGGAGGGGTTTTTTGCTTTATTTTTGTTGGGTTTGCCCAGGTATTGATGACAATCACGAAACTGAAAGACGGACAGCAGGGGAGGCTCCAGTCAGCATCCACTGTCCTCTGCTTGTGAGCCAAATGCCTGGGAGCACAGATGGCCTTTATGACCATTATGGGTTGGAGACACATTCAATGAAAAGTAATTTAAGTTCTTACAGAAAAAAAAAAAAAAAAATAAAAGTATATGAATGTGGGTTTGCTCCCAACACGAGACAGTCTGAATCAACAATGGGAATGGGCCAGTTACCAAAGAGTCTGCTGGAGCAAGTTCCTGCTGCCAGGGCAGGATCTCCTCTCCCTCTTGGCCATTAGAGGGAGGAAAAAATAACAGACTGTAAGAGCCACTAAAATAAGGACCAACACCAAGAATGTACCATGGGTTTAATACCAGCTCCTCCTCTCAAAGTAATTATAGCTGATGTTGCCCAATGGTTACCGATGAACTGTCTTCCATCGCGGTCTTTTGTTCGCAGTCAGTAGTTTGGGTTGAGCAGCAAGACCAGCACACACCAGTTGGCTTCTCACAGTAAAATAGGACTAAAGGTGACAGTGAGTGTTGTGCTGCTTCAGCCATGAAAACAGGCAGCTGAGTTTGGGCTAGACCAAAGCCCTTCCTACGTGTTTGTTTCACATTGTATAACCTTTACCCAAAAGTTCACCGCAGCACTAATTTTAAAGTGAGAAAAGTCCAGGCTAAATGAAATACGAGGTATTTCTCATATTAATCAACTCCTGTGTGCTTGGAAATGTGGTACTTGCTAAAAATGTATTGGTAAACTCGGAAGTTTTCTTTGAATTTCTTGATGTGACCTAGATTTAGGTGGTGCAAATAACCCTTGCAATACCGTGTTCACCTAACCCATTCCTATTTATGTGCAAAGGAGGTGACACGTAACCATCACCATGACTCCCCCATACCCATGTTTGTAGGGCAGTTATTTTTTGTTCAGACGAAAATCAACTCTATATGCCTCTGAAGGCTCAAGTTCTGCATCGCTCCTAAATTTCAGTGCCACACGTTTTGGTGTTTCTGCTGCTATGGCAGTGAGCCATCCGTTAGATGCCTGGCTCGTCACTCCAAAGCCACTGATGTGATGGGTGTGTTCACGTGTAGCTTTCCACATAGTGGAACCTCCATTTTAATTACAGCAGCACTTCCTTGGTTAATCAATACAAACTTTTCTCTCTAATATTACTCCTGTTCTTATCCATCTCTTTGGATGTGACAGTGAACAGTGCTGTCCGTTATTTCCAGTGTTTAAGGCAGAACCTTACTTAACGCAGTGAAAAGTTTGGAAAAGTAGTGGGGGATGACATGGAGATCTCTGCAAATGGCAGTTAGTACTTAGGACACACTCATTAAGGTTTCAGTGCCTTTGATAGAGCTGTGATGTGCTCTGCTAGCATCACAGCATTTAAGAAGAAAACTGCTTCCAGAAAACCCACGGACCATTTCTGTGGAGACGTACCTACCATCACCATCTATCTTTGCTTTTAAGGATGCAAATTTTTCTGATTTTGCACATGGCCAGAACTGCCCCCATCTGAGCAGCTCCAGCCCAACCCAGGGAGAGGTGTAGAGAGAAAGCTCGCTGCTGCTTTCTGCCCCAAAGGAAAGAAGACAACTGCTGTACTAAGATAATATCAAAGCCAGGAGTAAGCCCAGTCTCTATATAAAACAGTGTGTGTGCTCTATGTTTAGGGGTGCTCAAACATTCTGCCGTGAAGCAGGGAAACCAGAAGAGCAAGGAACATCTTCTGGCAGCTGTGTTCTCCCCATGTCCCCCCATGTTTCTCCCATCCCAGTTTGTTCCTGTGTCAGCAGTGCCAGCTATTCATTGTGCCTGAGCTTCTCAACCCCTGGGCAACCCAGCCATGTCTTCAGCGGTGAACTGGAACTGTGGCCTTCAGGTGGCCATCCTTTGCAGGGATTTACACAAGAGCCCTCATACCTTTGGTTATTCACTGGGGCTGGGCAGCAAACTATTTCTGAGGACTTGATTCTAGGATATCAAGTACCTCGAAATTTTTTTGACCTGCATTAGGCAATGCTGTTAACTTTTCAGGGGCCAGATAAAAAGGAGCAATGATTCAAGGTGGCAGCCCAGCTCACTTTTCATGAAGAGGTTTCCCGTTTTTACAATGCTGAGCTGAGCACAAAGGGTGCAGGCTACCTGCGAAACTAGGTCACATCTTCAAGCTGTAATTTAAACTAGGTCATACTTTCTGACTAGTGAAGAGGGGGAGTATGAGTTTCAAAAGCTTGTAAATTACCATTTCCTGGAAAAGACCCGACATGATTAAGTGCTATCCAAAAAATCAACCAAGCCAGCTTGACACATAAGAGGAAGTTCATAAAGTATCACTTTATCTTCCTCCGCTTCATGAAAATGGAAATGTATTTCCCTTTCAAAATAATTGGCGATGCAAACATTGATGCTGCTTGTGGTTTAAGCTGCTACTGAGTCATTTAAAGTTTTGTGAGCAGGAACATTTGACACAGACTTTTCTGGGTCCGTTCCCATAAAAGGCATAAGTAAGGGGGGAGGTTTGCTCTGCCAAGCTTGACAGTCACTTGGGTTTGCAGGGGTCAGAGAAATTTAGAACTTTACTTTCTAAATTGATCAACAAATAATTTTAACATTCACAGTCCTCACAATAACCATGCTAAGTATGTAGCTCTTGGAAATTATACATCAAAAACTAGAATACTCAGTAAGTTCCTTAGACTCACTAATGGGAATCAGCCTCAGATGCCCAGCACGTCCGTGGAATCAATTGACCAAAACAAACTCTTCTGACAATTTGACATCTCTGCTGATTCCTGCAAGCATTGATTACTGTGCAAGAAAGGCTTGATACCTGCAGGTTCTTCTTAACATTCCCATTGTGTCCTAACTCAGTGTCATAGCAAACAATAACTGGGACATTGTTCAGGATCCTAAATAATGCACCTGGCCAAAAGTATCTGAATGCAGAATAACAACAGCAATGAATAATCTGTCTGAGATTTTTGAAGTTAAATTCAAGGGTTTAGCTACTAATTTTGCTGAGAGCTGAGCACTGAAATTCCTTCACTGGCTCAGAAAAACTCAGGCTAAGCTTTTCTCCTCTGAATCTTCCTGCCTTCTGTGTGGAAAGAGAAGTGTCCAGACAAGCAGTGCTGGGATAGCTGTTGGGGAGGGATAAAACAAGGTCACGTTTTCCCAAAATAGTACTTTCCCTCCAGCTGGAACCCCTTTTTGCTCTAAGTCCTCTCTGACTTGCATGGCAAAGCACATCTTTCCTCTGCTCAGGGTTCTGGGGAAATCCTGCAGCCAGGAGGCTTGAGAAAGCATGCCAGGGACTTTTGCCGCCTTCATTTTCTCTCCCTGTTCAGACAGTCTGCTTGCTTACATCCTGCTCCTTGTAGCATCTCTGCTACCCTATCGCTTCACCTCTGCTCAGCTCAGTACCTCCTGTCCTCCATATCCTGGCCCTCTCCCTCACTGTTCCATAGCTCACCTGTCCCAAAGCAGCTTCTTTCCCACCCTGCAGAAGCCCTGCATCGATTTGGCACTGATGTAGCCTTTGCTGTGATGACTTGTTTTGCATCTGCTGTGAGCCCTACCTGCCACTGCCACTGCCCATTTTGGGTACGGGCTTTAAGGAAAGAGACTGCTTCCTCGTGTCTGTGTAGCCCCTAGTCCAGTGGGGTCCTTGGTTAATCCATGGGCATTGCTGTAATAAGCGTGATTAAAGCTAAACTACAATTTACATGGAGCTGAAGTAACTTGCTCTCTCTATATATATGTATATATTTTGGCTCCTATATCTATGCACTGGAAAGCTTTCCCCCTTTTCCGCACAGACAGGACAGCACACATCCCTCCAAGGGAAGTGGGGGGTACTCATCCTCCCCTTTTCTCCCCCAGCATTAGTGTGCTGGCTTAGATGACAAAGAAAGAATGCGTCCTTCCAGGACCTCCCCGTGGTTAGGGAGAAGTTGGCCCCACTCCTTTACTGACTGTGCCTGGGAAGACCCTGCCTCCTTCTGTTGTTTTGTGTCCGAAATCCAAATAACTCCAAGATTCAAGTGGACTCTATTTCTTACCAATCTCCTCCTCACCTCAAAACACACAATACTTGCCCAAACATGATGCACCACTAAGGGCCCGGGCTTAGGTGCCTGCTTTTGCATAGTGCATCGGCAGCTACTTCTTAGAAAACAAGGGGTAGATATTGAGATATCTGCAGTATCTGATTTGGCCTCAGTTGCAGAACCAAAGGAAGTATCTGCACTAACCAGGACTTACACTGCTTATCATACTCGGAGCCAACATCCATAGCGCTAAAACTGCACCAGAAATCAGCCACTGGCAGACTGGAGTCGTATAACACAGCAAGGCAGCTGCACTACCTAGAATTTCCTCTTCGTTTGAAATGCATAATAAAAATCTGAAGCAGGAAATGGGTTATCTGGTGAAATTTCAAATGATGCCGTTATCTGGTATAACCTCAGCGCGTGTTAGAATTCATCACCTGCCTTCCAGTCCTTGAAATCAGCTCAATTGTGATGAGCTGTTTTTCATTTAAATTCTCCTAGGAGAGGTATAGACATGCACACTTTGCTCTACTTTATTATCTGTGGGTTATTTCTCCCAAATGCCACTTTCAGCTTTCATCTAGGAGCTGTAATTTGCAGGTGTCAATGTAAATTACTGGGGTTGTGATGAAATACATATATATACATGTATGTCCTTATGTATTTTCTAGATACATGCTTACAAATTAAAATTTTCACTTCTGATCTAACTGTTCATTTTGTTTCCCTAGAACCACAGCGGCACCAATGGGACCAGGAAAGTTCTTGTGCTGTCTGATAAAGCACATCCCTTAATAAATGTTTAAATGCTACAGATGTTATAGAAACACTGCCATTAACTAACTAGATAAAATGGGCGACCATCAGTAGGGCACAATGGTCCTTGGCCTTTTGAGTGCCGGTCATGTGAGAATTAGGTTTCTGAGACATTTTTAAAATCCCATGTGAAAACATAAATAAGACCAAAAGATGTAAGAAGAGGTGTGGTACCTGGAGAGGTAAATAGGCCTTGGGCCGTCCCTCTCAAAGGAGGTGAATTTTAACACAAATAGAGGCAAAAAGAGCATCATATGATGCCAGCTTAGTATTGAATCCACCTCAGTTTCAGCCATCTGAGGCATGTGTCCAGGCTTCAGACAGTGGAGACAGCAGATGCCCTAGATGGGATCCAAATCTGCTGTAGAAGAGGAGGTGGGAGAGGTGGGAGGAGGTTCCTTGTGAAGGCCTCTTTCTCTGGCTCACGGAGGCTCCATATACCAAATTTTTAGACACTTCCAGGAGACTTCTCTACCCTACCACAGCTATCTAGATGGAACTGTTTGTTCCTGGTGAATGCAGCTTTCAGTGTCACTGACAAATCCCAGATATCTGGGGCCACCCCACGGAAGCCTTCCAGCACAGCCAAATGGTTCCCTGAGCTGGGGGACAAGTTGCTGATGGTAGAAGAAAATGGACTACTGCTGAGCCCCCCAAAAGATGAGAGCCTGGAGGGATGGATCACCTCTGCCAGTGGCAGACAGAGTAAGGAGGGCTCAGAAGATCCTGTAAGATCCCCCCGCCTGGCAATAGCATCTATCTTGGAGTGGTCTGCAGCAAGGTCCTGGTCTCTGCCAAAGGGTATGTCTGTGCTGCTAAATAAAAGAGAAGCAGGAATCAAGCTGGAGCACAGGCTCCCTGATTCTGTGTGCTGCATAGCTGTGGCTCTGTTTTTTGCTGCTGCAGCTATTACCTCGCACCAAAGAGCCCTGCTCGGCGCAGGGCACAGCTCTCTGTAGGATGGCCAGGAGCCTGCCTGTGGGCTTGGCCTCAGACTCATCCCTGGCCCTCTTTTCTGTAGCAGTGTAGATGTGGCCTGAAGGATGTGGCAGAAGCAACTTGTGGTCATTTTGGCCTGGAGGCTGGTGGTTCCTTAGAAGGAAAGTCTTTGCATTTAAAAAAAAAAAAACCCAACCAAACCCCAGCAAAGACAACATACAAAGTAGAGGTGAATATTACAAAAGGGATGTCAAGAACCAAAGGAACCTCAGGGGGAAGATTTCTGGCTGCTCACCTGAAGACTCTTGGTAGTGGGTGCCAGGTGAAATCAGCTGGCAGCTTCCAGAGGCTTGGGTGCAGGAGGAGAAGGGACTTGGTCTCCACAGCTCCAGCAGCCGCAGCAGGAGCTGCCCACCTTCCCCTCCTGCCCTGCTCGTTGGAGATGTGCTGAGCAGGAGCCAGCGAGGCAGAGAGCCTTCCCTGCTGGACACTTGTAAATGAGGGAGATAAGCAGACTGAAAACCAAAGAGGATAAATGTGGCCTTTAGCTTCCCCCTTGGCAGGCTTTGGTTGATTTGACTTCTTGCCACCATAAAACACAGCTGAAAGAGCTTTCCAAGTCAGCAGCTGGGCTGCTGTCTGCTCAATTTGCTTGACAGAAAATCAAAACATTTTGAGTGAAATTGAAAATTTTCTCATGGAGAATTGCCTTTTTGTGAAGACAGTGTTATTTTCCCACTAAACTAATTCCAGCTACCTCTGTGTTATTGGTACAAGGCTGACATAATAAACTGTGAAGCAACAACTCTGTGTGGGGTGAATCTCTCAAGGATGTAGAAGTCCAGAGAGTCATGACCGCCCAAGTTGTTTTGCTTCTTTTTGCCTTTCATATCCCTTTCAACCATACTTCCCTCTGGCATGCTCTGGCACTGTCCTTGTATTCTTTCCTGACAGCCTGTCTCTGCTCCCCGCTTCTCTATATATCCTTTTTGGCATTTGAGTTCACTTGACATTTCCGTGTTCCACCAGGCTGACCTCCTGCTGGATCAATGCCATGTGCCCCGTCTTGCACGTTGGGGTGGACTGTTCTTGTGAAATGAGGGGATGGCTCAGCCCTCCTGGCCCTCCTGGGCTTTTTGAACAGCCTTCCATGGGCTCCTGCCCACCGCTGCCCTGAAAAAAATGTGTTCCACCCTCCTGAAATTCATAATAATTTTTGTACTATCTTCAGTTCCTTCAGGATGTTAGGCTCCACCATCTCGTGGTCCTCACAGCCAAGGCTTCTATCAGCTGTCGCATCCTTGATTAGTCTTTCATTGTTGGTGAGCAGCTGAATTGGCCAAGCAACTCCCTATTTGCCCTGTCCTGTACCTGTGTAAAAAATTAGCCCCAACATATCCCAAACACACCCTGGCTTGCCTGAGCCCTACATGCTGCCCTTCCAGCAGATGCTGGAGTGGGACCTTGAGAACTAGGGCCTGAGATCAGGAGACTTCAGCCTGTTGTTAAAAGAAGGCATCACCCACTCCGTCTTCTTGACCAGGCAATCTGTAACAGGTATCTATTGTGGTATCCCTCTTGCTGATACTGCACCGTCAATATAACAATATTATAGATGAGAACAACCTGAAAATGTATCCAAACCACACAGTGTCAAACAATGTCTTCTTGTCACCAGAAAGTAACCAGGTACAGCATCTATTATTGAGGACCAATTTGAATAAAAGGCTCTGCACACAGAGACAATGCATGTAAGACAGTGAAGAGTCTGCAGATGAAAAAGATAATGATTTATTCTTGAGAGTACACTTCAGTTCTGATGAGATTTTGATTCTACCGACTACGACCTCAGGCCAGGTTGGCAAACACAAAACCTGAATTTAATCAAGCCTTTCACTGTTTGCAAAGCAGCAAATGATATGCTTGGTAAGCAGAGTAGACGTATCTGTATGCTGATCTCTCTGCCATGTGCAAGGTGTGCCATGTGCAACTGGGCTGCAGCTACTGCTGCCAAACTCCTCCGAGTAAACCAACGGAGCATATCAATTTACAAAAGTAAAGCGAACACAACAAACTTCAAACTTCTCTGTATTCTTGGGAAAATACTAACAAGTTCAGCATCTGGGGATGGTAAGAAAAAAAAAAATGCAGAGCAGGATGTCAGCTAGAGAAAGTTAATTTGAAGAGAGAAGCATCACGTGGACCATAGCTCAGGTAAAGAATGGCAGCGGGAATCTGTAGATGTCAAAATTCAGTGGGTTAGTTCTGGATCCCTGGCTAAGTCATGGTGCTTTATAGTCTAATTCTTCTTTCCCCAAAATACCCCTTTCTGTGTAGGGCTTCCCAAAAGAGATGTTAAGGAATAGTACCTTTATCTGGAAATGTAACAGAGTACAACTGCCTTTCCAGCACAGAGCTGTGCAGGAGAAAGGGAGGAGAAAGAGCACAGAGACAGGAGATCAACAAGAACATGCCTGTCAAAGAAACCTGGGTGTTGTACAGCTGCACCTCAGAGATGGCCAACCCCCACAGATTTCTCAAGATTTAGGAGCCTGAACATCTTCAAAAATCCGTGCCACAAAATAAGTTAGTTTCTCCCTACATCTTGAGCTCAGGCTTTGTCTGCCTGTCTGTATTTCTGCAGTTCCTAACTGCAACATTTACTCTTTCAAGTCTCTAGACAACTTCTGTCCCTGAATATTCTGCCTTATTGTCCACAGTTACCTCTGGTGGAGCCAGGGGCAGGACTCCAGTGCAGCTCAGTGTCTGCACAACACTGAGATTTAGTGCTGTGTCTCCGGGGGGTGAGGTCAGTGAAGGAGCTGCTAGGCCTTCACCTTCTGGTCTTCATAGTGTACTCAACTGATGCAGAATCACCAAATATTAAATATTTGAGAGGTTATGTTATTCAGGGCTAAACACAGTCTTGATCAAAGATGCACATGCTACCCAAGACAGGTACAAATTATTATTTTGCATTTATCTGGGAGCAGATTGACTGCTCTCATATGTCCTTATACAGTCCCTTCTTGGCCAGAGTGCTTCTGGATATTTCAAGAACTGCTTAATCTCTTGTGATGGTCCAGAAAGTTTATTGCTTGCCTACAACCAGCTGTGATGCATGTCACTGGTAAGACCAACACTCCTCTAACATCCTGTAATTAGCTCTTAACCTTGTTTAACTCCTTCTATGGGTACCTTTTTGGTAAAGCGTGGCTGAGCATCCAGTCTCCTTTCAAGGTAGGATCAGATTCTCAGAGCTATTTTGAGCACCCATCTCCTATTCAAATGAACATTGGACATATGAATACACCTGAAAACCTGTGTTTGCCTTTGCCATTATTCGTACGGGCTGTTGCTTACCAGTGGAATTTGATGTGGTGTTCAGAAAGTGTTAAGGCAGTGCCTGGGGGACAGAGATGGTGGCGGTTATGGTTTGGGAGACTCAACCTGATGGGGCTGGAGCTTGTTCAAGGCCCACCTTCTGCTCACGGTTGCAATGTGTTGTAATAGTCAGTCCCAGCAGTGATGGAAGCGTAGGTCACAGTGGAAAAGCCTGTATCACTCAGGGGGTCGGTAACCCATGCAGTTTCAGTTGGCAAACCTACTGCAGAGGTTAACAGTCTGATATTGCATGTAATCCATTTGAACTTCATGTTGGTAAAACATACAGAAATGAAAATACTGCATTTCCACCTTACTCTCATATTCCTTGTGTTTTGAAATAGAAAAAAAAAATCTCACGGGATGCTCAATCATCTATCCGCTTCTTGATAGGATTTATATCCACCAGGGAGGTGTCACAGGCAGCTTCAGAAACAGGTACTGCTCTGCACCCCACGCTGCAGGGATGCTGCAGCAGAAAAGTGGTCAGCTGCGCTGAGCTGGATGGAGACTTTCAGACTTTGAGTCCCTATCACTACCTCTCGAGAGACAATAAAGCTAATACCCTAGTCACCTGCCTCACGTACGTGTGTTTGTGCATTCCTGTGTAGCATTGGTACATTACATGTATCTGGAATTTAATAAATGTGGAGTTTAAGCAGTGCCCAAAAGATGGCACTGTGTATTTGTGGTTTTTTTTTCATTCTTAATTGCGCACTCTTTCCGAGGCTGGCATATCATCTGACAAAACTGTGACTGGATTTATATACTTTATAGAGAAAAGCAGTACAAATCAAACTATTGCTTCAGCATGGCCTTTCCTTTAACCTTTAACGTGCATTATTTTAATGGAAATGGGCATGTTCATGCTGTTTAATACTATAGCCACAAAGTGGTTGCCCTTTTATTTCCATCTAGTATTTTCACTGTAGATGATTTAATCTCATACATTTCATTTAATACTGGTGACTGCAGAATGAGCTTCAATTATTTAAAAGAAGAAAGAACTATTGACAAGAGATGGACCAGAACCAGAGTTCTGTCTTGAGGGTCTCTGAAAGTTAGCATAAGCACCTCTGCCTGTGCAGTGATCATTATCCATATGTGCTGAAAAAAACCAACAAATGCCAAATAGCATGACAGAAAGATTACAATGAATCAATTGCCTGCATTTCCATTTGAACAGCCAAATCCCAGGTCTTACCTTAACAGCTTGCTGCAGCCATGGAACAGGAACAAATTGGGAAATACAATGTACCTTGCAGCAATGAATTTAATGAAAGTTTTGCTGGTAACCATAGCAAATGACAGCATTAATCCCCTTATCAGCTGTCAGGTTTCTCCAGGCCTTTACATCTAGAAGGTGTGCCAAACAATAACAGCAATAATTGTATTAGTAATAATAACAATGATAACAATGATAATAGCTTATTTTATTAATTCAAAGCTCTTCACAATCTCAACATAGGAATCGCTTCACCCAGCACTGATATCCAGCCATTTCCAAGGTAACAAACTTCAGGTATCAGAATACCTGACAGATGACTGTGGCGGCTTTTGACTCCACATTTTCCCCATTCAGCTCTACATTATGTTATTTATGGCTGCTACATAAAACCAGAGGGTACCAACCAGTGGTGTCCCAATGGGAAGAAAATCTCCGCTGCCTCTGTCTCCAGAGCCTCCCCTAGGCATGGTGCCTCTTGCACTGGATATAGCTGGTCATTAAGGTGAAGTCCGAGTAAAATGTGTGTTGCTGTTGCTCTCTAGGCTGCACAGCACCAGTCCAGCAGGCAGCTGAACAACTACCCCTCAGGCATAAAGCTTGAGACTTGACAGGTCTAAGTGGGTAATAGCTACAATTGCACAGACATCTTTCTGGTCCCTCAGACCTCCATGGGGTTTCATCACTAGCAGCAACCTTCCTGGTACTTTTTTCCTTTGTCTGCATCCTCTTCTTCCCTCTTCCTGTTCATATTATTTTCTTGCTTTCCCTCCCGACTCCACTCTTGCTCAGCGCTACCTGGATGTGGGTCTGAAAGAAATGTTGTGGGCTCAGATGTGCAGGACCAAGACGCTCTTCTGCTTAAAACCGGTGACCTGTGGAGCAATGTGTGAACACAGTGCAGAGCTGTACCCTGATGATCGCTTCATCGGGATGGGCCTTGCTTTTCAACGTGAGATGCCCATGAGGCTGTGTATGAAGTGGAAGAGGACAGAGCAGCCAACCAGCCAGGCAGGCAACAGAGATGGGTGACCCCCAAACCCCACCTTCCTTCTGACTGTGGGTATTGGTTAGCAGCTCTGAGACGAGGGAAATGGGCATTCAGTTTGGCTGCCTGAGGGAGACTTGATTCTGTGCTTCTAGATCCATCCTCAGCATGAAGAAGTTAAAGGCTGTCCTTCATCGGGAAGACTCCTAACCACCAGGCAATGGGGTTGGAGAGAACCACCCTGCTGAAAAGCCTTTAAAAAACAGAAGATACATTCAAGTCCCAGACTTCTAAGTGGTCATCCCCAGTGAACTGTGAACTCACTTTGACAGCTTATAGCTCAAGGAGCCCCAAAGCACCAAACTCTGGGTCCCAGATGGCACATCAGGAACTGGGACATACAAGCCAGGTGCTTTAGGCTTTAGTTCCTAGGGTCCTTGCATTGCATGCATTTGGTTCTGAAAACCTGGTTTGTTTTGTTCATTTGTTTGTTTTAACCAGGTCTATTCTAAACAGATATTTGCAAGGCTGTCCTTTGCTTCGTTTTGCAAAGAACAGATGTGGTCATGTTTATTTGCACTTTCAATTAAATACATAGATGATGCCTAAAGAGATGAAGTATGGGTTATGTCAGGATGTTCAGTTATTAACTGCCTACAGTCATAGGTGCCAAAATTTTTGCTCACAAAACTGACAATTGGTTTTGAGAATTTAGTTCCACATGGTGTTAAAGTAAAAAACGAACTATTGGTTCTTCCTTATCTAAGTTATTCTTGCATTTAGATGCTTATTTACTGTTCATAGAAAATATGTTCCTTTTTTGGGGGTGGTGGGGTTGGGTATTTTTTGTTTCAATTGCAGTTTCAAGAATCAGATGGGTATCTGGAAATTAACCCCATTCCCCCCTTTTTTTTCTCCATACATCTTCATTGCAATAATAAGGCATCAGAAATCAAAATTTAGCTGGCAATTTTGATGATGTTGCAAGAAGTAGTTATAGCTTGCTCTTTAGCTATACTGGCTCTGCAGTACTGAAAGCAGTAAGAATTTGATTGTGTCAGTAAACTGAGCTGATAGATCTTGGAAGATACATATGGGCAAATTTTCAAAGTAATACATGGAGCTCAAGCCGCAAGATTCAGTACTAAGGGGAAGTGAATGACAGTGCTAAAAACTTCAGCCACAGAGAACGGATCTGTGCAGCAGTGTGGTGGCATTTTAAAATCACTCAAATCACTACTATTTAAGGAGCTGTTTTTCTTGGAATTATTTTCTTTTAAGGGTTAGCGTAGCTAGGTTGCAGTGAGCTGGCTGTGTGCAGAGCAAGATGGGCAAAGGTGGTGGGTGCTCTGGCACTGCTCCCATCCTCATGCCTGCAAGAGGTAAGTCTCCCTTCCCAGAAGCAGCAGACCTGGGAGCTAAGTATGGTGAAAAACTCTGGAGGCTGCTGATTTTAGAGCTACATACATGCACAGGCAGACTGGCTCGCTGGTGGTGGGTAGCAGCAGAGGAAAAATAAGAAGGGATGTTGGCCTGAGGAAATGCAAGCCCCAGGAGCTGGCATTTGCCTACTCCCGCCTCCACAGCAGGGCTTGCTGGCTCTCCCTGCTGCTGCCTTCTCCTTTCTGAGGATCCTCTCTTGTCGCCCCAGGGCCTGGAGCTGAAAGGAGGGCTCAAACAGTGGCAGAAAGGTGTCTTTGACTTTGCTGTTTCGCCACAAGTTGCTCAGAGAAGCTGTGGATGCCCCATCCCTGGCAGTGTTCAAGGCCAGGTTGGATGGGACTTAGAGAAACCTGATCTAGTAAAAGGTC
>JAVJGJ010000014.1:32647639-32706146 GCA_035590215.1 Microhierax caerulescens | reverse complement strand
TGAGGAAATGAGGTTATTCAGCCTGGACAAAAGGAGGCTCAGGGGGGACCTTAATGCTGTCAACAACTACCTGAAAGAGGTTGTAGCGAGGTGTCAGTCTCTTCTCCCAAGTAACAAGGGATAGGACAAGAGGAAACAACACCAAGTTGTGCCTGGGAAGGTTTCGATTGGATATTTAAAAAAAGTATTTCTTCATTGAAAGGGTTGTCAAGCATTGGAGCAGGCTGCCCAGGGAAGTGGTTGAGTCACCCATTCCTGGAGGTATTGGAATGACATTTAGATGTGCCATTAGGGACGTGGTTTAGTGGTGGGTTTGGCAGCATTGGGTTAACAGCTGGACTTGATGATCTTAAAAGTCTTCTGCAATTTCAGTGATTCCATGATTCTAGGATTCTAGTACAGAGGTGGGAATGTGCTTCACTTGTACTGCCAGCTGCATTTTTGGGCAACAGAAAAAGGAGATATAGTCAAAACACATCCACAGTGAGCCAGGTAATAGCTGCAGAGATCTGAGTGGCTGTCATGCCACAAGACTTAACAACCAGAGTATTGGCAGAGCTGACTTTCAATTAAGTGAGTAAATCGTTGAACCTCAAGTTAGTTTTCCCATTTACAGAAAGCAAAGCAGCTTCCCCAAATCTCAGCATCCAGACAACTAACTACTAGTCTCATCAGAAAACTTTTATCTATCCAGCCTTCCTTTTGCTCATATTGACCTTATGAGTGAACACTTTGCTGGTTTCAGAGTATACTGTAATAGGTTGTGGCCGTTATCAGTACTGTATACTTTATTTACATACCAGGGTACAATTTCAATGAAAGCTGCTAGCCTGCATTCTTTTATTTAATACAAAATAAAATACTTTTTTCTTTCTTTAGCTGGAGGGAAGTGTCTGGTTTGTGGTATTTTAAAGCACAGTACTATATTGTTTTTATTGTGTGTGCCACAGTTCCAGTTGTTTTTCTTTTAATTATTGAAGTGTCACTAAATGTGACTTTAAAATATTTTTATATTCTCTGGTCTGTTCCTTTTGCCATCTTAGATAAGCCAAATATATCTGAACTGATAGATAAGGAAATCTGTTTAGTTGGTTTAAATGTTTAATGCATTTTTTCCTGCACAATGCTGCAAGATCCTATGAAGCAATGCTCCATTTAAAGAAAATATGGAGGATATGTCTACATTATCCAGAAAACTACAATAAAAAAGGTTGGTATACAGTTTGAGTCATAAACTGATGGTATAACTGGAACCTAAACCAGTTATATGGTATTTTGTGTAGAGGAATAATCCATCAATATCTCCTAATTCTGCAGGGTTCCAGTACAGTGTAATTTATCTAAACAAACACTGGCCAGCTCCTACCTATCAACTCCCATTGCACAGCTTTGCGATACCACAGACTATTTAATTTGCTCTTCTAAAGTGTGTAGTGGCTGTGCATGAGCATATGTGCTCTTCCATATATTACTCCAGTTGACTATAGTTCTCAGCTTGTAGGGCATCTTTATGCTATTACTGGCCTCAGATAGTCCCCAACTCATCTGAAATTTTCTTCCTGTTTTACTCAAATCCCTTAAAAATTACATATTATTTGTTACAGCAGGGAGCCAGACCACATCATGATAATATTCATTTCTCTAAATAGTGTTTATCTTCAGGTGGAGGTGTTTAGGTTGATAATTTGAAGACTCCTGGGGGCACTTACAGTGCTATACAGATGGCACATATGTGGCTAAGTCAGAGAGACCACTAAAACTGTTACTGTGCCCTACAGGCAAGTGCACACTGTTACTATGTCTATTACAGTAGGTCCAACTTGGACAGTTCATGGATTCAAGGCTGAACCTGGGACATGATTATCTGTACTGTTTAATTGCAATGCAACTGCCTGCTGAAGTTTTGGCATATGCCACTAACACAAAACATCTCGGCACATTTTAAGGTATAGCAAGATACAGGGAATGTTCCCAATGTGTAGAGCAGGTGAGGACATCCTGTTCAGAGGAAAAAAAAAAGATCTTAGTTGAATGTACAAAATCTGTACATGTAATTTGCTCTCAAAGCTGGGTTAGATACCCACGTTTTTTCCAAGGAAATGAGATCACAATACAGTGTGGAAGTACACAGAGCTACACTGCTGTGCTGATGAAAGTGGTTTGCAGCCACCCTCAGAGACAACTCAGTGATATCTACTCAGCTTGTTAGAAAGCTCATCAATGTGAACGCAATTTGGGCAGGGTGTGTCTGTGTGTGTGTGTGTGTGTGTGTGTGTATTTTTTGGGGTGTTCCCCCCTAAAAAAAACTTTACCCCTAGTGGACTATAATTTTCTTACCATGCATGTCTAAAAGTGAGGCAAGTGTCCAGCTTTATGACTCATTGATTAACCAGCTGAGTATTTGGGTCCCATTCCAGCAACACCTGAGAGATTGAGTCTAGAAAGAATCAAACCCTCATTTCCTTTTTTTATAGAATTGCTTTTTGGTTGTTTTTTTTTTTTTACATTTTACCTAACAAAATGTTCTTTCTTATCTTCCCTACAGAGGAAAGTTTCAAAAGACATAATAGAAATCTGCACTGTCATTTTAAGAGGGGCAAATGTACAAATCATGCAAGCTAAAGACAGGATCATATATAAAGAATCAAAGTAAAGACTGACATGTCACTAAAGTACATTTGCCTTCCTAATTCTTTCATGACAGTATAGAGAAGCAGACTGATAATTAACATGCTCAATCCACTGCACCTCCTACCATCCTGTCCATTATGTATAGCTTATGCTTTTCTCCAGATGGATTTCTCATAGAAAACTATTTCTGCACATATGGGATATATATAAGCCTTCAGCTGCATAATCACACTGTGTACCTGAACTATGTAACCCCCCCAAAACCATTATCTAAATTCATTTTACAGATACCTTCACAGCTTTTGAAATATTTGGCTTAAAAATTATCTTTCTTTCTCCCTGATTTCCTTAATTTCAAACCCCGTCCACCAGCATGAGTGCTCAGATTATTGCCCCTAGCATATGCTCCTCATGCTTCATTCAAAAATGCATTGGCAAGTTTATTGCAAGTCCAAAACAAAGTATACACACAATGTATGGTGCAAAGCCATATCCTGAAAAAGTCATATTCAGAACATAAATCTACATGTCTGTTGACACAAAGTCAATTCTTGCCTTAGAAATAAACGGCCTGGCTCAAGCCAAGTTATGAAAAATAACACAAGTTTAATAACACCAGTTTGCTCACAAGCTTTAGACAGGACATGAAAACACACAACAGATGATAAACATACATATACCCTTCTTTGCACCACTTTCTTAATAGACCATTGTAGTGTTCAACATCATCAAAATATGTCTGGTTTTGTGGGTGCTACTGCCTTCCTAGTATCAATTGATGGAGAGAAATAATCTAATATTTTAAGAGTTATAGCTGTAGAAGCCAAATTATTTTAGTGGTCCGAAGGAAAGCTTTACTTAAGACTTCAGACAAGTGCTTCCTCAGTATCTCTCATCTATCTCGGTTTTTTCCCCTATTAGTCCCCCTTTTTATTAGTTAGTTCGTACTTTGATGTCACTCATCTAACTATGAAACATTTGCCTGTTTGTGGTTCCAGCTGGGAGATTGTTTTAAGATTAAATGAGTAAATTCCTGTAATCTCAACTATCCCATCCTGAAGACTGGGGTGAAAAGCTGTTCCATTCAAGCTAAAAACTCCTTAATTGTGCTGTTGACTTCTGGTTTGACTTAATTCTAGATAACTTTTTTCTTGATCCCTTTGCATCTGCTTTTTGCCCTCTCCACTTCATCAAACTACCCTATAACTTTTTAAAGCAATTCACGCCTTGGCTTTTCATCTGTTTTCAATTATAGTAATCAGTATTCTCCTCTGTGTTGTACTGAGGTTTTCTGCTAAGAGGTTGCCAACTGACCCTTAGTTTAGCTGAAATCCTTTCAATACTGATATTGTCTTTTGCTTTTACACTCCCTGATTGTAGGATTCACTTCTATCAGACATCAGAACTGTAAAGTCAGCACAGCTCTATGGGCAACATTGTATAAATTCAATTTATAGCTGTATTGTAAGGTGAACTTCATCTTTTCTAAAGACAAAAATGTAGACTTTGCTTGATCTGCTGCTATAATGACAGATTTTCTACCAGTCTTTGCATGGGATCATAATAAACACAACTTGTCTCAGAGATACAGGAAGGATCAGCCGTCTTAGCTATACCTATCTGATGATTCATAGAAAGGCATAAATTAGACACAGAAACTGTCAGTCAGGTCTCCCAGTTTGTCCCAGAGCCAATAAGTACAATTCCTTATAATCTGTTTCTATTATCTTCTAATTTCCAATCCAGTTTGAAATGACCCAGGGAGTGGTAAACCTGGAACTTACTTTCAGATCAGTTGTTCTTTCCTGATTCGTATCGACTTGTGCTTTTCACATAAAGTAAACTCATCAAAATCACTTTTGATCATGTTTAAAGGGTGGCAGAATTAACTTAAGAAGTCAATCAATAGCCTAATGCTTTAACATTTATGGGAGTTTTACATATACAAACATTGGTAGAGACACACAGCCCTGTGCTAATATGTAGGATATTATTCTGTCTTAATTTGTAACTGTTCCTAATTGCAAACTATTCTAGTAAATACTTTCAAGCACGTAACTATAAGCAAAGGAAGAGTGTCATGTAAACCACATGCCAAATTGCCTATGTCCTCATCTGGCTCTCACAGTTTCAGTATCCCTACGACACACTATCATTCTGCTAAGCTGTATTTTCATCTTTTTTCATCTGTCATTGAACATTCACTTCACATCTTTAATCAATGCAATCTAATCTAATAAATTCTATGTAGATAAATGTAAAGTGATGCACATAGGAGAAAACAATCCTAACCCTACATACAGAATTATGGGCTCTGAAATAACTATTACTACTCAGGAAATACATCTTGAGTTGTTATAAATGGTTCAATGGAAATAGCAACAATGCTCAGTAGCAGTCAGAAAAGCAAATCCAATGGTACGAGATATTGGGAAAGAAACACAGAACAAAAGAGAGACCATTTTTATGCCAGTGTATAAATCCATTGTGTGCTTTTATCTTGAATACTGTGTGCTGTGTGAGTCCCCCTTCTTAAAAAGAATGTAACAGTACTAGCAAATGGAGAAAAGGAACAAGAATGATAAAAATGTGGGACTCTTCAGCCTGGAAAATAGGTGATTGAAGGAAACTACAACAAAGGTCTGCAAAATCATGCACAGCACAAAGGAAATAAACTCAGAATGATTTTTCATTGTCTATTCCAACATAAGATCGGAAGATTCTTAAACAAAACTAGCACAGGAGGGTAGAGCAAAGGAGTTTTTCATAGTATGTCTAATTAAACTTTGACACCGCATTCCTCCAGACATTGTGTGTGCTAAAAATTTGCAGAAGTTCAATAAGAGAGCAGACAAATCCATGATTTGGGGGAAAGGCAGAACAGGGAAGAAAACTCAACATGAAGAGCTAGCAAATATTAAGGTATCTTCTCTGGCTCGAAAAATTCTTCAGTAGTAATTGATGGGAGCTGGGGGAACATGTTTAATAAGCTCTACCTCTGCTATAGCTATAGTAGAAAACGAGATAATGGACTAAGAAAGACCTTTGGATCAGAACCAAAATATGGCCCTTATGTTTTGATTTTAACCATTTATTTTCCTTATTTTAGAGTTCCCTTTTTTATATATGTATAGTTCTACTAGTGTTTTTTCTAGCATTGCAATTATGTATTTATCTATACAATCTGCCAAATGGGACTTCTTCATAGTCCCTTAATATCTAATTCTCACTAAATCTAATGGAGTTAGACATCTAATTTGCTGTATTTGAAAACCCCAACTGGCATCTTTGTATAACTTCAACAAATAACATTAACAATGGCCACTGTTACTTTGTGATATTTTCCTCAAAGTTTATTTGGTCTTTCTGCAATTTGAAAATAAAGAGATTAATATGGACATCTAATTCAAGGTGCAAACTTATTAACAGTTTGTGCATATAGCTGCGAAAAGTTAAAACAGTCTCACAAACATGCTGAAGTTAGTTAAATAGTTAATATAAGGAAGAAGTTGCTTCTGGTGACCTGCATTTAGTGATCACAATACTTAGAAAGAAAGCCACATTGCTCATAATTTGCAGGAAAACCTATTACATGTTAGTGGTTTCCAGAGGAACTTCAAATGCTTACAGAAAGGTGTCTACGGGGGTAGCTGTCTAGATTCCCTCTACAGTTATTAGGACAAATGTATCCTTACAAGTGTAATTAAGTTCTTCTCCTTTAGACACATGAATTGAGCAGAGTTACATGATGAAAATGTCTGTTTCTGTCTATGAATGATGAAAGGACTCTGAAATATTGGCTCGAAAAAAGGTGAAATGAGTTTCCAGCACCCCCCCCACAGTGAAGTACATCACCATTTGCAAACTGTCAAAGATACTTCCATTGACTATATAAGGAAAGAGGGAGCCTTAAGTTATTGTTTTCCAGTCTTTGAATTGCAGTCTCTTGCAGGGTTGCAAAAGTATCAAAAGGGTCTGACAAGTACCCTCAAATTACCCTTTTTGGTGATAGAAATAGGGTCCACAGAACTCCAGCTCATATTTTAAGTAACACTATAATATTTTCTATGAAGAGTCATCTTTATTTTTTATTATTTATTAATTTTGTTTCTATATGTGGTGTTTTGGTTTGGGTTTGTTTGGTTCAGGGTTTTTTTGAATGTTTGGTTTAGGGTTTGTTGGATTTTTTTCTCCCTGAGTAACAAATTCACAGTACTACGAAAAAGCTTACATCTCCAGGGCATCATATTGCTTAATGTGGTTAACTGCAGTCAGGGCCTAGACTCAGTGAGTAATACTCAATAGTTTTGTTTCTCTGAAATTACCAGAGCAAACCGGTTAAACAGTATAGCAGAGAGACATCTTCAATGTGATATTATTGCAAATAAGCTATTTCTATATTATCCTCTTTCAGACATTTCCAAATGATTTTGTCATTGTTCCAAATAGAATTAATTGCTATGTTTCTGTAAAAACTCTGCTAGTTCTCACAGTTCCTGTGACTTGATAATAATTGCTGTGGAAATGTCTTAGGGCAAACTGTTCTTAGTAGCCAAATGGGAATTTAGTCTGCGATGGCATGATATATAACAATGGCTGAAGAATAGTGCTGTGGTAGGAAAGACACAGCAGTATTCTCAGAAAGAAAAAGATGACATATTAAAATTCAGAATGGGCTTCTGAGTAGCATACCTTAATACTGCACTAAATTTTGGCTATATTGGATTCTGATGTGTTAGAGTCTGAACTCCCTTTAGATTTAACAGCAACTGTTAAAGGCCAATGATTGCATCTGTTTTAGGTGAAAAAATATTTGAATTATAATCTATTTTTTTTCCTCTTCCTAATCCACTTCTACCTGTATAGCTCCTTTGTTACTGTTTTGCACTGACAAAGCATGACAATCTCCCTGAGCAGGAACTGTCATCAGAAAGCTGGTTACAGCACTTTGAAGGGTCTTTGATGTCAAGAAAGTCTGACCCGCTGATATTGTTCCCAGAGATAGGAAGGAACCACACTTCATTTAATTCCATTCACTACAGGGCAAGGAAAATGACCGAGGGTTTAAGCCTGAATCCATAAATCAGGGACTTAAGAGCTAGATCGAATAGAAAAATGAAAGCTATTCTGAGTTATGTGATTTAGCATCTGGGTTTAGGTGCCTAATTTACATTGTGGTCTGTAAAAAATTAGTCTGCCAATGTATCTTTTGGCTTCTATGCAGTGAAAGTACACAACCCTACTCCTATAGACTATCATGGCCACAAACCCACAATCTCATACTTGCCTTGATTTAGTTTCACAGAGGTATAGAAATCTAGAAAGGGCGGGAGATGTATGTGGTAGCTGTCCTTTTGTCCCCTTTCCAAGGAAGTTCATGGTTCATGACTTGTTTTCGAGCCTGAAGATCCCCCTTGACTCACCTACGGTTGGCCACATATCTCCAAAAGCTCTTTCCAACCTCAAGTCCTAGTCTTTGGAATACGCTGAAATAAATTCTTCATCATATCCAGCCTGTAAACTGTTTAAAAACCTGTGACAGAAAGAGGGCAAAAGGGAAGTTCAGGACATATTTACAAAAGCTTTGTCCCCAGTTTCCCTAGGGTTTTTGGGCAGGGGGTGGTGGTGGTTGGTTTTATTATTTGGGTTTTGTTTTTTTTTTTCCTCCTCTGTAGTATTATTTTAATAATATTTTACTTAATTACTTTACTATTCCTTCCTGCATATAAAATTACTGAGGCATGTGGAAGGTTGCAGAATGCAAGGAGTTATTCTGATCAGTACGGAACAGTGAAGTTACCTAAAGCTTCTGATAAGAATACACAAGTGATGATTTCTTTTCCATTGTGAATGCAGCAGCATTGAAATTACTGATCTCCCTGCCTAACCCAGACTTATTTAGAGAAATAAAACTGTAGTCTGTCTCTTCTAATGAAAGAGCAGAATGCTGTCCACATCATACAGTAATCCTTTTTAAAGCAGGGACACTGTGTATAATTTTCTACATAAATGGAAAAAAAGTAATCTTATCTACTGCGTATCCCCCTTTCAGTGTTATGCCGGTTTAGTCAGACTAAAGCTGTTGACAGAAATTTCTCCACTCAGATGAGAAGCAAAGATGAGAAGAGGCATTGCAATGGTGATGGAAAAGCTTTGAATAATGAGACAAATCCCAGAATCTCTAGGGAGCTCATTCAGCATGGAAACCATTTCATGTTTCTTTCATTATGGGAATGATATTCTAACTATTAAAAGTACAGAAGTGAGATTGTCCATGCAGTTATTTTAATAGGATGATTCTGAGTGGGTCAGTATTTGGTTTGGAAACAAGAACACACAAGCCTATTTTTCAACCACACCATGCTTCAAACAATTCCAATCTATCACGGGATGGTGACTTTAGAACCTCTGATTGTATAAACCTGTCAGGGCCTTACAACATAAACAGCACAATCTACCAGAGCTGCAGAACTATTATTTGGGAGTCCATTTAGTTTCATAAACTTCTTCCAATTCCCTGACACCTTAAACAAAATATGACAGGCGTTTATATTGTATAGTATACAAGAAAGATCACTTACTGTGTAAAAAAAAACAAACACCTTATCTAGTCGCTGTATCAATGAGGAAAGAAAAGACAAAGTAATGGAAACCAGGAACCACTTTGTGATGCTTTGTATTATTGTTTGAAGTGCACCAGTAATGTCATAATTCCTGTGATCTTTGGAAAGATATCTTTGCTGTCCAAGTTCAGTTATATGCAAGGAGGGAGATTGCCTATCAAAGACATATAAAGTGACCCATGCTGCAATAAAGTTGAAGCAAATACAGTTATTTCTTTTGAAGGGGCAATTTTTACTTTTTGTAAAGTTAAGAGTTTTGTTTTCTTCTGTTCTGGGTTTTGTTTTCCTCTTTTTTTGTCCTCGGTCTTTTTAGACATTATTAAAGGTATTGTTTTCAGTACATAGTCTGAGGTGTGATGTCAGATACTGACATGTCATCCTGTGCAAAGAAAGGGTGCTACCTCATCTTTGGGAGAAAAAAAAAACATAAATAACAAACCTGATGCTCAAGGCAAAACTATCCTTGGTTTAGATATCTGTTTTCTATACAGTAAGTACCCTATGTAAACTGAGCTCTCGTAACAGAAAGGTACCTTGAGGTAGGTTTGAAATACAGCATTGTAGTTTATAAAACTGGACCAAATTTCTGAAAAATAGACCATTAAGAAGTCTCCCCAAGTATTAGCTTGAATAACACAGACTGATCACACAGGAGAGCATGCTGATATGAAGAGAGACAAGTATACTTTCAAGGGACTGAGATTTGAAATATTGATTCAGTCACATTAATTGAATTTTTGCCTTGAGAAGTGATTACAAAAATGTTTCTCCAATATTAATTTGTATCTGCTTTGGATAAGATTAACATTAATTTCTTCACCAGTCCCCATTACTCTTTTATTATTCATTAGCATCTCCCTTTGCATGTGTAAGAGACCTTGATGAAGCATGTTTATTCATAGACTAACCTTTTTAAATAATTCTAACAGCTCTCTAACAGAAACCTTCCTGGCATGCTGAATATCTTGTCTTTGTTTCATTATTCAATCCTTGTGCTCTATCCTCCACTTGAGATGCTGAACATGAATCATACTGCTCTTCCTACTGCTCTCTTCCTCCCACTGAAATGTCCTCTGCAGCCTGATCCCACAGGATAGCTCTGTTCACAAAATGCTGCAGCAAATTGTCTCCTGCTAGAATCTAGGACAGTATAATTTCCACAGAGCTTGAGTGCAATTATTGATTTATGCTGTCCTTAGTTCATCATATATTTATTATCATGTTTTAATTCATTGTTCATTTACTTCTTATTAGAATATTTGGTGTGAGCTAGTCTTTGATGACAGCTCTAGAGGCAACTTTATTTTTTGCTTTGTATTTACAAACTTGCGACTTTCTTCAAACAGAAAACAGGCAAAGAGAAAGCAGGAACATAAAAAAAAGGAACAAATCAATTAATTTCTTCTTTCTTTGTAAAATCTGTACACTTATTTCCAGCACTTGCCAGGTTTTAATGAATGTGCACTTCAAAATTCACTACAAAAACTTTATTTGAAAATACAGAATGCATACATGCATTCACATTTCTGATAAGCCCTTTTTCCACAGCAATAATGTGTAGTTGCCTCCAGCAAAACGCTGTCATCCTTGCATTATCTTTTTGTATTTACCTTCCTGTAATGCCCAAAGGCCCTAATAAAGAAGGTGTTACAAATGCAAAGATTTGTTTCCTGTTCTAAAGAGCTTACAAATTTTCATTTTTCACCTTAAACATACATTAATGGACTATTCCTTTCCTTTCCCAGTTAGGTTTAGGAAGAATTCTCAGAAAAATAGTAGTGTGCACAATTTTTACATATCTAGAAAAATTATCTATTTCATGGAGGAGAAAAATATACATTTATGTGAATTCTGAAGTTTTTTATAGTCAGGCAATATAATTAGATATTAAAGGAGCCACAACTGAAATATATTTTATAGCATTCAAAAGAATGAGAATTAGTTTCTAATATACATTGTTCAAAAATGCTTGATGTTTTTGTGTTATAGGGGAAGGAAGCCTTTGTAAGACTAATAATCTTTTCTTGAGAAGTTAGGATGGGGATGATAGGAAAGGTTAGAACCCTGAGAGAAAAATCAGTATTTGGAATTTAAATTCAAAGTGACTAAGTACTAGGCAAACAAGAAGAGAGTTAACATTTCAAAACTGAAATATTTTAAAACATTTATTCTAAAAAAAAAAAAAAAATTACTTCCAAAATGGAAGAAAAATCTTTTGAGGTGGGATCTTTGTGACAGAATACATGGACAGCTTAGGGAACATACTATTTTCTTTCTCTCATTAGACTCATATTATCTCAACATGCAGAAATTTATATCCCCGATTGCCATTAATGCAAATATAAACAGTAACTCTGACTACTAACCTCCCACAGACTCCAGAACTAACTCATTCTTCCCACTGTCTCTACACACTATGTCATCCAGCAGAGATAGATGAGTAAACCTAGGCATTTTGTAATTTTAAAAGTGAAATAAATGAAAACTTAAGTGAACAGAGAGAAAACAAAAGTACTTGCTTTGGCTGATGAATTGAACTGTATTCTGCTCACCTTTAAATGCAGTTACTGACACAGCTTTCCCACCAGTTTAAATATGCTGACTTCTTCAGAAGGAATTAATAAATTTCATTAAATCATTTATTTTATTTGCTGTTTGGTTTAAATTGAGGTCTGAAAGGGGCTTCTTTGAGGGCCAGGGAGGGGGAAAGGGTAGGAGGGAAAGGGCTAAATTGCAGAAATTGTTATTAATGCTATACATAGTCTTTAAAATCCATCTTTATTAATGCACTACCTGACAGCTGTGATGCCTGCGGTAAGACACTTGAAACCTTTAGGGTTAAATTCCGGGCATCCTTTGTGTTGGGAAAGGTGAGAAAGAAAGGGCTTGGTCTGTAGAAACACAGGTTTTTTTAACCCTTCACAGGCTGAATGGAAGACCACAGTCCTTATGGTGTTTGTAGATGGCCTCTGCCTGCTTAATGACCCACTGCAGAATTTATATTTTGCCATCCTGAACTATGGATTTCTTGCAACAATTACTTTAGAGCTACTGAGAGCCTATCTAACTTTCCTCAATTCTTTTTTCCATTGCCAGAAGTGGGGTTTCCAGGGTAGTACACGTACACTTTGACTTTTCACAGACTTCCTCAGACTACAAACATTTTGTTTTATTTTTGGAGTTTATGGCTCTTCAGTGTGGCACATTTTATGTCTCGAACAAAAAGAGCACACAGCATATAAACCAGGTGGTTTTGGCTACTGTGCAGATTTCTGACATGAAGTTTGCAGGCATTTGTTTGCTGGCTCGCAGACTTTGGACTTATAAGTCTTTAACTTGTAAACTACACATTATTAAGGGATTCTTATGGACAAATGTATACTAGAGAATTAACTTTAATTCCAACCTTTCCTTTTATGAATAGAAGTAAGGCATGTAGCTGTAAATTTTCAAAGCTCTGTGTAGGTTTTTCAGCTGCAAGACTCACATTAAATTCAATAGGCCATATGTTCTACTGGCTTGCAGGCTGCAGAGGTTAGTTTCACAATGTAACTTACTGCAAAAATTGTTTCAACAGCTCCATCTTTCGAGGAAGGGCACTGATTTTGGATTCAGAAAACCTGAATAAAGTCCCCAGCTAATCCATGTTCTTGTTTCATCTTATGTTATGTCTTCAATGAACACATTTTTAATCCCCTTACCTCACAGTCTTCTGTTCTTATAGCAGCTTGAGAGTGAAACAACACAGCTATGACAATAGAAGCCACAGCACTAAGAATGTGGTAGTGTCAAAGTAGATAGACTACAAATGTCAAAAGCACTGTGTCTAAAATGTTGTGAAATAGTACTTTGAATGTGTAATGGTGTCATTGTTACTTCATTAAAGTAATAGCTCATCAGTGGTGTTGTATAAATCTTTGAGCACTATCATATCTGCAAGTAGAAATTGGGGAGAGGGATCATGCTGTTTCTATAAATGGTAGTTTAGGACTAAGATCCAAGCAATTATTTTTTTTTCTTTATCACATACTGCATGACTCTTGCTTGTTAAATATGACAATAATGCTGAGAAAAGTATTTTCCTCCCCTATGTCTGGTGGACCATGGAGTACTAAAAAGTATGAAAAAAAATTATTCAGCAGGCCCATCTACTGAGTAAAAATTCTTGCTCACAAAGCAGGCCCATCTACTGAGTAAAAATTCTTGCTCACAAAGTTATTTTCAGATTTATGATTGTCATCTAGAAGCAAATGCTGAAAAATGTCTAAGCCACCTTAGCCTGTCTTTCTTATGGAAATGAAAGACAGTGTAAAAACATGGTCTCATGCCATTTAAGAACAGAAGACAATTCATTGGATTTTCTGCTGTATAATGAATGGGTGGATGTCCTCATTGCTTTGTGAAGGACTTCTCTTATTGACTGCACAGGTGGGCACAGAAAGGTGAGAAGGAACTTGCATGAAACAGAGAAAAAGATGGTCAGCAAGCTGAAAAGATACTTTGCTTCCATTTGCATCTCCATGAACCTTAATGAGAAAAAAAACAGCACAGGCTTGAGCAGTGATGGTAGGACTGTCCAGAGCATGAAACCTCTGTACTGTAAATCATTACAGAACAAGAAATTCAGGAAAATCAAACTGAATTTAAAAAAAAACAAAACCAACAACACCTGAATCAAACAAAAGACAGACCCTCTACCTTACACTAGGTATGAATGGGCAGCCTTTTTCTAGCTATTCAGACTGTCGGAGTGAGGATTACATGTATTATTTTCTTGTTTCATGGGCTGGGTAGGTTCTTGCTGTCACAAACAGCAACACAGAGGCTATCATAAATAAGATTACAGCTATCTGCACCACCCAGGTGAGTAGGTAACATTTTTCATCTGTTAGGCATTGCCTTCGTGAAGGGAGAAAATCCTTTAATTTAAGCATCTCCTTAAATTAAAAGCAATCCTACTTTTGGAACGGAGAACTACAAAAATTAGTGGCATTGAACAATTTCAAGAACAGACCAAATTGGGTTTGGGGTCTGAGCATACAGAAGGTTCCCCAGGTGAAAAATAACGAATCAGTCAAAAAGAAAAGGGAAGTAAAAACAGGAAGAAAGGAATAAGGGATCAGAAAGAGTGACATGGAAACCAGTGGGGTGGGGACTGCAGAACTGTAGAGACCTGCACTCATACAGATGGTTATGGGAATATCAACTTGGAATATGCACTCCATCATGAGTCTGTAAAAAAGCCAAACATCTTCTGACTTTAGCGGGAACAGAATGGGAGAATAGAAGGTATTCTTCAACACCTATTTAGTCTTAGAGGGACTTGGAGAACACAGTAAAATAATTTTTCACTGAGGGAATTTTACACTAAATTAGAATTTACACAATAATTTAAAAATTAAGTTAGAAGTATTGAAGACATATTTACAGAATGAGAAACATTTCAAGAGTTGTCCTGTATGGAGTGTTGGGACTTAAACAAGCAGAACCAAGAGGTTTCACTGCTTTCTTTTTCAAGACCTTTGTATACAATCAACTTCAAGGGTCATTTGGCATTGCAGATTCTTTTAAGATATTGTCATAGACAGCTATAGGCTTCAAGACCTTAAAGTAAAGAAGGAAGCATCTCACCACCGAAAGAGAAAGCTGGAATCAGCTACATTTTGTAGAACATTTTAGGAAATTTTCTAGAACTATTTAGAAGGAAAGACAGTACAGCTTTGTCAGATACATTTGCTTACATTTGTAAGGTAAGGAAAATGCAACGGGATCTGATCAAGTTATGTGATCCTCACACCCACAGCAAGTGGAGGCTATTCCAGGAATATTATAGTTGTTCTGAGGTCTTTCCAGAAGGTAGGAGAGGGAAGCACTAGTACTTTAATAACAATGCAGCTTTGACAAAAAGAAGCTGACAAGATTTGCTTCTGAGGCCAAATCAAAGAGATAGAGGTTCCCACTCTCTTTTTGCCAGTGAAAACCAGGTCTTCCCCAAGGACTTGACAAAGTTTTCAAAGATTCATGGACTCCTTTCTTCCAGGCCTGGCAATGGCTCAAAGCATGTAAGGTGTCTCATTCAATGAAGTCTCTCTCCAGGGTCTCTGAGGAGTCATGGCAGCCTTCTCTGTCTTTTTTTTTTTTCCTCACTTCACTGCTACCTTGCTCCCTCTCCTACTTCCCAAAAAGAACATAATTGAAATAAATGCAAGTGAAAATAAATAAATAAGTACAGCAACACAAAACATTGTATTTTAATAAAAATATTTTCAATAATCATCACCTTAACTGTATCACATAACTAAAGCAAGCAAGAGCAGGCATTCATTATAATGTGCTATCAGGCAAAAGAGAATTTGGGACCAATAAACCAATAAAGAAGCATATCAAATTTTTGCCTCTCATAGTTTTCCTTTTTAAGATAAGAATAGCTTGTTTTGTTCTTACTGGTTAAAGAATATAAACTTATTGAACAACACTCCAAATCAATTCACCTCTACTCATGATTATTTTACCTTTTTCTAAATGCCCTTGAATTTATCAGCTTCTTTATAAGAAAGAAATTAATAATATCAGGTTAATTTATGTGTCATAGCTGCTGTGTAATAAAGAGCAGATACAGATTAACAGGAAAATCTGGATTTGGCCCACAAAAATATATTGCATTATAATTTAAAAGAAATAGTTGGGGATGGAGAAGAGGAGCAGAGGAAGTTTGTTCCCAGGATGAGACTTTATATGGGAATTTTCAGCAGGAGACTACTTTTACGGAGGTGGTTTTAAGTCCTGAAAATAAGGGTTGATAATGGAAATGCTGACAAACATTTTGGTGTTCATAGAACTGTAATACCCTGTTTAATGCAACCAAAATTGCAAGGTATGCTTTTTATCCTTTTCTGCTAAGAAGGCAATTACACAAGCATCTTGTTGAAGTAGTTTATAATATGATTAAATAGGCAATGTTAAATCAACTGGTGATTGAATCCTCCAGAGAGAATGTATTTCAGTTAAACTTGAGAGTTACCATACTTCTTTATATTTAAAAGCTCTTTAAGCAGGACACATGATGGCGTGATACCACTCATCCTAGGCTCAGGTTGAAAATGAAGGTGCTCAAAAATATAAATATTCTATTTTTTCTGCTCCTGCTATCTTAATTTTAATGTTTACAGAATGTGATGAAAGCTGCCTGTATTTGCATTTTATTTAATCTTAGGGAAGACTAAACTTCACACATCTGGTGGAGGCAATCTTCTAAAGTGTTTGCTTATGTAAATTAAAAATAAGATTTCACCTGCTACATTTCTAAGCAATTTATTTGTGCTCACAACTGTAACTAACAAAGATTACATTTTTGAATCCATATAATTCAATTTGTACTTCCCTCTAATTCAACTCATATTAGTATTTTTTGTTTGCATCCACAAAGTCCTATGTTCATAAATATAAATTAAAAAGAGTTTGTTTGCAAAAGCAGAAAATAACTAGAAGTATCCCATAAATAATAAGTCTAAATCCTGTGTTCCTCTTCTGGACTAGAGACAGAATAAGCCACAAACTTCAGACAACAAATTAGCTATAAAATTCTATATTTTTTAAGAACTTCTTATTTCATAATTATGATTCCAATTGAAATATTTGTAGTTTATCAGTCTTCTTCTATGGCTGATACTGTTTAAAACTAAAATATTTAACTCCATTAGTGTTTCATTATAAATCAGTTCCTGTCACCTTATCCTAATTGTTGTTTTCTCTCTTTGAATGTCCTTCAAACTATGCATGTGTTTGCTAATGCAATGTCCAGACCTCTAGGCAATGTTCCACATGAATAGCATTAGACTATCTATACACAGGCTCTTCTTACCTTCCTGAGCTGTAAAATGAACATGCATCTTGAAATTAATTTAGCCTGATTTATTTATTTGCTGCTCAATTCTGTTATTAACATATTTTTCTGTCCTCAGACTGGCAAATCATTGCAAATCCTTACCTTTCACAGCCTGTCTTGGTTAAATGTCACCTGGGCATTGCACTGTCTGCAGCTGATTTCCACCTCTGAACTACTGAGGATATGCAGACCGCGGAGGTCTTCTGGGTAGCCTCTTAAATCCACCTTGGTGCCCTATTATTTGTTGCTTATCAAAAAATCTCCACTTAATGTTCTTCAGCCCCTGTTCAATCCGTGTATCAGTATTCATACCCAAGCCTCTACAAATTAATCTGAGGGTAAGATTTTGCAAGAGATTTGAAAGCTTTACTAAAATCAAACTACAGTACATCTGCCATTTCCCTTCACCCACAAAGTTAAAAAATCTGTGCAATACAAAGCAAATAAAATGAGCCTGGTAAGATCTATTCTTTACAAATCAAGCTGCATATTGCTCATGGTTATCTTTTAGAAAAATTAATTAGACTAACAGGACAGCTATTGCCAAGAGTCAAAATGGTAAAAGTCTCCCGAGGACAGCTGTTCCTGTGAATTGCATCCCAAATTAAGAAAGTTAAGAAAATTAAGGAATCCCAAATTAAGAAAGTTAAAGAACTGGAGAGATATAACAGAGAAAGGTTTGAAGCAGGCTCAAATAATAAGACCATTATAGACATAGTGCTATGCAGTCTTAAAGTTTCTGAACTGTAAAAATTCAAATTCCTGACCTTGAAATAAGTACAAGGTAAAATTCACTGCAACTCAGTTCACATGAATAGGGAAATGATGATTTATCTAGCTGATGGTTGGTATACTTCTAATTATAAAGAAATCTTTGGAGTTATCATTTCAGGCACAGGAGTCATTATGTTTGTCTAAAAGTTGCTAATGAATACTGTGGAGTAGGTAACTGGGGGTAGGGGCTGGGGTGGGGAGGAGTTCACATTTATAGATCTTTTAAAATTTTAAAGTTTTAGAAGTGAAAGAGGTCTAGCTCTTGCACAGCTCTAAGTTTGTCCTTACAAATGTCTGAGACAGGTGGGATTTATACACATATCCATTGAATTTCCAATGAAATGAAATGGAGAAATGCATCTTGCACTAGAATTAGGCTACAGTCATATGTCAAGTAATAATTAATATATGTCTTTGCTGACCTTCATAAGGCTTCTGTCAACCCATTCCTCCAGCTTCTCAGAGTCCCTCAGAATGACAGCCCTGCCTTGCAGTATACTGACTACTCACACTAATTTTTTGTCATGTGTGAACTTGATGATGGTGCACCTCAACTCATGAAGATGTTGAACAGCATTAGCCCTCAAATTGCCCCATAAGGAATCCTACTCATACAGCCACTCATCTGTTCAACACAAGAAAAATTAAATTTATCATTAGAAATTTTACTTTTGCGGTCCATCTCCTGAGGGATAAGATTAGTTTCCTTAATGTGGCAGAGGTTTTCAGAGTAAAAAGAAATCCAGATCAAAACTTCAGTGTCTTTACCATTTTCATTTTGAACTCTACAATGTAATTGTCAAACATATAACATAAATATCAAGAGAGAATCGAAAGTTAAAAGCCACACCAAAATAAGTATCAGTGTGACTAGAATCAAAGCTAGAGTGATTTAACATTGTTTATAGGAATAGTGTCCTGATTTTAAGAAATCAATCAAATATATGAAAAAATGAAAACATGAAACTTTGTAGAATTCAGAGCCCTGTTAAATATTTGTTATTTCCTTCCTTATTAGATGGCTTGCCCATCTGTAACAAGAATATTAAAACAATTTACTAGAAGTGGGTTGGGCTTTTTTTCTCTCTTTTTAAGTTTTATCCAAGCGGTAGCCCTTAGCTAATATAAATGATCATAGCTCCATGGTTATAGTGGCTTTTACAATTTACAGTAGAAGCCTCACAAAGACAAAGTTTTAGATAGTTGAGGAAATTTTAGAGTTATCATAGTCATCCATTCTTACACTGGCTGTGTGTATAACAAAATGCTAATCATAATACTACCATAGCAGGAAAATATAATTCTGGAATCACTGCAGTGCTTGAAGAGGTGAAAGAGTTGTGCTTCAGCTCAAGAAAAAAACTAATTTTGCAGGCACTTTGAAATCTGTGTATCTCTGTAGTCAAATAGTAGGTAAGGTAATGGTTTGTGGTCTTCTCCCTAACCTCGAAAACAGTCTTGGAAGAAGCAACCTCATTTGCCTTTCTTATTTTCTATCTCAAGTAGGCTTCTTCTTGGCTTCTTTTTTTGGTCCTGATGAACCAACTTTTTGGGTTTTTTTTCCCTAAGATGCAAAGATGCAAAACCAGAAGATAGTACCTGAGGACTTATTATCACTTTAGCTGTTGAATTTTCCCTGGCAGACTGCTATAAAACTGAGACATAAAATATCAAAAGCAGTCTGCTTTGGAAAGTAAGTTTTCAAACCTCACACAGTGTAAAGGGTGGTAATACATAACCCAGACTGTTTAACAGGTCAAGCAAGCTCAGGCTAAGAGTCTCCACCTACAGGTGGCTCATCACATTTCCAGTTATAACCTACTTCATTCGTTCCTATCTATAAAAAATATTTCCTCACATTAAGCATGTTCCCATTAACAACAGCTACCATTTACCTACTTCCTATTAAATTAAAAAATGAAGAGAGATGATATTTAAAAGCCAAGCAGAAAGTTTCTGAACACCTGCAACACTCCAGGGCAAACTTTCTTGGGCTTTTTAGTTTTAATAAAGCTTTGGTGAAAAGTTAGCATATCCTACTAATCAACATAATTGTACATGATCAGAAGCTTATGTGAAAACATGAAAATATCTACATGCCTCTAGAAAAGCTGTATGGATTATAATCATATTAGCTTCATTTTTAGGCTCTGGCATATTGGCAGGATGTTTCATTTGTCGAATGCATGACTTCGGTAGGCTTTTTAACTCAACTTTGAACCCTGTGATTTTGCATTAAAAGAGCAAGAACTTTTCACACCCACAAAGATTATAGTTATTTTCAAATATGTCCATATGGTGCCTAGTGCTTCTTCCCTCCTTTATCTTTTGAACATTGACAAATTGCCAAGAAGCATAACAGATATTGCATAATGATGTCATATAGCCTTGTGATTCTTTTTGATAATTTCATACGTTATGGTGAAAATAAACTTTCCAGCTTTTCCTTTTGAAAGACAGAAAGAATCGCCTATCCTGGTTCCTTGAGAACAGGATGGAGATCAGCAATGTCCATAACCTGCTAAACTAAACCATGAAGACCCACCATGGAGTTTTAAATATCTCTAAAATATTTTAACAGCAATATTTTGCCCACCTGAAGAAAAATCTCTCTTTACCTCTTCACCTCGAGTCAAAATGCTAAGCAAGATTATCAACAAGTTAAATATCAAAATGTTTGCTTACAAATGAAAGCTGACACAGCAGATGACAGACTCTGTAATTCCCAAATACTAATTGCATTTCAACCACAGAACTGTGAAAAGCCTGCCCAGTGGGCTTTCCTGGGTTATCACATCAAAGAGTTACAAGTGGCTTTTAGGGAGGGTCCTATTTAGGCTAAAGAAGGAGGAGGACATAATTTTAACAGAAGTGTTGGCTTTGGATTTTTCACAACTTTTTTTAAGTGTCTGGAAAGTAAGATTTCCCTATCTGCTACTTCTCCACTGTTTGTCTTTAATCATGTAGGACAGGTTTCTTACAGAAATGGAAGCAGTAGAACTTCTAACACAGATGCATAGAAGTATTACCTACAGTTCTGTCCAAACACATGTCTCTTTCCATCAATTTTCCTTTCCCTGGTTCCTTCTGTAGTCATGCATTTTCTTAGCAGATCATGACAGGAGTAATGGTAGATATAGGAAAGCTTTTAAAGTGTTCCATCTGAGGACTGCAAGAGCAGAAAAGCCTTTTCCGAAAGACTAGTTAGCCCATAGAAAGATGTGTCTGAATACAGCATTCTGGGAGACCAGTAGCTGATTGCATGAACAGACTGGTGGTGAAGTTTGCCTGAGATACAAGTGTCTCCCCTGTCATGTTGTTTGTTAGTTTTACCACGCTTAGAAGACAGTTGTAAGCTTCAGCTCATAATCCTTTTTAACACCATTACTAGGGAACTCAGCAGTTGATTTCCTCTGAAGATGAAAGTTACATTGCTGCATCAGGCATTCCTTACTAGTGGGCTTTATTTTTGTTTACTTCAGGAGCACCCAGCTCTAATAACCAGCAAGAACCAGACCATAACATTGATATGAATATCTGGAAAAGAAAAAAAAAAAAAAAAAGTGTTTACTGTCACTGCGCAGTAGGTTTCCTTGTGCAGCTTTGGTCCAGGTTAGCTAGAGCTCTCCCAGACAGCACCCACACATGGTTTGGTTTGGTGGCAGCAGAAACAAGGGGGAATATTCCTAAACAGACAGTTTGGGTACAGGTCCTGCATTTCAGGAGGTAAGGCTGCTGAATCATGCAGACCTCAGCAAGGCCACAACGCTTGCCCTCGCAGCCAGCAAACAGCCCCCAGAGTGCTATATTTGTCTAGAATAATATACCCTGTAAGCTTATTTCTTAGTAGTGGGTAGTTCTAGGTGTGACCATGGAAACCTCCAGCTGTCAAGGCACAGCACGGGGCAGGGTCTTCCTGGGGCCAAGTGCTGCAGAGATTCCCTGTGGGCACTGCCCATCAGGTCAGGGCCTGGCAGCCAGGGCCTGTCCCCCTGCCTCAGCCCGGAGCAGGGCAGCCGGGGGTACTGGGGCACCCCAGCCCTTCACATCGGTCGTGTCCTGGGAAGGGGCCAAGGCTGGGCCTGGACATGGGCCCAGGGTGGGCCCGGCTCGGTGAGGCCCACAGCCCACCAGGGCACTGGGAGCTGGAGATGGCCCCGCTGCCACGGCACTGGGGTGGGGGCTGGGGGCCCTGGGGGGCTGGTGGGGGATCCTGGCTGTGGGCAGGGTCGGGGAGCCTGGGGGATGGGCAGGGACAGGCAGGCTCGTCAGGGCCCCCAGGGCTCTGGCAGGGATTGAAAGTAGGCTGTAAGCAACAGCGGTAATAGGAAAATGTAATAATTCTTGTACCTCTCCCAGTCACTACCCACATGCATACTTTATTCTCACATATGTAAACATTTGTCAGAGAAGCAGAAATGTCTTTCTTTTAAAGGCTATTTTGGCCCAAGCCTGCCACAGAAAGGCTGTTCAACCCATACAACTGGAAGACACCAGATTAAGCCATAGATCAGCCTCTCTTAGATGTCAATTATCCAAGTATCTATCTACATTTAGTCCTACAAATATTTCTCTTCAGGACATTCATCATCCTGGTACTTTTTGCCTGGATGCTTACCCATAGTTGACATCTTTGGCAGTGATATACACAGCAGTGACATCTGTGTTCCAGGGATTTGTCTTCATTAGAGAAGTTTGTTAAGTGTGAGTGAGAGCTCCCGGGATGCCTTGCTGAGTTACCACCCTTCGGCTGTAGCCCAATGGATGTGCTTTGCCCTCCACCCCTACCTGAAAAACTTGCTTCCCAGAGAGTGGCAATGTAACAGTGAACTGAATTTCCATTTGCAAAACATAACATAATACACTGTGTTCAAGTATGTTTTCAAAAAGGGAATGCAAAGTTGCTTCTTGAAGGCTCCTCTATCCACCAGTTAAAGAAATAGTGAGATACAGGGTTGGAAATGAAAACTTAGCAAATTTAAGAAAGTAACAAGCAATTTACCAAGGCTTGTGATGAATTCATAGTTGGATTTTTTTTTGAGGTGAAGATGGTATTTTTTAATTTAAAAATTATGTTTTACTTCCAAGAGGAATTGAAGCTGGGCATGTGAAACAGAGGGAAAGACTGGGATGCCTTCCAGAATGAATACAAGGAGATAGAAATGGAATGCGTTTTGACAGTACAAAAGAGAAGGTCACTGCTTCAGTACTATTAGCAAGAATTTCTGGTGTAAAATGAAGCTTACCAGTTAGAAATGAAGAAAATCTGACTGAATAAATCTCTGGACAACCTGGACTGCTTTAATAGCTCAAATAATACAAAGTAGACCCTACTTGGAACAAAGGATGGACAAAGGTCTCCCGAGGTTCTTTCCAGGCTGATTATTCTCTAATTTGTACAATTCTAAGATTCTGTGAAAGAAAGGTCCTTGATGTGCTAGCCATTAGCCATTATGCAATTAGTGGTATAAAATGGGGATGTGGATTCAGATACTCAAATCTAAGCATCTACTATCTATGTGCCTCAATGTGAGCTGGATTGCTGAGGTCCTGATATAGCCAACAAGGATCAAACCATTACACAAAATGGAGGCTGCAGAGGCTCATTTAAGGACAAGATGTATAGCTGTCTAGGTGCTATTGACTATAATATAGATACACACATACAGACACCTAAATTTTTGAGTCCAATTCTGGAGCTGCATCCCATCAGCCAGAATTATGATATGGCTATGAAAAAGACAAATGTACCTTGAAGAATGTTGCACAAAATGTTCTTTGTAAAAGTAAAGTGCTAATGTTATCTTACAAGGTCTTGCAGCCCTTTCTGTTTTAACTACAGTTAACCATATTCAAGTCAAACGGAAGAAGAGATAAGCTACTGAAATGATCAGTGGATTCTCACAAAAACCTTACTGTCTGTAAGGAATTGAGGCTCCATTTGACTTGTTTATTATAGCAAAATAAGAAATGTAGTTTCTGTCTCCAAATACTTCAGGAGTTAAAACCATGACGAACATCAAGGGAACAGTGCGGAAATGAAATGATTTAACCATCAGATTTGTTTGGGATTAGATAAAACTTAATTACCACTCAATATTTTTGCTAGAGTCAACCCTGCCCAGGCTTACAGAAATCATTACAAACTCTGCTTATGTAAGCAGAGTTAAAATTCTTTAGCACTACTATGAAAAAGACAACACTACAAATCAAAATCTTGATTGTAATTTGCTAACATTCCTATGTTAGCGCACCTCTACTCACACCTTTCTGGGCCTGGCAAAGCCATAAAATCAACAGATTTCAAAGGTATAATCCTGAGAAAACTCCCAAGTGTCTTTAGATAGGTCACTTAATGCCCCAACCAATTTTACTTACATATTAGTTACATAAATATCAGAATATGTTTGGATATCCTTTTCTACCTGTCAAGCATAAATTCCATTTTTTTTCAGCACAGTTAGGGGACTGTGGCCTTATTGGTATCTTAAAAAAATCCTTTCTGTTATTATTTCAAATCTCATAAACATCTTCAAAGAAACATAGCATCAACCATCTAAACTCATTCTAGTACAACAAATCAACACATTTCAGGGATTTTTTTTTAACCCTTGATATGAATAACAGAAAATAAATACCATCTTCTGTGAACAAAAAATAAAGCAAACTGTGGTAGCTGTAACGTTCTTCCAATCTGGGCACTTTTTAAACATTTTTTTTTCCAATCTGGGCACTTTTTTTACAATTAATAACCACAGCTTCCTGGTTATTCCTGCTTTGGTTTTGCTTTGCACTGGAATGTTCTTTTTGGCTGTTCTTCTCATTCATCATGGATAATTAACCAAAATTCTTCCCACTTGTTTCTCTGGTGGTTGCCTTGCTCTTAACCATAGGTGAATACTGTTTCTCAATTGTAAACTATGTCCATATCTACAAACATTTGAGCTCCAAGTTATGCCTTGCGAATCATGTGCTGGACTTAAGATGTTTACATCTTCATGATACATTAGAGGTGGCACTGCACTTGTACATATTTTATGTAGGTTCTGTTTTTAGCGAGACCACTAAATAGACAGTTGCCAGTTACATAAAAATACCTGTATTTGGGCCAAACATTGGTAAAGACATTGTGAATGACGCATATAGGGCTTTTTAGTTCAAACAACATCATTGTGGGAATGGGGTGTAAGAGTTCCCAAAACCCCAAATGTTCTTTGAAGTGTTTTTGTTATATTTGTATGCATTTAATTATCACTCTCTTTTTATGGAGGGAGATATATACATATTTTCTTAATTGTTATCCTTATTAACTCATTAACCTGATTTTATATTTCATTAAGTTGATGGGCTGTTTAATACATAATTAAACTATAAAATCTTAATTTGTCATCAACACGAGTTGCACCCCTGTATTTGTGCTCTCTTTCATTTAGATGGTCTAAAACTTTTACCACCTAATGTTTAATTTTAATCGCAAGTTTAGTTCTGTGTGAAATTGCACAAACCAATGCTATGCTGTTCTCATTGACCAAACACATATTTTAAGGTTTCCTATACAAAAATTTGGAATACTATAATAAGGGAGATAGATAGCTTTCCCCATTTTCAGCTATGGAAATATGGGAATACAGCAGAGCTAGCAAAATCAGACTTGTGAAAAATGCAATGTAAGTTTTTGTGGCTTGGCCCCAAGCTTCTGAGAGTCTGAGCTGCAAGTAGAGCCTGACTTCTAAAGAAGGTCTCACAATAAGCTCTCTTTCCTAATTCAGAAACTTACAGTCTCCAAATGTATGGTCATAAATTGGCCATGAATAGATTTGAGTTGGAAAATTTCCTAGTGACAGAGATATTGGGTCCTGGAACAGATTTCCAGAAGAAGTTGTGAGGGCACACAAGGTTTCTTGCTTAAAAGTAGAACCTTATAAGTTTTATATGAAGGTGTTTTGTCCAGTTGTCCACAAACCCAAGATAGACTCATCAGCTCAACATATCGCACCTGCTTCTACATTCTCTGTTGCTAATTCAGAAAAATCCCTTCAGTTCAGTTCTATAAAAGTCAGGCTCACACATTGTGGCCCCTCTGGACTTTACAGGCTATGAATTGTGCTAAATAGGAACATCTCATTTCACTATTATGTTACTTTCAAACTGCTTTGGTTTGCTTTCTAGTACAAACAGATGTATGTATGAAGTCAGTCATTTACAACCAGTGAAAAATCCACAGTAAAAAAGAAGAGTCGCTGAAGGTGGTCTAGCAATCTTTACCCTGACACTATGGAAGTAAGTCAAGGAAATGAATAAACTGCATGAATATTAAAAAAGATTTTCCAGCAGCTAGATTTTATTAGATTGTGGAAGAAACTGAAGATGTTAACTATACCTAGGCTTAACACTAATTCTTGTGGCTGACCACTAATCACCTTCCCACAATTTGATGAATGCCTGGTTATCGTTGCTCTTTGTTTATAGGCCTCCACACGAAGGAGGATGTTTCAAGAGAAGAAATGCTTTATTCCATTCCTGGTCCTAAGAGAAACTACACCAGTGACAGCTGCTCTCAAAGAAGGAAATTTTTTGTGCCAATTATAGCCAGTCAGGAAGGAAGCCAGCTAAAACCTCTTATAAACACCAACAAGACTAAGTATAACTGGTTTATTCTGCTTACTGTAGTGAGGTCAGCTTTTCCTGTCCCGTTTTTGAAGAACTTTATGCCTATCAGGCAGAATGGCAAGATTTCACCAAATTATACTGCAGAAAGCTGTCTGAGAATTTAACATACATTAACAGCCTTCATCTGTTTTATTTTGTTCTAGTCAGTGAATGAAATTGGCCCTATAAAAAGGTCCACAAGGATTAGCAAACACTTCAAATCCTCCTTTGTTCCGATGTTGAGAGCCCACGTGGCTCCTGCTTCAAACAGTTTTCCATCAGCATTGTGAAGTGTTTTTCATTTGAGTTTTTATCATGCAATGGAAAGCTGCTTAGTTATAAAGAGCAAACAATGATGGAATATCTAAATATGTGGGTAGGATGACAGGAGAAAGTCTGCCTCTGTTCCAGAATTCCCGGAGCAAATCCCTGTTCTGCAGGGGTGGCATTGTGCACCAGCTTTGCTACAGACTGGAGGTTTGATCCGGTATGAATAAAGTCTGAGTGAATAACTGGGTTTTGTTTCAGAACCCAAGTCAATAGAGCTAACTGATTTAGATAACGCTGAAAAGAAAACAGCCAGGTTTTGTTGTTAAACAGAATGAAAAAAAAAAAAAAAGAAAGAAAAAAAGGAAAAAGAAATCTTGGTTTTGTACAGAAAAAATGGTTTAATTTTGTTTTTAATAATAAGCAATTCAAAGCCTCGTCTACAAAAGCAGCACAGAGGTAGGTAGCTATCACCACCCTCCTTGGCCAATGGTGAGGGCACTCCCCCAGGCTGCGGGATGCCTAATGCTGTCTGATGGGTTTAAGTCGGAGCATCCCACCTCCAAGAACAGTGACATTGCGGACACATTGGGGCAGGCACTATTTGCATAAGCAAGAACGCTTTCTTGGAAACTGGGCTTGAAACCCTATTTATTTCTTTGGCAGTTTGCACAGCAGGTTATAGGTTTATTCATGCACATAGAATGTTCCCCGCCCCCCCCGCCCCCTTCTTTTTTTTCCACCTCCAACATAGTGAATAAAATACTTGATCCGTGACACAGTAATTTTCACAGGAGAAAGTAGGAAATAGCTCAACCTGGAACAGAAGACAACAGGGCATTCACTTAGGAAGATCCAAGGGCTCCGGTCTTTTTGGGCAAAGGAGCAATTCAAACCCAGTTTTACATGCTAAATAAACTCTTTAACTATTGAGTAGATGGTAGAGGAAGAGGTTTAAATCCTAGTGAATAGGAATATTCTTCTTACCCACAGTTTTTATCTATCCCAACATATTTTCAGGTTGCTTATGTTATTGTATTAATGATCCTAATGATGCCTGATGCTTATTTATGGGAACTAACAAAGTTATTATTTTTTCTTGTACAGGTAATTTCATTAATTTCTTTGTTCATTGAACTCCACAATTCTATTCCTGCACTTACTTTTACAACTTCTTTTCTCCATTCTAGACACAATAAGAAGATACAGGTGTGATTTTACAATCAAAGGCCCAAACAGAGCATTAGAATAAAATATAAGCAACAGCATCAAACACAAGGCTGTTATTTTAGAAGGTGAAATACAAGGAATGCTGTCCTGAATAATGGCAGCTGAGGTAAGGTAATACCTCTCCAAGTGGCTTGGAGACTGTCAGACTCAAGAAAAGTAAAGCGTTGGTAAGAGTTAGTATGAGGCATTTGTTTCATTAATGATTTTCCAAGAATATAGCAAGATTTGGATATGTCTTTCCTCCAAAAGGTGCTGCTCTGTTCTTACTTCAGGATTCGGACCACAACCCAAATCTTGTCTTCTTCAGAAAGCAATTCCCACCCACATTTTATGCAGAATGCTTGAAAGCCAACAGTTTCCTTGAATTAGAGAGCTTACTCCCTTTCCCAGCAAGACCATAGCTCTTGGGGTCAAAAAAAGATTTTACTCTGTTATTTTTACCAGTATTTTGCACCATCAGGCTCTCAACTTTGCTTAGTGCTTTTGTATGTTACAGTAATAAAAGTAATTGTTTATAACATATAATTTGCTGAAGTCACCTGGGAAATCGTTTGCAGGGGCAATGCATTTAAGCATTTCAAGAATAGCTCATTATGTTCCTTCTCTTTCTGTCATTCCATTCAGAGCCTGCTCTCACCTTTCAGAGGAAGGTTGGCACAGGAAAAGATTCAGATCCTTGGAAGTGACTGAGAAAAGATATAAAAACTTTAAACAACTGAAAAAGAAACTTTCAGAAAACAAAGCATACTCCTTCCCAGTAAATGAAACTGTAGTTGAATATGTATTTTTAGGAAGTGATTTTTAAGAATATTTTCAATTATGCAGACAGAAAACCAGATTGCAAATATTTAGCTATAAATATTAATAAATATTTTTCTATTAATATACATATTTCTTGGTGTACCCAAATTCTGGATGAACCACTGGATGTGTTAATTGTCATCTAACTTTAACTAGGATACAGAAGAGCTTAGAATAAAAGCTATGAAGTAATTTGCTGAATCATGGCAGAGAGAGAAACAGTAAAATTTCCTATTCTCATGGTTTAAGCCATTGTTCTCTTTTTGTTGTTGTGTTTTAGTTTGTTCTGGGGTTTTTTTTGTTTGTTTGTTTGGTTGGTTTTTTTAATGCCTTTTAAAAAATACCAGAAGCTTACCATCAGATGAAATGGTGTGCTCACTGGTGGAACTGTGATCATGCTGGGAACAAGGTTGTTTCATTCTATTCAAACGCTTTTCAAAAAGTCAAAAGGGTAATGCACAAAGCTGAGGCAGGCAGAATGAGTAAACTTTGGAAACATCAGGCTATCAGTGAATGGAGCATTTGCCTGCATTGTAAGTACCCATGTGTGCAGAACTTCAGCCCCTCTGTTGATCAGGGAATCTTCACCTCAAACAAGTTAAGCTTGCAGGATTTTTGCATTCCCTTCTCACCCTACCTGGGCAAAGTACACTCAGTTTCCTTACTACCTATTTATCTACAAAATGATGCAGAGCACAAAACACACATACCTGTACTGAGGGGCTTACTCCTCAGCAGGCTGAAATCAATTAACATCCTTTGTAAGTACATTTCTTCTTTGGCCATTAAAAGGCAACTCTGAGGAAAATAAAAGAACATGAAAGCTGAGATGCTGCACTACTGAATTATAAAATTTTCTTTCGTTTTATAATCCTTTAGATGTAGACAGATTTTTAGCAACAGCTGGTTTCACCAACTCCTTTAGCTTGTTCTAAAGAATTGACCAAAGTTACCCACAGGTGCCTACACAGAGAACTTGTGGGGGATTAGCTGTCCCAACATAGACACCAGGTGTCATTTTAGGATACCATGCTTATCCTCCAGCTGTGGCTCCAGACAAGTACAGATGCCCCACAAATACTGTGACATATCTGCTAGCCATGTGCAGATGTGTCAAGTGCTGTAGGGAGTCTAGAATATCACTGAACATCTGTGTTTAAGCAACTGAATCCATCTTCATTCCTAGCTGTTCTTTTAAAAATTGGCTCTTTTTTTTAAAAAAAAAATAAATATTTGACCATCCAGTAAAAGATGTACTTTTAACTGGATCAGCAAAAAAATGTGCATTTGCTATTTGGAGGATGCAAAAAAACCCCAACCCCATTTAGCTGTTCTGTTTCCTCAAGAAAAAAATATCTGTAGCTTCCAGTGGTTGTTTGCAGTTATTTCTTCCCACAGCCTACAAGAAGCCTGATTTCCCCTAGGATGGGGACTGGTAGCCTTCTCATCATTTGAATGAGCAAATGACTTTGGCATCTCGTGAAGAAGCTTGCTCTGAAGATTGCCCTCAAAAGACCATTTTCTGCAGACTCAGCACAAAGTTCATGTGATACTTGGTTCCCAGGATCAAGGTAGTGCCTGGGAAGCTGTAGAAATGCTGGGACATCACTGTCATGGTCAAACAACACAAGGTAAGGGCAGGTTCAGGGCCTCAAGGACTTGGGAAATGTTCTGTGAGGGGAGGGTAATTTCTTCTTTTTTTTTTTTTTTTTCTTTTTTTTTTTTTCTTTTCCCCAGTGGCGTTTTCAGTAGCATACCAAAATTCATATGGCAAAAACTTAAGACAAATTCTCTTCTCTTTCTCAATTTGTTCTTGTTATATGAACCAAGACCTCTGATGAACTGCCCACTGCATTCTTGGATGGTTCTCCATGCAAGTTATGCCTATTATCCTATTTTCTTTTAATTTTCAAATGAAGATTCAATTGCAGTTGAAAAGGCTTTTTTTTTTTCTTCCCATGCACATAACTATTATCTAGTCGGGGAACAATCTTGCATTTGTGTCAAAATTAATTTTTTTAGTTACTTTAAATGTCCTCTCTTGCTGCAATTACAGCATTGTATAATGAACCCTTCATGTTTCAATATCCAGAGGGAGTTGCTTCAATAAATATTTTTAATTGCCCCTTTTGTGATTCACAGAGGTGAGATTCCCAGTATGAAAAATGTCCAGAATGTCTTATTATACCCACTTCTTTCTCCCATATTATTTTTTATGGTACCATCCCTGATGGAACATTACCGTTTCCCAGGTGAACACAGACCTTCTGTATAGGCAGCCAATATTAGAAGCACCATACGAGGATTTCAGGGGTGGGCACTTGGACCTATTATTTGATGCCAGTAAAACATCAGTTTTCATCTGTTATATCCTCTAATTCAGTAACGTGCTGTTTATCTGCTTCAAGAGGCCACTTGGTAAATGTTTATCTTTTACTTTTAGAAGCATGAGCTGTTTTCATGTGCAATTATCATTTTCAATTGCTTGCTTTTCACAAAAATTCTTTGTCTTTTGGCAGGTTGAGTCAGATTTACAAAGTGACGTTTTCTTGCTACTACACATTAATAATTAACCTGTGTGCAAAACTGGCTGGCAGCTTTCATGTGACTTACATTCGAGGAAGAAACAACCACATTTAAAACTGAAGGCTTTGCAAGTTGAATTTCCACTGAATGTGCATCCCAAGGATCTCCCTTGCCTTCTCTATTTTTGTGGCTTTTAATAACTCAAGTTCTCCGCCAGTTGAGAACTTTACCTGGTTCCTTCTTTTTATCTAGTGTCTTGTTAATCAGGCATGGTTATACCTCTTCCCTTCCCCTTTAGGTTTCCAGGCAATTTTCTTTCCTCCTTGCTGGTCTCTAATATATACAATAAGAACATAGATGCTCTTGTCACTTCTCTTTTCATGTGTTTTAAAGAAAAAAACCCAACTAATTCATAGGTTGAAATTAAAATCTCATATTTTGAGGGTAAGAAACTAGTAAATGAACAACATACAACAGAAATCCTCATGGCTAACAAAGGAAGCAAAATAAAAAACAGCAGTGGAAAAAACTGGAGAAAAACTGAGCAATAGACACTCAATGGGACTGAAAGACCATCTATGTCCTTCCCTTCCCCTTTTGTTCTTTTTTTTTTATTATTTCCTAACTTTTTCATTTTTAATATGTTTATTGAGAAAAAAGCTGTTTTGTGACCCCTTGTAAACTGGAAGATCAAAACTGAAGGATGCTGCCACGGGTCTTAGCACTGAAGATGACCAGGGAACCCCCTCAGAGTCAACAAAGGAAAAAGGCCACCCAAGAAGCACAGATGGAGGAGGTCAGCGAGTTAGTTCCCACTCATATAGAATTAAGGGGAATTTTTCTGTTGAGTTTAAAGGGAGCAGAAGCAGGTCAAAAGGCAGCCAAGATGTGTTTCATGTAAGAGTTCCAGCAGCTATCTGGTTCTTGTACACGTGTTTTTAGTGCAAAGGGAAGGATCATGTGTGTGCAGGGAAGGGTGGGACACTGGCCCCAGAGAAGTCATAGCTCTCAGAAGCCTCACTTCTTTTATCTGTCATCAGAGGGGAAATGTCAAGCCACATAATCATCCTAAAGCTCAAACATTTAAGATGGGAAAGACTGATGGCAAGAAAAGATTGCCTCCATCTACTGAATCACGCCCTGTTTATGCACTCCTGCACAGCTCTGTAAAGGGTAACTTGTAATGCTCTGTCTGGATAACCAACTGCTATTGCCTCAGGAGCAGCTATTTTCCTCTAGGGAGAGAGAGGGCAGAAGGGGAAAGCTGTTTATATGTTGAAATCATCTGCATGGATTTATTTTCTTGTTTATAATCTGGTTTCTCGCTCACTGGTTGTGCTGTTGTAAGAAAAAAACATTGACATTACCTCCGATACTCGATAATTGAAGTTCTACTGCTTCTTTATTACTCTTAAATTCATATGGGTGTGTTCATCTTTTATCTTTGTATTAAACTATTATTTTTATGCAAGAGACAAGATACTTACTATATAGTTCCAGAAACAAAACTCCACAGGACTTAATTTAATATGTTGAATAAAATTTTCCATTTTACAGTGCAGAGATCACTAAAATAAATTTGTGCTGAGAAATCTGTCTGCCATCCAGACAGCTTTTCTAATTTGATCGAGGTCCCTGCAGTCTAGAATTCCCCTGCCCAAAGGTAGGTATCAAGGAATCCATTCTTCCATTAGAGTTGATGTAGAGAAATGCAAATACAAAGGCAGAAGCAACACAGAGAAACCCCTGAGGAAGGTTCCTCAGCTCCTAGGTTAGCAGTTAAGGCACACCAGCAGACTTGCCTTCCAGAGTGCTTATTTCTCTCTCCGCTATGTCAGATTTTGACACCATACTTTTAGATTATTTCAGGTTGGTGGATCCCACCTGTAGCATTAAGAAAGGACATGGTTCTCCTCTGGTAGAATTGTCAATTACTACTCTCTTTGCCCCAAATGGAGTCAGAGATGGGGTGCTGTCATGCTCCTTGACGCATACAAGTGTTTTCTTTACTCTTGCTGTTTCTCAGCCAGTCATGCATCAAGCTAGTGATCGGGCACGTAAGGATGCTATAAGATTATCTTTATGTGAAAAAACATAAGGCAACAGAGTTTAGAAAAGAGAAACTGACAGACGGCAACTTGACTTCTGGAGAAACAGCACAATGAGGAAGCAGAGACAAGATAACCAGTCCCAGCTTGGGACCATCTGGCCAGTATATAAATCCATCAGCTGGAGAGCAGGGGAAAAAAAAAAAAAAAAGATAAATCTAATTAAACAGCTGGAAAATATGCAAGTCAGCTAACAATCAGCTGCATAAAAATTGGCTAAAAGCCTGTGAGACTGTAGATGGTTTTGCAGAGACATTCATCCCTTATTTGGGGCTGTCTCCCACCAAATCCAGCAAGAGCTCTGCTGCAGAGGAGTGAAGGGTCACACTACCCACAGGGAACACCTGGTTGCCACCAGAGCAAGAGCAGGAGACACTCTTAACTCTGGTCACCGATTCAGAGCTGACCTCCAGCTATTTAAAAATCCACGTTGGAGGCACAGATGAAGGAGCAATGCTGACCCTACACCCTCTGATATGTCCCTAGACCTAGCATTTACCAGCTCAGTGACCATTATGGAACTGCAGAGAGGGTTTGTATGGTTTATAGATGAACACACAAAAGAATTTGGATGCGAAATGTTTCTTTCTTTCCCTGTAGCCTTCTTCCTTTTCCCCTCTTCCCTCACATGCTCTCTCTGTTCCTTGTAAAGCTGTTGTTCAGAGACACAGGTCCACAAATCTGGTTAGGATCTTTGGTGGCCCTGCCATCCCTACTTTGCTTCGTGTCCCATCGTCACATCTACACCCACTTCAGGGTTCGGACACCCACGTTAACAAGGATTCAGGGAACTTGTTTATCTCAAAGGATAGGCACTTGTAGGGTGTGAATGCTGTGAAGGTGATGAATCTTCAGGCTTTTTTCCCCCTTGTAATTATTACGGGCAACAGGAAAAGGCTGTGTCTGCCCCTATCCCATCGGGGAGGAGGCAGTGGGCGAAGACAGTTTTAGACCATGGGCTGAGATTGGTTTTGTGTTGGTAGTGGTGCTTTATCTCTTATCTATACGTGCACGTGCAGTAGGTGTGCAGCGCACAGTGACAATCTTACTGAAGCTGGAGCAAACGAACATGACCCGGCGCTTTACGACCGCCACTAGATGGAGAGCTTTAGGTACGCTCCGCATCTACATGCCAAGATTCAAATACTGCGAGGCTGGAAGGTAGCTGCATTCCGCTGAAGTCTGAGCTCCAGCAAACAAAGAGTAGAAAAATTTACTTGAAGATTTCTGTGTCAAGGTCATCCTTCCTTGCTTTCCTGAGAAGCAAAACACAGCTTCTCAGAAGACAGGCATCCTCTATTTCAAGACTTCAAACAATGACTCTACTACATCCATGCCGAATTGTTCAAATGGTTGTTCGAAATATGCAGCTCATTTCTCATCTGCTTCTCGTATGCCTGGAATTCTAGCTGTTAAGTTTATACTTTTAGTTGTTTTAAACATAATGTCTATAGTTTATAACTAAGCTTTTATCTGCATTTTTTAATCTCTGACCCATAATACCCTGACCTGATGTGTGTAGGAGTTGTCTGGCATTACTGGAAGATCTAAGTACTCTGAACGAGTTTTAACACTTTGATTTTTTAAATTGCATTTTCGTTTTAAAAGCACTAATTCCACACTTAACACAGTTTAGAAAGGGGAAAAAGGCTTTGCTAAAATCTTCTGCCATTAAATTAACAAATTCCAAGGAGAGTTCAGTGCTGTCTGGTTTAATTTAAGCAGGGTTACCTTGAAATGCAGCGTTCATGACTACAAATTTCTGCTTCAAAAAGAGGCTGAAAATCAGTCATCAGATTGTTCCATCAAAGTCCAAAGCAATGTTAATAACCCTGCTTCTGTCTTGGTCATTGCTAGATCTGCAAATTACTTGCATTAGGAAGCTGAATTCATATAGTTGCCTCACCTCACCAAGTCTTTTCATTGCAGTGCTTTCACTAGAGGCAAAGAAATATGGATAATATAGTAAAGGAGGATTCTCACAACGGAACAGCTTTCTTGCTATGTACTTTCTAAGTTCAGCCCCATTTCCATGTCAGGTTATGTGTAGTTGTGAATTCCCCAGAAGTCATCTGGAGGGCTTGGGAGCATACAAATAAAACCTGACAGTTTCTGCTAGCGGCATTGCTGATGGTGCTTTCTCTACTCACCAATGTACAGCAGCAGAGGACTCCTTCCCCCCATGTAGACTTGCCCTTGCTCCCCCCTTTCCTTCACCCTCAGGTCTTGCCCAGACACAAGTAGATATAAGGTATCACCCCAAGGATCCCCGCTGGCCTGGCCTAGTGCTGCTTGCTGGGGACACCCAGCTGCCTCACCATCTCTTGCTAAGAGGTCACTTCTTCATCTGTACCCTCCTTATCCAAGACCTCCCCAAGTCACAGGACATCATCAACTGCCTCCTCCTGGCCTGCATCAAGCTGTCCATCTGTGATGCCAGGAAAACCAAATTTCCTAGTAAGGATATAACCCGACCTGTGGGGCTAGCTACCTTCCCTTTTCCATTTGCATATCAGGTGGGGCACTGTCAGACAGTGGCCACCAAGCCAGATGCTTTCTGTGCATGACAGATGCTGACAGAGATGCTCTGCTTAGTGGCTTTCTCCTTTTACCTTCCCATCCACGTGTGAGCCCTGGACCTTCACATCCCTTCTGCTCTTTGCTCTCCATCATTATTTCTCCTCATGTCTATTTTTCCCTTTTTCCTTCTCTCCCAGGAGGCTTCTGTCCTGACACCAAAAGAGAAAATGACAGCAAGTCTGCCTGTGATTTCCTTTAGAGTGACAGAGACTTATGGAAAACACCCTTCTGGACAGCTCTGCCACAGGGAAGGTATTGCCAGGTTGTGCCAGACTCCTGCACTCTGAGGCTGGCTCATGCTCAATGGAGAGGAAAATTTTTTTTGTGCTCTGCACTTCGTGGGGTTAAGTCTGCAGAAGGATGAAGGTCTTGTATTGAAACTGAGTTTGCTGGGGAAAAAAAATAATTCTGAGTTATTTTGATGCCATTGGTAATCAAAAATAGGATAAAGAGAAAAGTATTGCTGTCACTGGTAAAGATGCCCTTTAATGGGATGAGGTTATACAAAGTGTAACTCGTGGTGCAGGAGATATTGCCTAGTTGGGAGGAAGGCAGGAGCTGGTGGGGAGCGCGGCAGCAGCCAGCACAGGAACATGGTGCCTGAGAGGGGCAGTCACAGCAATGGCTCGATGTCAGCTGCAGCCACCTCGAGCTGCTCAGGAGAAGGAAGATCCAGAAGTCACAGGGAGGTTTCAGGAAAGCAGGAAGAACAAAAACCTGGAGAAGAAGGCATGTTTTGCCAAACAGGACTTCCTTCTCCAGGAGGCATTCTTATGCCCTTAATGTTGCTATGCCCCCACCCCCTGAGCCAAAAAGAACCCCAACACCGAAGCATCTGCTCTTGCTCATGCACTTACGAAACACAAAAAGGGAAGTTAGACAGGAATCTGATCTTTCTGAGGTCTGCATTTTCATAAATATTTCCCTTTAGGAGTTTGTGAAATTGAATTTGGTTTGATAACCCTGCTTTGTTCACCCAGCCTTATATCCTCAGAGAGCAGTCAGAAAAATGAAAAGATTTTAACAAAATGTAATCATGGCAATTCAGCACAATGGCATGGAGACAAAGATAAGATGAGAAATAAGGTACTGTCCTCTCTGCTTCCCTTGTTCCCTCGTTTAAGTGATAATTTTCCTACCTTACCTTTGAAAGATATAATTACAGTAATTGGAATCTGACTATTTCTGAGAGTTATGCTATGCAGTCCTTTTTTTCCCTTGACATTTGTGTCTTTTTAACTAATAAAAGATCTTTAATCTACTAAATAAATACATGGAACCTGATCCTCTGCTGTGTACATGCACTTTGTGCTTCTCAGGCAGCTAAAAGCTGCATTAATGGCAGCATAGGCAACCGTGGGAGTCCTTGCCCTGGAAAAAAAGGGCAACTGAGAACTATTTTAGAATTTCTGGGACCACACTGAGGAACAAGCACTATTGTGGGATATGTCTTACCTGGCTTTCATCTTGTAAGCATTAGGCTGGTTAGCTGTTCCTAAGAACAGAATGGGAGAGGAAGGTGAGTCCAGAAGCATAGGTGTTCAGGAAAGAGGGAAAAAGAGGTGTCTGTTTCTTACAGATGGGGGAAGGTGTGAAAGTCAAGATGGAAAAGTGACCTTTGGAGAAATGAAGTGATGAGTCTGCCTGAGATGGTGTGCAAGCCTGCAGCATGGCTCTGGGAGGGTGCACAGTCCCCAGAGACTTCCCTGGGAGGGTGGGAGACTGCTGTTGTCCAAGTCCTTCAGTCCCTGCAAGGGGGTGGGATTGGTTGCCTAAATCTGCACATCTAGTTCTGGTTTAGATGATTTGTTAGTGTCAGGAGAGAGGTCCAGTTTAGTCGCTTCTCCAAGTACGTGTATGAGCAGGAATTTTCCTCTGCTCTGCCTCTGAGCTAAGGTAAATGGAAGCAGAAATACTCTGGGGATGAGACCACTGCCCAACCAGCCCTACAATTTGGGAAGGGCAAAGGTCCGTGTTATGTTCTTTACTGCGCTCAGCTGCCTCTTGGCCACTTCTCAAAGCATAGCCAGGACACCCACTGTCTTCCAGTAACACTGTCCTGGGCAAGAGCCGGGTTACTTGACAAACAAACAGAACAAGGAAGACAGTGCTGTCAGCATCAGTAAGCTATAAATAGACTCCTACAGAGTTAATAAGATGCTTCCAAAACCTTTAAATACGAAGATCCTGCATCTTGTGTTCAAGCGTGCATATGAAGGCAAGGAAGTTTCGAACAGCTGCAGGAAGCTGCGGGATCTGGGCATATTTTGGAAGTTTTCACCCTAGAATAAGGCTTCTCAAACTTTGTTAGCTTGATACCACCAAAAGCAGCAGCAGCAGCTACACCAGTGACTGCTGCTGCTGTTGAGGAGAGGGCAGGACCCACACCACACCTGCACTGAAGGTCCCTTCCAGTCTAAAACTTCCTGTGACTATCGTGGTATCGGCTGTGGCTGGGCCACAGCTCACAGCAGGGCTGCAGCACTGCAGAGGAGGCAGAGCAAGCCTGAGGGGCTGCTACTATGGCTGGGCGCTGGGGCACACCACATACAAGGAGGGGCTGAGGGAGCTTGGCATGTTCAGCCTGAGGAGAGATGGTTTTTTTAGGGAGCTAATATTTCCCAGTAGGAAATGTACAAAAGGTGGTGCTGGACCCTTTTCAGAGATGTGCAGAAGACAAAGGGCGACAGACCCAAGCTGCAGAAAGGGAAATGCCAGCTCAGTAAAAGGAAAAGGATTTCACAAGGGTTTTTTAAGAGGTGGAAAAGGTTGTCCAGAGAAGCTGTGCAATCTCCATCCTTGGAGGTACCCAAACCTCAGCTGAACAGCCTGACCTAACTTCTGTGCTAGTCCTGCATTACTCAGGGAATGAGATGATCGAGGGTTATAACAGATAACATCCAAAGCTCTTTTTCCACCTGAATCAGCTTTCTTTGTTTTCCATCTGCCTCAGCTGAGCTCTACTTATGCCTGGGGTGAGTTGCTTGACTGTTTTGGCACCACACCACGTTCAACTAGCACCCGTCGTTCTAGTGGTTCATGTGGTCTAATACATTTTGGTAACCTCCTTCCTTAAAGAAATGAATTAGGATTTATTTTTGCTCTTTTCCCTGAATAATCTTCCCAGCTGACAACCACATAGTAGAGAGTGATTAATATTTTGTATTAGTGAGCTTAAGAGTCTTTTGTTCAGCACTGCTTCAAATTTATGGTGAAGGGAACAAAGCAAGAGAGGGCATACATTTCTGCACGTGTTCACACACTTTGGCAAGTTAATACTGGGCAGGTTTGACACCTTGGCATGGCCAAATGCTTTTGTTTGTAACGCTTGGATGGAACAGAAAGGGCGTGCTAGAGCAGATATCCATAGCTTGGCTGTTCCTTAGCTCACTAGAGATGCATTTTGCATCTGAGTTCCTCTTAAGCTAAAGCCAGCACAAAAGGTCATGGTGCTCTATATTTTTAATCCAGCTCTCAGCCTGCATTTCATTTTCTGTTATGGATATAGCTTTTGTGTCTGCCCCCATTTCTTTGTGCGTTACCTGGGAGATGGGGTCAAGGCTTTGGGAGAATACTGCTGGGATCGGAGGAGAACAGGCTTGACACTTTTAATGTATTTTCTGATCATGACATTATATTGTCTGAATAACACCATTTTACTTTATTTTTTTTTCCACTTAAGTTTTACTGAAGTCTTTTTAATACTTGCCAAATTGATGTGTGCCTTTCAGTATAGAAATGTAAGATAAATGCATGATAATATAATTCAGCTTCACTTATTTTCCACCCAGTTGGAAGAAAGGAGAAAAGGTCTATCTTGATGTCTTCTTCCATTTTAGCAAGTGCATTTCAGTAATTTCTCATTCTGGTCTGTTTTGTTCCATTGCTTTGAAAATGATGATGAGATAGAAAATAATTCAGTGAAAATGAGCAACGGTAAAACAACAGTGACTCCAGAGGTCCATTTGAAAAATAACATCTAGGCTTTTAGGTCATTTCTGTCTCCACAGATAGTTTCTGTTGGCATTTTCTAGTTTCTTTTAAAAGGAGCTCCATTTCCAGTATCAGGAACCTGAACTATCTAGGGTGATTATCTTTTGGGGAAGGTGCTTCATATGCCAAGAAAGCTTCCAGAGACATCACATGCATGGTGACTCAAAAAATAGGTTAGTCAGAGTGGGTACTTTTTTTAGCGATTCCTACTTTTTAAGCTAATTTGGACTAGTATGACTGAAGCACAGGAAGGTGGAGTGACTTCCTTACAGTCACACTCTGAGTCAGTGGCTCAGTACCTCCAGGCTTTCCATATTTTTAACCCAGCCACGGAGATGACCACATGGCTTCGTCTTGGTGTGCTTTGGGGTTTCACAGCTGAGAGGTGCAGGCTGAAAAGGCTTTTGCTACTGATGTGTGAGCTGATAATTTTACAGCAGAATTTCTTAATGTAGGAGGACAGGATCCAGCCGGCAGTAATCAGTTGGCTTCTTGTCCATTCCTGTTTGTGGAGCTCCTCTCAGACATTTTCCTGCAGCACTATCACTCACCACATAGTCTCTGCTTACCATGGGAGACAGGAAAATCGCCGTGGTTTCTGTTCCCAGGGCTCTATGTCAACCTTTCGTAGTTTTGGCTGGTGAGGTTCGTAGACTCTTATTTTTGCTCATTGCTTCAATTTTTGAATGAACCTTCTCTCTTTCCTCTCCTCCGCTCCAAAAACCCAAAGCAAAAAATCAGCTGAAATGGCCAATTTTTGCTGTCTTTCAGATGGAAACCATGCAAAACCACTGAGTTTGGCCTGGTGTCTGCCAGAAACTATAAATAGGACTGTTTGACTGAAACTCAGCCCTGGTTTACTCAAGCCACAACCCCAAGTTGTGAGACAGTCTCTGAACCCGAGTGGATGCTTTGGAGTGTGTTGACCAAGTATGGTGGCTATAAGAAAATCAAAATTCTGCTGAGTTACCTGCTTGGTTTGGGGTTTCATTACAGAAATTTTGTACAGCTGTATTTACCATCAAATGCTCTGAAGCTTGTTTCTAGGTACCTCCTGGCCTTCCTTCAGGTTAGGTAGGGAGCCTTGACCTGGTGACTCCTGCCTCTCAGCGTCTCTAATTGTATGGCTGTTTGGTGAAGGGCTTCTACGTTTTCCTTCATTTTTCCAGACGCTTTGAAATCAAAAGGTGAAATTGTGTTTGCACACTTTTACTCTGAGCGTAATACGATCTATTCAAATCCCAATTTTCTTAGCACCTAACCCAATAATCTCAGCAAGATACAAGGGCTATTGAAGGAAAACATGCTCTTCCCTCCTGTTTAAAGTAATGCTAAAGGCCAAAACAAAAGCCAATACCCAGGGCCTAACTTTGTACTAGTTTACCTCTTAGTCTGAGACATGGCATTGAACTTCTAATGCATTCCAAAAAAGAGGTTAGGCTATAACAGTGTTTGGATCAATACCTTTCCCTTGCAGCAAATAAAATACTCTTTAACTCAACAATGGAGTTAACTTTGTATATTTAAATTCTTCCATCCTTAGAGAGTGAAGTGTCTCATTGCATCATGCTGTTTGTTTCTGTCTTCTGCTCCTCCAAATTTTGCAGCAAGGGTAGATTAGGATTTCTGTCAGATTATATCATGAGGCAGGTGGCCTTTCCAAAGACTGTTTTCCCTGGCTGATACATTAGATTTTCAGTTTATTCACCTGAGATAACAATGTATTCTTGTGTTAGCACAGCTGTCACACTTCATTTGATAATTCAGAATTTGTTCCTTGGCTTAGTGGATAAGGTGGTTTTGCAAGGCAGTGTAAATTAATGAGTTTATCTGCCTGGAAGGTGTCACCCAGAATCTCAGAGAGATCTATCTTTATATATTAGTAGATCAGCCTTGACTCTGGAAGCACCTTTAGGTCATGGTGCATTCAAACCACTTTAGCGCTGGGCACGTAAATAGGGAGCAAGAAGCCAGCTCCCAATCCAGCTGTCACACAAGTGCACCGGAGAAATTAATCACAGGGCCAACTGTGTTTATTGCCAACCAACCATGAAATACCATAACAAGGACCCCTTGTGAGACCATAAATACTGTGCCTTCAGTCAGTAATGAGGGTGATACCACCCAAACCAGAATGTCTATCTTGAGCTCTCTGTGCAAAGCTGCAGCTTCTTAGTAAATCTAGGCAGGCTGCTGAAGTGCTGCTTTGTTGTGTATTTCTTATTTTCTGAGAGCCCGTCTTGAGCCTTGGATCTAATTTGTAGAAGAGCTGAGTGTTCACGGCTGTATATGTGCACCAGCAGCTCCATTTGGAAGGTAGAAAGTGCCAGAGCACAGGGTGTTACAAATGAGAAATCTCCAGATTAATGGATATAGTTTCTTATTTAATCCCCTCTCTACCGCTTTCTTGATCTTTAATAGAGAGGGAACACCATTTCCTCATCTTCTGGGGGTTGTGAAGTACTTGGGAATAGCAGTGGAACTGGGGGAGCAGTAAATATTGCACAAAGAGCTGACCAGAGCACAGTGCAAGCTGTATGTCCTATTCTATGAGAATTTGTGATTTGGCAGAAAAAGGACATCTTAATTTTTAGTTTTATCTGTATGTCAAACAAATAAGGAGGATTTTTGGGGAAAAAATAGGAATGGGTCTGTTGAAATCTTTTTTATCTTTACTTTCCAGATGCCTTTTTGTTTCTATCCACTGTTCTCTTTCATTTGGTAATGTATTTTTAAATGAATTGATGTAACTCTGTCCTCTTTTTCCCCAAGTTTTTTTTTTTTTCTTCCCAGGTTACTTTTCAGGCTCCCTCCCTCCAGGCTGGGCCCAGATTCCAGCTGGCTTTCTCCCCTCCAGTACCTGGGCATCACAGGTTGGAAGGACATTGGAGAATGACTCCCCTTAATTTCAGTTCAGGTTCTGGCTACGGCTGACACGGCAGGACAAGTGTTTGTGAGCCCTGAGCACAGCCAGGGCAGGTGAAGCACTAACAAGCCTCTATTAAACCTGCACACATGGTAGTTTAAACTCTCATAACCTGGCCTCATGTAGGCATGGGGTTTTTTTGGTTTCTTAACAGCACTGGGCATGTCTTTGAGTTAGAGGAAGCCTCGCTCTCAAATCTGAGTATCTGTAGATGTAGTGTAGTGGCACAGAAGGCTTCTTGGGGAACCCTGCAGAGAAATCAAAGTGTTTTGCCTAGCCTCATTCACAGAAACCGATGGTGTTTTTTCAGAGAAATTGTGTGTGTGTGTATTTTATATATATATATATATATATATATAAAACCAGGCTGAAGCAGGTATGCAGAATGGGAGATTTCAGTCTAAATGAAAAAAATTGCAAAGGGCAACTAAACCCTGTAGCAGGTTAGGCTGAACTGTACTTTATCTGCTCCTTGCTTGTGTTGCTTTTATTCAATTTATCTGTCTAGACTAGCTTCTTCTGTACCAAACAACTCTCTAAAGGAATACTGAACCCTTCTGTATGTGTAGTACAAAAATGAAACAGGAAAGCAGAGGGCATTTTAGGCTCACTGCTTAAATACGGCATCTCTTTCTTCTTTAAATAAATCAACAGGACTGTCCTGTTACCTCCATTGAAGCTACATCTTTACTCTGTTTATTCGCTTGCTATGAAATACATTAAAAGGATACATGATGCTGATGGGTCACGTGATCCCAATCCAATCAATTAGCAGCTTTTAAAGATGACTCATTGTTTTGTCTGTAACATAAAACAAAAGTACACAGTGAAAGCCCTAACGCAGCCTTTTAGAAAAACTCCAGGGATTTATTTTTCCATTTGTGGTTTCACTTTTTTAATATTTCTCCAAAGTTTGAAGCTCAGATCGTGATGAGCTGATACAGTATGTGCATGCAGCAGGCTTTCCCTCTTGCTGCCGCTCACATTACTACCTCACCTCATCTGAAAGTACTATTTTAGGGTATACATCTGATTCCCATTCCCTGTCCTGAAACAGCTGGGTTCACCCAGCAAGCCTCAGCTTTTGTACAAACAGCCCTATTTATGTCAGTGAGAGGACTTTTATAAGCAGCAAGACATTTCCTTTGCGTGAGTCTGCAGAGCCCCAATTGTTTGTTTCCATTATATATTTTGGGATGTATTAATTCATGTCAAAACTGTACCTGACTTATGCTTTCAAGTGCAAAGAACCTACAGAAAAGCTGCACCAAAATAATCTCTCCCCATTTCAGGTTATGTTGATAGTATCCCTTTTTAATTCAGAAGACTTGAAAACAGATTTTCTTGATTGTCACTTTGTATTACCTTAACTTCAAGTCTTGGAACCTACCTTACATGATATTTTCAGACCTGAAAACCCTCTACAAAGTAATGTGTCAAAAAAAAACCAAACAACAAACCAAACAAACAAACCCCACACCAAAACAAACAAAGTAAAACAAACAATGTAAAACAAAAAACCAAACAAAAGCTCCTCTCTCAATAAAACAGCAAAAAAAATTAACTGCAACAAAAAGGCACTCCCCTGCAAGATGACTTTTTATAACCAGACCAGCTGCCTTCTAGATAACTAAATAGAGAAAAAAATATGCCTTTCCCATGCCTCCTCTCAGACTTCCACAATTCTTAATTGCTATCTTCCCTTTTTTTTTTTGTAGACACACAAAAAAACATTGAATCCACAAGTAGAATAGTGGTAACTAGTGGTAGGCTTCAGATATGTTTTCCCACCTGAAGCAGGGGCATAAATAGCCCTTGACATGGAAAGAGCTTATACAGCTTACTTCGGACAGAATAAGGGAGGCCTTGCATGTTGTGTGCTCCACTTGCTCAAGAGTCTCTGGCCTGAAATCCACACAAGTGAAGGAAAACACTGCCTGAACCTTCCCTCATCCCTTCTCTCCTCGTACTTTTTTCTGGGGAGCCCAAAGTGTTGCCCTTCCTGCGTGGCCTGTTGCTGCCCCACATGCTTTGCACGTCTGCTTCAGTCTAATGAAGAAAGTTTCTCACTGAGCTGCTGCACCATTAATCACCTTGTCCTGGAATTTATATATACTTTATATTCTTCCTGAGAAGCAGAGGATTAATAATTCCTTGTTTCACCTATTAAAATATTTATTCTCAAAGTACTTTCTACCCTCTCTTTTCCTTAGATGTGGCAGTGAGTGATGAAAAGGTCTGTCCTACATTAAGGGCTTTTGCAAATATTCCAGAAATCTACATTATAACAGAATGTTGTTTCCTGTGGTGAAGGCTCCTGAAACTCATAGTAAAGCACATTTCTTCAGCTGCCATTGGTGTGCATACAGAGCTGACTAATTAGGCACTAACAAGCGCATTTTGCCTGAATCTATTAGCACACAGTCTGAACCTGAGTGTTTCTGCCAGCAGTATTGGTGCTGCCTTCCCAGGGCTGAAGGGTCAGCTGCTGATCACAGGGATGTAGGTCTGAAATGATGAAAGCATCTTCTTTGCACTCAGAGGCTGATCTTGCTGATCGCCTTTCCTTGCTCAATACATGAACAATGATTTTTTATCCAATACATGAATACTTTACACAGGGGAAGCAAAACTGTCGCGTCCTTAGGGTGATTTATATTACTAGCTAAACACATAAATGATGAGTTTGGAGGAAAATAGGTATATAAGGAAAAACCGAGATAGGGGTGTTGGATGACCGGTTATTGCCTGTGATATTTGGAATGACAACACAAAATGTTTTGTCTGTGCAGAAATCTCAGATTCATTAAGCTCCTCGGAAGAGATCGGGAAGCTGTCGCTCACGGGGAAGGGCCTTGTGGCTTTACCAAAGGGGTCAGTCTGGCCTCTTCTAAGGCGCTAATTTGTAATGGCACATTGTGTCCTTCCTCACGTCAAAGACTTCTGACTTGGTGGTGGTCGGGACTTGGCTGCTTCTCCAGAATCCATCCACAGAGCTGGAGTCCACTTTGGCCAGCACTTCAGTGTCTTGGCTAGAGCAGGGGACTGGTTAAACTCCACAGCTGTCCTACTGGTCTGAGCAGCAGATTTTCGTATTAACCAGCCACCTAAAGAGGTGAAGGAGGCTGTCTTTTTCCTCAGTGTCTAGCTTTGTTTCTATACCTGGCTCTATAACCTTAGCCCAGTAAGATTACTTGATATTGTTTGACTAAATGAACACAGAAGCATTTTAAACAGTAATCCTTGGAAAATATTTTATTGGCAGTATTTGCACCAGTAGACTGTTTCATTTGTGGGCAAAAGCTGTTGAAGAACAGAGACAATGGTGTTATTTACCTACATGTAGGCATCTATCAATATCTGAGCTGTCTGCTCTCCACTCTATCCATGGCCTTTGCAGAGAAGTGGGGGCTTTTAGGTGTGATCCACTTCACCCTAGCATAGACGACTGCCTTGGTTAGAGGAATTGCTCCCTAAACACACCATTTTTTTTTCCAGAGCCAGGGGTGAAAGCAGGATGACTGTCCTTAGATGACTACATAGGCGATGTCTAGGGTTACGTAAGTGAAACCCACCCAAGGCTGTTCTTTTGTTTGCACACAATTTGGCACAGTAGAGCTGTGATTTGCTAGCTTGGGCTCCCCAGGCACTACCATCCTGTAGTTTATCAGCTCTGATAATGATGCTGGCAGAAGCAGATACAGAGAAAATGAGCTCTTCTACAAATCTGAATTTGAGAGATACACTTTTGTCTGAGTGATCAATCTCTCACATCTAAAAAAAAAAAAACCAAAAAAAACCCCACCCAGTCTTGCCAACATTGGGGGTACTGTTAAAGCTGGCTCAGCTGGTGGGGTGGTGAGGAGATCAACCATTTATGCTTAATGTTGCCAGTGATCTGCATGGACTGGCAATAATTGCCTGTGAGGTGGCTCTTCACTAGCAGGTGAAGATGGGCTCGATCTCTGGCTACTAAGGCTCCCAGCATTGTGACCACTTACTAAAGAAGGTTTGGGAGGAGTGGAAAGCACTTCTGTGATAATGTAGTGTAACAATGCCCTAGAGAGGTGGCTCAAAACACATCCGCCTATCTTCTCGCCCTTGTACACTAGTGCAGTTTGTCAGCTCCCTTGCAGTAAAAGAAAAGAGCGGTGCAGTCCTGATGGTTTAGTATCCAGATGAATGAGGTCAGGCCTTTCTAGTGTGCAGCTATGAACAGGAGTCTCCTTGTTTCTCTTTTTACTGCCTGCTTTTTCACTGGGCCATCTTTGAAGAGGCATTTCTCTGTGGTAACACAGGTCCTGTCCAGTAAGACTGAGCACCTTCTTTGAGCAAGTATTTTATTTCTGGGTTACTAAACATCTAATGAAACTGTCCAATGGTATTTCCTTCTAGGTTGGTTTTTTTTTTTTTTTGGTGGTGTTTTTTTTTTCCCCTTTAATAAGGTGTCCCCTTCATGAGCAGAACATAACATTTCAGGAGAAGTGCTGTTTCCCAGGAAGACCTCCTGGCAGCACCTCCAACACCTTCAAGGAATGATGAATTCAATTCAATATGTGTGCATGGCATAGGGTATTTTATTACCCCTTTGTGTATTTGGAGCCTATGTATTAATCATCACCTAGAAGCAAGAAGAAAATTGTTAGAGTCTCTTGAGGTGAAGGCTGTGTGTAAAGTAGCTGAGGGTTTTGTGGTATATTGTAGTGGTTTGGAAACTGAATTAACCTGCATCTTTTTTTTTTTTTTTTATTTCTCTCCTCCTTCCCTTTAGCACAGCCAACTGTGGCTACAGAAATGGATTTCTTGCTGTAGAACAAGAAAAGCAGGGTTTTATGTATTTCTGACCAGATCAAAGTGAAGAGAGCTGTAATTTTTCATCCTTTTAGCATGGTGATAAAGGATTAGGTGCATTTGATGTATGTAATTTGTAGACTCTGGTGGGCTTTTTATTCAAATTGTATGGCATATACCTTAACACTGATATGCACTATTAATAGTGGAAGGCAAAGTTATGACCTGGCAGAAAAAAACATTTTTTTTTTTTTTTTGCTGTGATCCAAGGATGATCTTTAATCTCATCTGTGTACTTGCAAGTAGACATCGAGCCTGCATATGAGATAGCATGCAAAATCTGACACCTGCATGTTCATGTGAAGAGCTATGCTTTTGCCTCCTGGTTAGTGGGAGGGAGAAGACAGAAAAAAAAATCCAAAACCAAACCTCCGAAAGCAAAAAAAACAAATAGTCTTGTAAGTTGGTTAAGAACATGAAATGTAATACAAAAGTGGCAGGTCAAATTAAATTTTCTTCAGGTCCTGTATACTGATTCCAACACTGATGAGAGCTGGAGTCTTAGGTAGGAGTGTAAGAGAGGGCAAGCAGCTGTAGTGTTTCGCACTCATACTTTCTCAGCTTTCACTTCCTTTAAAGTTAGAAATGTCCTGAGCCTGACCAGGGTTTGTTGACCTTCACTGGACTTGTCCAATCTTTTCATTCTTCCTTGGAATCTATGTACATTTCCTGGTTCAACATCTTTTGTCAAGAAATTCTGCTTGTGAAGAACTGCTTCCTTTTGTTTATTTTTAATTTGCTTATGTTACTTTTATTCGATGTCCCCTAGCCCTACTTTGTGTGAGTGAAGTTACAGATCTATCCGTGGCTAGTTTCGTGTGAAAGGATGGTTCTGAATGCCAGTTTTTTGAATGCCAGATCAGATTTTTACTGATCAAATACTAAGAGTACTAGCAATTTTATTTTCTTTCCAAAATATGGTTTGGTGTGCCATTCTGGACCATTCCATCACAAAACAAACCCTACGCCTAATTACTTGCATTTACTCCTTTTGCTTGCATGTTGTGGTAGCTGCTTACACAAATCAGGACTAAACTTTTGTTTGCATAGCTCAGAGAGCTGTGTTAACATGACACTAATGTCGCTGACTGCCTGAGGGAAAAGAACCCACAAGTTAGGCCAAACATGCTGGGTGATTGACTGATGGCAATAAAACCCTCGTATGGGGCTACCACAAAGTTCAGATGGTTTGGCGAGGCCCTCTCAGCCGTATTGTCTCACATTTCTCTCCAATTGTCTGTGAGCAGACAATTTAACAAACGCCTGGTCAAATGTGTCTTCTGCCTGGAGTGGTGCTCACCTCCTTATGCCTCCATGTTGTGTTTTGCCACACAAGAACAAACAGCCCAGACATTTCAAAGCAGGGTCATCATCATTGCAAGAGAGCACGGGAGCCCAGAATGGCAAATTAGGTCACAGCTTCTTAAGAACCTTTCTTCTTCATCAGCCCTAGTGCTCTTTTCCATAAATTAAATTATAAACTCACAGAGCAAGAAAGTACGTCTTCCTGGCAACATGGATAGCACCTAGGATAATGAAGCCTCCTTCACTGTTATGGCCCCTGGGCATCACCATAATATAAATTATGAATAAAATCATTCTAGTTCATGATCACAGCATATAGACAGATTCATTCATGTAAGCTGGGAACACAATAATCAATAACCTTTTAAAAAGGAATTAATGATCAGTATTCCTAAACATGTAAAGCTCAGGGAGGATGCTTAATTTATTGTCAGAAAATGGAAGACCTCTGCTTATTAATAGGATATGGGAACCTTTTCAAAGCTAGTGTGCTTGTGTGTCTGTGGGTCACATTTCCAGAAGCATTTGGATGCCTAAAGGTGCTGGCATGAAAAATCCCACTCCAGGAGTTTTTCTCCATCTTTTGGCACCTGAAGGTACTGAACAACCGGTGTTATCATGCTCTGGAAGGAGGCAGCCTGGCAGCTGAGAGCTGTAGTTTCTCTCTCCAGCCACGGACACTGTCCTGCGGTGTTAAAATAGGCCACAAACTTATTGCACTCCCTCCTGCACCTCATTTCAGCTCATCTGTTGTTTACAGATGAGCAGAGGTGTAGAGGTATAGTTTTGCTCACTTGCAGAAAGTGCTTTGGGATCAGTGAATAATAAAAAGTCACTATTTTCATTCTGGGGCAAGGCTCAAGTTCACTGCCCAGCGCCTTGCTGTTTCTGCTGACCTTGCCTGCAGATATGCTAAATTGTGAGTTACTGCTAACTGTGGTAAGGCTTCTCTGATGTGAACAAATAGTCATTAGGAACATAACTGAAGCAATTGATTCAGTTTCAATAGCTTAACAGTGATCCACTGAATGCAGATTAGGCTACAGATCCTGTAGTATGTTTGTATTGATGCTGAAGATATGGAGTTTACATTATGAAACCCCCAATCCGTTCATTCTTCTCTCCTTGCTGTTGAAAGTCTTTCCATCTTGAAAGATACTTATTATAGCACCTCAGTTTTCTCAGTATGTGTTCACTCCTCAGGATTAGCTAGGACTTCTTGCAAAGAAATGCTTTCTTTTCTGCTGTTGCAGAAAACTTGTGTTGCAGGTATGCAAACTGAATGCGTATATATAGTTATGGAATTAACTATTGACATCATGGAAATGCTTAGGAGGCTGACAGATCAGGGAAGTTTTAAATTTTTAACTTTACTAAATCCATTCATTAAGAACACCTTTTGTGCTCATGGCTAATTCCCACACATTGCTCAACATCACCACTGTTGGTCTTCGACAGCCATATTGTAAGTCAGCTGTGAGTACACAACGCGGTGGAGATGAAGCCTCACAGCTGGCACTGGTCAGTTGTGGTCTTCGATGGTCCCTAGCTGCCAGGGTTGGGTGACCAGGCTTGAAAGCTCATTGATGAGAGGAGCCAGAACTGAAGTGGCCTTGCCTTTTTTCTCTCGTGTTTCTTGCTTATGGCTGATGGTTTTATGCTACTTCCTGCTCTCAAAAAGGAGGAACTCATCTGCTCCCAGAGTCACTTACCATGGTTTTTTGCTTTATCAGTCACCCTTTGCATGTATTTGGCAGGTTTTCCTGGCTATTTGTAGCCCCTTGCACTTATCCTCTATCTGGAAATTTTTATTTATTAGTTGCCACCTACTTGCAACTACACCCCATCTTTGGAAGGCATGTTGCTCACATGCTTATGCAAAATGCTTATACATTTTTGTGGCATGAGTGTTACAAAATACTTACATTCTGTTTCATTTACACCATCCTTATACATACGAGTCAAAAACAGTTTAATATTCATTATATTCTGATTAATATATCTATAATTCCTAGGTGTTACAGACCTCTGTTTTGCTACACCTGTTTATTTGCAATGTTGTCCACCTTTCTGACCTGTCTTTCTGTGGCACAGCAGACTTGTAGCCTTTACTCTTTTACTATCTGAACACTGGTGGCCGTACTGTGCTGACCTTGTAAAGCAGATGGATATTTTGTCAGGCTTTCCACAGCTATTTCTGCAGATAGTGAATCTGAAATAGCCTGCTAAGGAAGAAAAGAAACTTCATTCAATAACTAATAAGGCTCTTCATAGCTCTACCTCAAGGACACAGAATCCTTTACCCTCTCTAGGGAAAGCTATTCTTTCAAAAAATAAGGTCAAGGAGTGGGCCACATCTCTGGCAATATAATGTAGTATCAGCTGGAGAAATTATGCTTGGATTAACTGGTCAGTTTGTTGCTTCCCCTTTGAACTCATTCTGTCACTTTGATTTGGGAAGCTGCATTCCTTGGTAGATAGATGGTTTGAAGAATGAGGATGAGATGTTCCTCAACTTTATCCCCAGCTCTGCTACCATCTTCCCTTGTGACCCTGAACAAACCACTGTGGAGTTATTAAAATTCTGGAATAACAGTCAGCTAGAAAAAAAAAATGTTTTGTATAAAACGTAATTTTGTCTTGGTATGGTTGGTGTTCCTTAAGATAATTACAGGGAAAGCCATTGATTCCGAGGGAACACAGATGTCTCAACGCTCAGGAAGATGAGCCTCTTGAGTGGCCTTGTATCTGTTGTCCTCTGCTCCTTGGCAGCCCTCCTGGGCAGGACAACACCTCAGGTGGCCTAGAGATGTGAAAAGGTATGTGCTGTCCAAGCTAGATACTTGTTCTCCTAACAGCAGGTTAGTCCTAAGCAGTCCAGTCCTAAGGAAGCCCTTGACCCACTCTTACTCTTAGGTTGCTCATACCCTCTGTTTACTCATGAAGGGGGAAATCTGATGCCTGCTGTACAGCAAACACTTAGGTAAATAAGGCATCTGCTACTTATATCACTGTACTTATTCTCTGAAGTTGTGATGGCTAATAGGATGGCTGAAATGCTAACTAAATTTTTGCTGTCTTCATCCTTTCTAACTGTGAAGCCTCATCATCTGGATGAGTCAATCAAACCTTCCTGGCCCAAACTTCTCCATTTATCTTCTTAGATAGTGAGGGAAAGTACCTCTGAATAGGAGATTGAAAGTAACTGATAAGAGTCAAAAGCAATAGGGCTACTTACAACAAAAGAAAAGAAAGTGAAAATGGTTGCCTTTGGGGAACACAGTCATGAATCATGTTGAGAGCTCAGACAAGCCTAACCAAGACAGCAAGTTGTTGTTTTGTTGTGTTTTGGTTTTTGTTGGGGTTTTTTTGGTGTTTTTGGTTGTGTGGTTTGTTTTTTTTTAATTTAACAGTGTCATCCTATGCAGTTCACAAAATGGTACACCACCTCCTGGGCCCAATGATACACTCATGAGTTCTCCTGGTGATTTGGGCCTCATTTTATGGCTCTATTGCAGTTTATTGAACTAGCCATTTAACTACTTAAATATTGAAAACATTCAATTAACTTTCCTTGGATCTATCTGGTGCTAAGAAAGGAAAAATTCTAGGGTTTAAAATGTATGACTTGGCATGATTAAATAGTGAAATGAATAATATTTTAATGAGTGATTTGTAATTATTTAATAATTAAAGAGCTCTTATGAATATTCTTGAACACCCTGTGGAAAATTTAAATTGTATGCTGATTTCATCAAGCATTCAAATCTAATCAGAATTTATTTTTATAGCATCGTTTTAAACATAGTCTACAAGAACATTGCCACAATAATGCAAACAGAACAGAAAAGTGTCATGCTATTATAGCTTTCCTTTTTTAGTATAAGAACTTCATTTTTCTATGCAAAAGATTCTTCTGCACTAATGGATTGCAGCTGAACTGTATTCCCAGTCCTGAAGCAGCCAGTCAGGTTTCATCAGTGGTTCAGTGACAGGTTAAAGGTGCCACAGTTTTGGTTTGTAAATGCAGATGAATGGTAGCCACTTGCTACCAATTGGTCCTGTTCACCCCTGTCTGGGAACAAAGACAGAGACCTCAAAGGAAAACAAGAAGAAGTGAAAAGGGAACTGTTTCACTCCTGAAATAAAATAATTCAATCTCAGCTCAGTCTCTGGAAATCCAATTTTCTTTTAACTTGTGCTTCCATAGTATGTACACTGCAGCTTTGGGCAACATTTTAATAAGATGATGTTTTCTCTAGCTAATCCTGGAAATACTCATCCCACAGGGACAGCAGAGGTTCAAGAGCAAGGTAAACTGTGTGAATCATAAATCATCCCAGTTTTTTTTTAACTCCAATATTCAGGGTCAGGGAAATTTTTATGTTAAATAGGTTGTTAACTAGTCCTCCAACAGCTCTGAAAAGGGATAACAGAGGCCTCTGGATGAAGGTTGTCAAGAGATCCATCACTCCATTTCAACAATGACTCCTGCAGGCAAAAAAATAACTCCAGAAGCTTAACAGAAGCTGCAGGTTGCTATTAAATTCTGAAAGCCTTTTGGTACGCTTATATTTGCTGGGATGGAAGAAGGACTAAAGGGGGGGAGGGGATCCTCTTCCACATGGATTTTGATACAGTTACTGCTTGTGGGGATATCATTGTCCTACAGAGCTGCATGAATAATTCATTTTTAATTCCATATTAGATTAATTTCACCTCATCCTCTCTTCGTGAATTTTCCTCAAATAAATTGTAATTTTCTTGAATATATTTGTTATTCACAATAGACTATAGCACTCATGAGTAATTCATTGCAGGTAGGTGACATTCAGAATTTGAGGCGTTCAGGATGGACACACAGGTCATTGTTGTGTCCTGTTACATGAGTAAAAATTACAGAATCAAGTTTTTACTTCTAACATGCATTTACCAAAATGAAATTCACTGGCTTTTACTATTCTACAATGCTAATTCTAAATTCACCATATCAGCAATAGCTCCAGTCGATTCATTGACTAGAATACTTGGGAGTAGGAAGACATGCCAAATGAATTCATTAAAAGAATCTGAAAGAAAATATTCATGCCAGCTTTTCATAACACCAAGTCTAGTTTAGTGACCCGACATTCTGCCAAACAGAGATTAAATAGAGAACTTATTATCCATTGTCCATCTTCTCCTTTGAAATTCACACCTCAACTTTCCTTCTTTAGATGATATAAATGGGATATGATGTTGATCAGTTTATAATTTCAAAGTTTTTTTTCCTAAAACTCCTGTTTTCCCCCATTCCTACTCCACAAAACCACTGAAAGGTAAAAAAATTGTACATTTTTGATAACTCCTTAGTTTTGCTGAGACTGAACAGATTTTCCATGGCTGCAAAGGGAAACCATTCACTTGAAAACAAAAGCATTTTTTATAGTAGAAATTTTTTATCAGTTGAGTCATTAAGTTTTTTCAGTTGATATTTCTTTTCATTTCTAGTCACGGAATGCTTGCCCTTTGGTAAGTTCCCCCCATCCAAAACTGGATTACCTGAGCAAATTTACAAAGGAATTCATTCTCATCTGCACTGGCAGTGTTAGTTAGGTGACCTCCTGCTCTTTCAGTCTTCAGCAGGTTTTCTGCAGAGTAGAGAGGGTTAAACATAGGAGATGTGAAATGCCTAGAGCTTTATGAATAAGAGGTAAGCAAAGAAAAATGTGGAACAAGTGGTTGGGGATCAGAAAGGGACAGGGTCATAAAAGAACATCAGAAAGGGAAATCTAATAGAAGCAGAAATGTGAAGTGATAAGGAAATCCATGGGAAGCTTGCATTTTCAAAGGGAGGGAAATCACAGATGGAAAAAGAGAGGAATAGAGAGAAGCATGACTCAAAAAAAAGAGCACAAACTAGAACAGTGGGATCCAAGCAGCTACTCTGTGAATGTAAGTTGGGCCTATAGTGTAAGTAACTACATGGGCTGCCTGTACAGCCAGTAGAGAACAGGAGGTATGTCCAGGCTGTCATACACCCAGTGTAAGAAAAGCATTGAGGGGAGGTAGGATGAAGTGGCTGTCACTGTAGGGCCCTACTGAACAGCACAGCCTAGGTTCTTCCACCTATTTGACAGCTAAATTCTGGCAAAATGAACCTTACAATGAAAAGGAGTATAAGAAAAGAGTTGAGCAGAAATGGAGACATCAGAACTTGTCTGGAAGGGTGTTGTTTACAGCGCTTCTTTCTTGTGTCCTCAGCTAGTTTGGGTATGGAATAGACAGGAACAATTTTATGTCCTGTTACAATGAGAGATCCCTAGCAACCTCCTTGACCTCCCTTCACTGGTGTATTATATATGCCTTATTTTGCCACATGAGGAAAATAGACCCCATGCTCAAACGCTTGAGATAATAGAGGAGGCAGGATGGTATGAGAAAAGAGTAGAAGGTCCAAGTTCCAAACAGGAGTTGGTTCGTTGCTACTTGAGTGTGTCCTGTGGCAAGGCAGAATGCAACTAACCTCACCAGCAGCACTGTGCCGAGTGCCAGGTAGCTTTGGTCAACATTGACACACAAGAAGAGAAGCAGAAAGGGAGGAAAAAAGAATCAGGTACAAGAAAGACAACTGAGGGAATTAGAGAAGAAATTATGAATACTCCTGTTTTGGAGAAGCCAGTACCTCTGCTTGGGTCAATGTCATTCTCTGTTGAGTAAGTAACAGTGTTCTTTGTAGCTAATCCAGCCTTTCTGACACAGATTTTGGCAGGTCTGTTTTGTGGATGATTCCTGGTGAGACAGGTTAGGAATTATACTACGTGTAGGTAGTATAGGTAGGTAGATAATTAAATCTGCCAGAGATTAGGGGCAAGAACCAGGCATTGCAATGTTTGACTGTGGAGTTCTCAACACCAAAAAGAAACAACACAAAAGGAAAGTCTCACTAAGCTTTCCAGAAGATGGAGTATTATCTCCCTATTATCTCTTTGGATTTAACTAAGCTGAGTTCAGCATTTCACAGGGACATTCACTAAAGTAAAACTACAAAATGAAGGGCAAATGCTAGTAGATATTCAGGGTCTTGCTTTTTTTCCCTCTGTCTTAAAAAAAAACCAACAAACTGTTAAAATGTGTAAAGCATCAGCATATGAAGAGCACTAATTTAGGAGTCAGATACCATTTAGGTTATAAGCAGTATTAGTTTGCTGCTGTCATTACAGGGTCCAGCGGGTACCGTTGTGCTTCAGCAATCCATTTCAATGTGTGGTGCAATGCATCGCAGTTTGCAGACTGTGCTTTGGATCTGCCCTCTGGAGAGACACCGGCAAGTTCGGCATGCCAGCCCTGAAAGGTGTGCAGCCCCTGGTGCATTCCCCCTGCTCAGCAGCAAGTGGCTTGGCAGCCCCGGAGTGTGGTGTATTAGTCTGTCTTTGCTGGGGAAGGCCTGTCTCTGCAATTGTAATAGGGATCTCAGGCTGGTGCATCACATTGCTTTAGAGAAAGAGAACAAAACAGATCTGTCAGACCTGAATTAAGATGGATTTTTGTTGAAACTTCTTGGAATTGATTTCTTTCCAGTTTCCTCCTTGGTAAGAGTCAGCACGGTTGGGTTCAACTTACAAAATATCATTGATTTCTCTCCCCAAACCACAGATGATTCAGCTTGTAATTTCCTCTACAATTATAGAGCAGGTCTCCTTAGAAACTGCTTGTATCCATTCAAAGTTTCATCTTGTGGAAACCACATTTCCCCTCTCTTTGGCCAGATGTGCTTGGCTTGAGTCCAGACAAAAAAGGAGGAGGAAGGTATGATAAACACTCTCCTTCTCCCATTCCCTCTTTTTTTTTGCTTCCTGAAAGGAGATTCGCAGTATTTCAAGTTCAGCTCTCTCTGAGCGCTTTGGGATCTCAGACCACCCCATGCACAGGGTCAGCTTTGGGGCTGCTTGTGGCTTTGCAGCAGAAATGGCCAGCGTGTTGCATAGCCTTTCTTCTCTAAGACAGGGCAGGGTGCAACACAGAGGTCATGGTTTCTTTACCCTGGTACGGTGTCATGCCACCAAAGGCTAGTCAAGCCAAACTGCTTGCACAATTGCCTTTGCTTTGCCTGGCTGTCATATGTTTCTCCTCATCTACAACTTCAGCAACACACAGAGGAATCCTCCACCTTCTCTTGGCATCCCCTGTGACCCTTAACGTAACCTATCCTCATGCAGGGAGTCCCTGTCCTGGGGTTTGAGAGGCTCAGATAAACCACAGGGTCAAGTTTGGACAGATAAATCACAGGGCCAATGGCAGTTTGCAGAGCTTTGCAAGAGGGAAGCTTGTGCTGGGGCCAGGTCACATGCAGAGTATCTCTAACCTCTGCTCTCCCCTCAGTACTTTTCTGAAAAAGTCAAGATAACATTAAATTCATTTTACATTTGGGAAAAAACACCTCAGATCTTCTGCCTCGATAACTGCAAAGTGGGTCTGTGCTGGCAACAGAGGCAAAACCAGTCCCAGTTTGCCCATATTTTGATCTACACTTGCCATAAGAAGCCTCCAGAGTGATTTAATTTCAATCATTTCAGTGGCTGTGGACTGACACTTGAGTAAAACATGTTGAAATCATATCTGTTGTGTGGAAAACTTATATTCATACCAGTAAGGAGATAAAGAAGGCATGAGGAAGAGAAACAAATGAAAGTGATGCCTCTACAGGACAGAAAGTTGCAGGTATGTACATGTGTTGCTACATATAACATACCGTTATGGATGTATATGCACAAATGTGTAGATACATATGTGTGTGTGCATATGTACACTCATGTGCACATATACATAACAGCTATAAAGAGGTACTAAAAATATGCAAAGAATATTAAAAGCCACCGCCTTATTTATAAACTGAGAGGGGTTTAGGAAAAGATGTGGTAAAAAAGAGACGGATGACTGTTTTTTGGACATGCGTTCTCTTTTATTCCTTCTTCCTCTTCTGTATAGGGAAAGAAATCTTTGTCCTCGAGTTATTCATATTATGCCAGCTTTTGCCAGCATAGTTCTTTGTTCTGGAAAGTGAAATCACTTCCAGTGTCATACCTGAAAGCTTTAAGTGCCTTTGTGTATCTGAACAGTTCATTGAGAAATCATGTGGGTCCAGAGGGAAAATTCCTGTCTCAGGATGGGAGGCAGTATGGGACACAGCCATCACCCCAGTATTTCAGCAAGCTGTGTGAAGTTGTTTTTTGAGGCTAGACAGGTGTGCACATGGAGATTTCATTTACGTAGTAGTGTGTGTGTGCTGTGGTGTGGATAGGTGCCCGCTCATCCCTGCATCAGCTGGAGGGCAACACCTAACAAAGAACTTGCATAAACTGTCCCTTTCGGAGAGGGT
>JAVJGJ010000014.1:32621506-32647539 GCA_035590215.1 Microhierax caerulescens | reverse complement strand
TACACCTGTTTTATTCCAATTATACATTTTAAAAGCTCAGTAATACCGTTTTTAGTATAGCCTGTAAAATTTGCAATGAAGTGTCGTTTCGTCGTAATATCCTTAGGCGTATAGTTCCCTTCCTCACGCTTCCGCACGTAGATATTTGTGGATTAATATACCGAAACTATTACAGATTAGATCTAAAAAGGAATTCGGTACCCATACGTACCCCATTTTAAAATATTTATTTTTATTCATGAACTGAAAAAACTACACATTTCTCGTGTGAAAATATTTACGATCAATATTCATTCTTTTGTTGCAGGATCAAGTTCTGAAGACTTAGTTTTAAGCAGAATGGATCTATATACAATTATTAGGGAGTCTGGAGGCAAGACATTGGAAGAGCAGTTCAGTTTTTTAAAGGAATATCTTAAAAATCACACCGAAAGTCCTCCCGAAGGACTGAATGAACTTAACAAGAAAATATCGCATTTCACTTCGCGATTTAAGAAAAAGTGGATCGCAGCTGGGAGGACAGCAGCAAGATTCATAATCAAAAATAAAGATTGGTTAGAATCGGCAATTAATTTCACGTCTCGTGAAGCTCTCCCAGAGAAAATCAAACAGCGAGGTCGTCCATCATTAGCATTTGAAGAGAGTTCGGACCGAACCAAACGTGCCAAAGTCGAAGAGCTTAGAGGTAGTACCTCACTACAGTAACTGGCATATGCGAGCTTCTGGACATCCAGCCGCATCAAAGTTGGTTGAGGATATAGTACGCTCACCCAAGCGAGCACCGAAATACAGACAAGCGTATGAGGCAATGGATGTACCTCAAGTTAGAAAGATGTCTGGGGAAGAAGCTCTTTCTACTATGGTGGAAGCAAAGCTTACCTCTCACCAATACAATATTATAAGGAACAAAGATCCAGAGAGATTTCCTTCAATTAAAGTAGTACAGGCTGCAAAAAGATCGTGTTATCCTAAGGAGGAGTCCATTGTCATCACTTCTGTTTCTGCAGAAGTTGCTTTTCAAGCTCTGTTAGATTTACATAAGCTCCTACCCATTTCTTAAATCCTGTTCAAACATCCTCATGCACAACAAATAACTTTACTGCTCCCTTAAAAAAGCACTGACGCACAGTGCACATTAGCAGTCATGCACTTACATAAAATCCAAATATTTAGTAAATGGGATGAAATTACCTCCATCCTTCCTCTCTACAAATACACCACCAGACCCAGAGAAATCTTTTCCTTAAAATTACTCTTGACTCTTAATTGGGGATAGGATATGTTTTGGTGAGGACATACTTTTTTACAGACCCACAGACTGGAATGCAGATCTTCCCTAAGATGGGCAGTGTGGGTGGTTTTCAAAAGTTTGCTCAGCAGTCACCAAGACCTAAGTGTCCAGCAGCTCTTCAGGGCACCCTCTTGGAAGTCCACTCTGTGGCATGTCCCAAAGCATGGTAGATGCCTCTTACACACAGGAGACTGAGATCTAAAATCACACAAGGAACCTCCTCCTGGACAAGCTTCTTGATGTACTGTCTGCAAAACTGCACTTCAGAAAGCTGCTTTGTCTTCCAAGTAACACCATGCAAGATGCATTCTGTCTTTTGTGATGAGCAACAGTGGATGAGGATTATTGTTCTAATTCTGTAGAATGAGGGGGAATAAGTGACCAGAATTTTCTACCCATTCTTCAGTCTCACCACAAAATTTTTTGTAAAAGATATAATTTCCAAGTGTTTATCATTTGCAAAACAGCAGTGTCTCCACTGCAACTAGATGCATAATTCCTACAGGTGTTGATATGTTTCATCACCTTCTTTTGTCTTGTTCATGAATAACCTGTGAATTAACTGTGATCATCCCAAATGCATCCATTACCTGGTACTATTCACTGCACACTTTGACAAATAATCCGTGGCTTGTCGTCTCTTTGTGAACACCCGTATTCCAAATATTCATGCAGATGCATAAACCATGTTGCATGTGTCTTTCTCCTGACTCGATGGAATTAATTCTCAGCAGTAGGGTTTCAGATTGTGAATTAAGAATTTGATTTCTATGAATATCCTGCAATATTTATTGGAAGCTTACAGTCTTAGTGCTACTATGTTTGCGGTACATTGCTACAGAAAGTTACAGGGGTTCAGGGATCACATCTAAAAATGGGATTTTTAGATTTTCAAAAGACTTCACAGCCCACAACCTCAAGATGAAAGTCAGTGGGACACTGTAATTCCATTTCATTAGGACTTAAATTAAATGTTCCACCTCTGCCTCATTAGCACAGCTGAAGCTGGCTCGTTTGAATCACAAAATATCTTCAGAGGATTTTGCTGGGTCTGTTTTTTCTGCCTCCATGAAGATGTCTGCTTCCTGTCTGGTTCTCATAGCATGGACACGTTCTGCTTCCCAAAACCTCTGCTTCATGTTAGGATGCATGATGCTACTCATTTGCACTCCAGCTCTCAGCAGCCCTATGCATCTATGCAGAGATGGTTTTTGAAGGCTGGACAGGGGTTTCACAGGGAGAATCGGAGTAGTCAGATGCATTGCAAAACAGCAAAGATATGGTCAGCCGAAAGAAACAGCAGTGCAATGGCTGAGGTGGTGCAAAGCGCTTAGATCAGTTCCCAGAGCTCTCTGTCATACTTTCGTCTGCTCTTCCCCTACCCCTGTGTTGCTAGGGTATTTGTCAACAGAATGGAAATGATACTGTTCCCCAAGGAGAAATAGCATTTAATATTAATACTATCTCCCGTGGAAAAGCGAGAGTGAGTCAGAGCTGAATACAGTTTGTTTTATATATGAAGTCTTTCATTCTGCAAGGTAACTCAAAGCACAGCCCTGTGAATTTAATGCTACAACTCAGATGGCAGTGTAGGCACACACAGCAGGCTTTATGCATTAAGTAGCAACGTGCGCTGCTGTAGACATTAGGAGCAGTTTCACTGACAAAGAAATAGAAGAGGAATGCTCATCAGAGTCTCAGTGGGCAGTATTTGATAAGTGCCACAAGAAGCTTTGAATGCACACTGGGCTGAAATCAGGTAGGATCACCTCTCTTTAAATGGACTCTGCTTTGCCTCTGTCTTTCCAGCCTTCTTTGGCTTCCTCTTTATTTATAAAACTATTCAAAATGAAGCTGTGTTGCTCTCCTCAGCAGTGACTCTTATGTTCATGCTGCCCCTATTTCCAAACAAAACAATATAATACAATTTAAAATGTTGGGATTTGATGATACAAAGCTCAAAATGAGCAACTTTGTCCATTTTTTTTAAGTAAGAACTCCACCTTTCCTTTCAGTGACCTTTCTGTCACAACCCATCATATTTGTCCCATGTCCTGTAATGTCCTGATAATATTGCTCTTTTAAGTAGCTGGTGCTTCCTCAAACTTTAATTTGCTGTGGGAAGGAGGGTACCCGCTGAAGCAACACTGCTCAGCTCTACATGCTAATATATGGATATTGCTGCCTGGTCAAACAATCCCAGTAAATGGGAGGCCACAGTTACTTCTGTTCTGCTCTGAGATGCTGCTTTCCCTGTTTGTGGCCAGGCATGGGCAGACATAAGAGGAAGGAGGAAAGGATAGCAGAGCTGGGAAAAATATGGTGTTTTGTTGATGCTTGCAGGATCCAAGGCAGATGGTCAGTCACAGATGGATGCTTTGGGCTGGCAGGTCAGCCACAGCAGCTATTGCTCTGGTTGCTGGCTCCCTTCCCCAGTTAACCGTGTAGCCTGGTCAGCGCTCTTTGTCTCTGTTTTTTTACAGATCTTTCCCAGTCTGGGCAGCTCTGGATGCCTCATAACATCTCAGTCTGTTGGCTCCGCTGCAGTCAGTCTCAAGATGGCTGAAAAGCTGAGTGCAAGATGGAGAGAAAAAGCTGATGATAAAAGAGGAGCTTTGAGGGAAGGGGAGACAGGAGCATTGCATATTTCTGGGTCCTTGCTCATGCAGTGGATGTGATTGGGAAGGACTGCAGTGGGGAACTCACGGAGCTACTGTGATTCTTCGGGTCCAAAAGGGCTTTGTTACTGGAGTGGAGCAGATGCAGATTGGCCCCTGCCCTTTCTACAAGTCCTCCTTCCTTCCCCCATCCACTTGTGGGTTTTTGTTTTTTTTTTGTTTGTTTTGGTTTTTCTTCTTTTTTTCTTTTTTTTTTTTTTTTTTAAGAAGACAGAAAGGGAGACAGAACATCCTTTCATTACTTTAGCTCATTAATTCCAGTGCAACTTATAATGAACTCCTTTCTGACTCCAAGCATCTCTACACATTCCTTGGGCTTTTCCAGCTGGAGGGTTTTATTTGTGTAATTCAATATCCCTCTCCTCTTTTTGCATCTTTCCCATTTATGCTCAGTGTTCAAGAGTAACAGAATATTTATAAATCTGGTGTACACGTCCCAAGCTTCTAGTCCTAACTAGTGTAAGCCAGTAAACCTCAGTCATTAGTGTGCTCACCCATAGGAGTCAACAACTGAATTTAAGAAAACCTCAGCTTTACTAACATTAATAAAAATTGGCAAAAATGCTTTACTGCTTCTTTCTTTCTGGCCTTATCCTTGGGCTCTTATTCTGAGGCAAGGGAAGACCTGCACTAGCATGGCTCTACATGTTGAGACTTTAAGCTGCTGTTTTTCAGGTTATTGCTGTCTGCCACCCAAAAGTACCGATCTTCTTGGAGGTAACAAAGTGGGTCTCTAACAAGTGTTGCATCATGGAAATATGCTCTTAGGGGCTTTAAATGGTTAAAGTGTTCCAATATAAACCTCACTCTGTGGTTTTCTTCCTTGTTTTTATTCCATGCTTCATTTAATAAAATTCTCCTTCAAGAGAACCGTGGAAGAAGAGGAGAGGGAAAAAAAAAATAACAAACCCTTTCAAAGCCATGTGAAATTACTTTTGAATCAGATGCAAATTTAGTCCTATTGTTCACAAATTGCTATGTGCAGCCTTTCTCTGACAGGTCCTGAAGCAAGGGCAGAAGTGCTATCTACAGCACCATGGAGCTTTGTGATAGCAAACCTGTAAGGGAAACATTGCACCACCGACGTGAGCTCAAGTTCTAGAGGCAGAGCTCATTGGGTTGTTATGCACATCAGTAACCGAAAGCAATCAGGGTCTGCAGGATAAAGCTGAGGTTGGAGGGGTTATGAGGAGAGGCTTATGGGCTGTGCAGCCACCACACACACACATATACAGAGGTTAGGAGGACCTCAGGAAGCTTATGGTGAGTGAACTGTGCCCTTCCCAGCAGAATTTATGACCACAGCAACAGGTATAGACAACATGCTTCCAGCATTTTACATTTATTTCTTTACTAAGAAAATGTCTGTCCCTTTCTGCAGGCATTAACCACAGAAGTGTTAAATGCAGACAGACAGAGAGTAAGTGTGCCAATGGGCTACTGGTCCTGTCCACCTGCTGGCTTGGTAGCCATGGCCTTTAGTCAGCCATTATGTCTTCTGTGTCCATGTTCTGCAGCTCCTTGAAAGCTGGCAATCCAGGGCTTTGTGGGACCCTTAGAGTTGCAGCCTTTTCCTGAAAGAGCACAACCTAGTAGCACCTCCTGGAGATATGCACTGGCATTGTCAAATGTAGCATGAGTTCAATGAATACTACAGGTTTTAGTATCACCCAGGGATGATAAGGTCCCAGACAAAGATTATTTTAGGATGAAACTAACATAGGTTGCACCAGAGAGATTTCTAGGATGAGATTTTGGTCCACAAAGCACTGAAAGAAAGTGAGAGGTGCTGAATGTAGCCAAAATTTCCTTCTCCTGGCTGAGTCCATAACCCTGATGTATCAGACAGGATTGCTGCTGCTGTCACTAGTCTCGGCAGGAGTAGTCCCACATCACCAGGAGATGCCAACTGCCAACAGAAGGCTCAGCAGCTCCAGCTTTTGATTGCGAATGGTACCTTCAGATTCCAACATTCATACTTGGCAAAGGCCAGCCAGTTTTACAGCCTTCTGCTGCTTTCACCAGTGCTGCTGTATCTGTAGTTAAGTCAGCTTTTATGTGCTGCAGGAGGCTTCTGCTGCACAAGGTCTTCAGCACTCTCAGGGGTACATGTCCTTGTGACCCACTGGGGCAGCAGCAATGGATTACCTGTGTATTCATCTCACAACAGATTCATTTTCATCTTCCCTACCTGTTGTCCAGGCCATGTTAACCAAGAAGAGGTCAGATTCTTACCTCTCCTTCCTGGACCATGCATGTGAAAGATCCCCCAGACAGTCTCCGCTAGAAAAAGCATCTCTACTGAAAGGGTTCAGCTGAGTGTGAATCAAATAGTTTGTACAGACATAAAGATCCCAGGAAAAGAGAACTGCTAGCTTCTTTCTGCCCACTATTGTCTGTTGGAGTCTTACACTGTCTCTGGTGGATATAATATTAAAGTACTATTAACCTGTATTATTTCCCTTTGTCCTATCAACATCCAGGAATTCGTGCAGATGAAGTCCTACCGTGGTATTTTCTTGTCTACTTCTGTGTTAAAGCATTAAAATGTATCCTAGCTTGGGGGGGGGGGGCGAGAAAGAAAGGATCCAGGTTGCTTTTTCTGAACTATGTGTTGATGTGAGTGATAGAGGAAAAGACAGATCTGTGATAGGAACAGTCCAGAAATGGCTTACAAAAGACAGCATAAAACTGTTCCCATCTGTCCATGGCAATGATTTAGGCTGGGATTTTTAAAGGCACCTGATGTAATGAAGTGTCCAAAGCCAGAATGCTTTGCCAGATTCCCAGACTTTAATGTGGGATAAAGAGCATCACTGCATGGCCCACATCTGAAAAGCTCCACTCCGCTAACTTTCTGTGTTTTTTGCTGACCAGCTTTTTTTTTTTTTTTTTTTTTTTTTAAGGAAAACGACTTGAATGAGGCCAGTGTTTTTGCTTTCTCTCTGCTCTCCCAACCAACTGTAGCTGTAGAAGCAGTCCTTCGGTCTATTTGCTCCCTTTTCAGAGGTTTGTTGTTGACATGTCAACATGCTGTTGACATGTGTGTTGACATGACTACCTAGGCTTGGCAGATAGATAGATGTGCTGACTGGCTGTGCTGCTCCTGTTCCCTGGGGAACTTTTATCCCTTTAACAACAACTTTAAAACCAGGTTTCTACCTGAAACAAGCAAGGAACAATTAAGATGCTTCATCCCAATTCTCCAGCTTTAGACAGGGCACCAGTGATCTCACCCTGTGCTTGGACCCCTTGAACAACACATCAGCCTACCTAATGCTCCTGAAAAGCGACAGAGATGGGGATAAGGTAAAAGAATCTTGCATGTTTAATACGTGCCCCCATTGGACTGTCTCCCAGGGGAAGAGATAAAACAGAGGACGGGGTAGTGGTGTTCCTGGCAGAAGCATGTTGGTCTTAAGCAGCACACAGCCAGCACTGCCAATGCCTTTTCCTTGCTGCTGCCGTTGAACTATGAGAGGGACGTACCTAAGGGCTGCACTAGCCAGCACTTTTTCTGCAAACCGTACTCGCCTAACTACAGTTAGTCAAAAAGGTTCCATCTAGGTTGTTTTTTTTTTCCAGAGAAAAACAGGTTTCAACTAATAAACAGCTCATTTTTTTCAAGGAAAACCTTTGACTTGGGAAGTGTAATCTTAGTTTAGAAAGCAGAATAGGGTGTGATACGCTGTTATGATACAGTGCCCATTTATCTCAAAAAATGTATAGAATTGAGGCAAAAAAAGTGGCTCACCTGTTTTAAATTGAAAAATGCATGCTTTCCAAAGGAATAAAAGAATTCTTACAAGTTTAACTGATTTTGTAGTTGTTAAAAGCACATCCCTCCCCCAAACTAAGATAGCTATGAACATGTACAGGAAATGCACTCAAACAATGTGCTAAAACCCTAATAAAAATATTTACTTATTGATTTTGACTCAGTTAGAGATTTATCTTAATAATCCAACAGAACTCAACTACCTATCCTTATTAGACCCTACATAAAATAAATTCAATTATTTTCTACCAACTTGAATGATTCACAGGGGGAAATTGTGTGAAGAACTGAATACCCTGTTCTGCCTGGTGAGGGGTGCAGCCTGCCCAGCACCTTGCAGGATGAAGCCTTCTGACTGCTCCTCTCTCTGTGGGCTTGCTCTGCAAGTCCCCAGCCCTCGAAGGGATCACAGATATGTGAAGGGATAATGAAATCTCTGTCTATACAATTATAATGGATTACTAAAAGTATCAGTTGCTGTAAATAAATCATTATATCAGGTTCATTTAGCCTGATTCCTACCCTCAGATGGCTTGTAATACCATCCCTGCTCTGAAAGTCAGCCATTCCTTTGCAATTAGGTTTGTTGCTAATCAAAAATGGAAGCTATTCTGCCAGCTCTGAACTGCACTTGGAAATATTGTGTTGGGCTCAAGCCTCAAAGCTGTATTTATTCATTTATTCAAATTTAAAACCCACCCATCTGCAAATATTTAGATGCCCTAACTATTAATTAAAACTTACAAAGTCCATCTAGTGAGGTGCAGCGCCCACATTAACCCAGTCATCTAGTAAATCGCAGCAGCTCCTCTCACCTCCTGTCTCCTGGCAACAAACCTTCCACCTTCCTCAAAAACTCCATCCAGTAAATGGTTTACAGCAATCACATCTCTGCAAGCTGCAATTTTGCCTTTTCACAAAGCCTGATGGGATGACTGGTCTTGCAGGCACCGTGCAGCCAGACCTGTGCCAGCTGTACCTGGGGCAGAGCTCTTGCCCAGCTGGGGCTGGTGGCAAGACCTGGCTTTGTGCCGTCTGTCGTCCCACGCAAGGGGAGCTTGCACTGGCCCAAGACTGTCCTAAAAGGCACCTCCCTGTATCCCTCACTGCCTTGTTTGCAGCACCAGACTGTACAGTCGTATCTGATGCCCAGCTCCCCACTGACCCATGCTGGCCACTGACCTGCTCCATTGCCTCTCCCTTTTGGGTCCCAGTTCACAGCACAGAAACAATAACATTTTTGTGTCCTGGAAGGTCTCGGGTCACTGTTAATTCAGGACCAAATGCTTATGCAAAAGGTGAGTATGATCTCTTTCTCCCCAACCTGCCAAGTACACCCACAAAATCCCAGCTTAGTAAATTCATCTTCTGCAAATATGTATTGGGCCAGGATTCCAAACAACAGGCTGTGTGGGTGGATGTAAATAAAATCCCTTTACCATTGCAATCTTGCCATCTCTGGAAGCCATGGCAACCAAATAAGAGTACTCAGATTCTGTCATCAGTGATACAGCATAAAAGTTTGTATAACACAGGACAGGTTTACACCATTTCACACAAGGAAATCAAAAGGTAATATTGTATTTACCTAGAGCTACAGGAGGAACCAGGTGTGCGTGGGAGAAGACATCTGGATACGACCAGATTATATTTTGTAGTTTAATTCCTTTACTATCTCATAAATAGATTTAGGTGTCAAAATACTCTGAAATTCCTCCTCAGTGCAATTCAGTTCAATGAGCAACATTCTGTGAGTCTTTATACACAGTCTCCAAGGATGCTTTGAAGATGTGAGAGTACTTTTCTGCCACTGTGTGACCTCATGAAATACTAATATCATATACTTCACATGTAATTCTTGGTCCCTGAGGGTGTGATTACAGAGAGGAAGGAACATTTGTCTAGGGACTGGAAATCTATGGGAAAAAAAAAGTATCATGTGGAGCAGAAGCCTGTTCTTGTTGCACAAGGCAGCAACCCACCCCAACCTCCATCCAGGTATCCTCCAAGGCCTGCTTTTTAGGAGAATATAGTCTTACCTATTAAGTAGAGACTGGTAAGAGGATAAATTAAGAAAAAAATCTAACCCCCCACCACCACCCCTGCTTATATTCTGTTGTCCAAAAGATAATGTGTTGCACAGAACAGACTAATTTCAACAAACATTCTCTTGCTGACTGTAATGGGCATGTATAAAAGTGAATATAAACCAGCAACGTTAATAGAATCTCAAGTTGAAATTTTGTCAAGCATGGCATAATGGTTTTGCAATTTAATTTTACTACCTCATTACAACATGTTGTTTGGTGGAGTCCAGTTAACCACAACTATTCAGTATATGAAACTAATTAATGTAGTAATGGAGTGGCATCATGCTATAGATTTCAGTAAAGTGGTCACAGTATGTTAATGTGTATGCTTATGCATGGTACTGTGGTCCAGGAAAGCTTCTCTCAGCAAAACCGTGTAGGACTTGTTGCTGCAAAGTGGGAACATGGCTCTGCCCCTTCTGATATACCAACCACAAAAATGTCGTGCATCTGGTGATGTTTGATGGTACAAAGCTTTTCCAGTTGTGCAAAAGAGGAGTTTCCAAGGTGCTCAGGAAAATCCTTTTGATTTTCTTCCTAGTCACTCAGTCTCAAGTGTAAAGTCTCAGTATAGACCCCAAATCACAAGCATGAGTTGCAAACTGATCATTGGGGAAGATGCTGCTATGTGAAGAAGCTCAAAAATGGTACCCAAGCCAGGGTACAAAAATAAAACTATCTCGCAGCTCTCCATAACATGGACAAGCACTGAGCAAACACCCGACATGAATACCTGCTGCTAGTTTCCAGAATAGTTCAGTAAATGGCTAAAATCTCCTCTAAAAGCTGATGACAAAGGTAAGTCTATTGATTTGATCCTTGAGACCTTACTCTTTATTCTGTCACAGTGGTTTACACCTCTCTGACACCGGTATCAGAGTAATAAACCAGATCTATCATATTCATATGAAAACCAATAATATGCATTGGAACTAAGCAATTAAACAGGATAATATGTTTCAACAAAACAACTGTTTCAATCCAGCAGAAGCAGCAGGAAATAATTTCATTTTATTTCAGAAAACTTTTCTATTTTTTTAAAGAACATTTTAAAAACTCGTAACAATTTGAGTAAATGTGAAGGGAACTCTTTAGTCAGCACTCAGAAAATGAGAAAAGGGATGATTTAGGATGCAGAACCTATAAACTTGGCCTCCTTGAAGTTATCAAAGCTAGCAGAGGATCTGATTATAAAAGGGATAATTTAAAAGAATAAGAAAATGCAGTAGAATAAAAAGCAGGGACAAAAGCTACATATATTAAAGGAATTATTTTTCAGCTTGCTGCTGTGTAACACACTCATATAGCACAAACTTTATGTGCAGCTTTGTGAATTTAACAAAAATGAGAGGACGTAATTTTGAAATCCTCAGATCAAATGGATAAATCAGCAATTCAAATGTTTGGTCTGGGCATCACTTTAAAAGCTGATGTTGTGCTGTGGGGTCCAGGATGATCTGTGGTTTCCACACTAGATATGACAAGAAAGGTTTGATGCAGACCTCGTGTCATATGCACAGCCTCTTCTACAGCAGGTGTTAACACCAGTGGGCCTCCTACCACGTCTGGTAGGTGACAAGTCTGCACATCATCTCACCTGATCACAGACTTGAGATGGCACAGCCAGCCCTGTCAGGGTCAGGGCCTGGTGCTAGCCACGTTGTAATGACAGTCCGACTCAGTCGTTGAGACCAGTTGACTACCTGTGTAGTCGATGGCGTAAGCTCCACATTCAGACTGCCCGTGACCGATACTAGCTTTGGGCCTTATTGCTAGTTCATGACATCTTTACCCACATCCACCAGGTTCTTACCTCTGATGGTTGTGAAGGGCCTGCCAGCCTTGTCTGCTACCTCTATGAGTCGTTTCATGGTTCTTCTGACAATGAAGAATGTCTTAACAGGCATCATCTCAGTCTAGCTTAGGTGCCATGGCAGATGGTCTGAATATGGTCCATGTCTATGCTGATAAAGCAGAAAAAGACTCAGCCCCTGAACCCCAGGTGAGGGAGTGTGGACAGCGGCCACCAGTCCCTTGCACAAGGCCCTCTAGAGCAGCCTTGTCTTGGAGAGAGCTGGCTGAGGCAAGCCAGCAAATGAGCCATTCGAATGATCAAAGATGCACTGTTTGACCTTGTTCCCTAATAACATAGACCTATACAATCTAATAATTTATGCAACACAGCCACAGGCCGTTGTAACATTCCCAGTATAAAAATTCGGAAGAAAAACCAGACCTACCTGAGAAGCTCAAAGACTGCGTTTTCTTAGGATATAGCTTACAGTATTTATTAGCCCATCTACAAATATCGAGGTAGAGATCCTCATACTGTTGAGATATTTCCAGTAGCATTTACTTTGTGCAAGACATCCCGCTAGCATTACAGAAAATCATGTCCTTGCCTTGTAGACTTCTACTTTTTGCACTGAGAGACCAATAACTTTTTTTATCCCAGCTGCTCCCTTTTACAGGAGAATAAGCTCGCTGTACTGTGAAAGGGCTAATTAATGCATTCTTGAAAGTAATTCTGAGCTAAAGGGGATGAACCAGATGACTCGCAGGTTTTGCTTGCTGCAGTTTTGTTAAGCCCATCGGTGGCAACATCTGTTCCTTGAGTGAGTGAAACTGGAAATGCTTTCTTTCCTTTTTTTGGTTATCAGAGTTATTAAAAAAGGAGGGGTAAGGTAGAAAGCTGGCTCTAAGGAACTTTGTAGTGTCACGGCTGAGCTGTTACTGGCACTTAGATTACTTCATAGCTCGTTCAAGCCTTTACACTGGACTTCAGTGCAGATAAGCCTTTACTAGGCCACTGCGGGTATCTCTGGAGGGAGTAAAGATGCCAGTTCCACCAACGCTTTCCATCTGGTGAATGTTCATCCAACGTGCAAGCAGTCTATTTCCTAGCTTTGGAGAACAGGAAAATCCTGTTGTAGTTTTATCTGTAAATTGACACAACAGACACCTTCTCAAACTGTCTCCACTTCTGCCTGCTTTGGAGGAAATGGGAGGATTCATGTGAGGATGGAGGTGTGATGCTGTCAGACTTGAAAGTAGCATTGCACGGGCCCTCCTTTGGAGACAGCCAGGTAGGTGTAGTCCTGGATGTCTAATACAGACAGATCTACCAGTTCTCAAATAAGAGGCAGATGGAGAACTTTGTTCTTTGAACAGAATAAAAATGCTGATACAAACAGTTCTAGTGGGACTACTCAAGGGATAGCTCGCCCTTCTGAGAAAGAAACTCCTAACTCAGCCAACATACTGAAACCAAACAGGTAAACAGAAGTACTTCACCAGGAGGCTTCTGCCCACTCTGCCCATGAGTATTTGGATTCATCCAGGTGTCCTTAGAGCAGGCAGGATGTTAATCTACACATAATCTCAGTAGAATCAATGGAGTTCAAGGCGTTACTCCTGAGAACCTGTAATCTAAGCGTATGTCCTCCGAATGGTGCTGCACAATACACCTCACTGTATGGGTATCAGTGATACATCGAGCACTAAGGTCAGGTCCCTCAGCTGCTCTCGTCTCTTTGTACTAAGTGCAGGAACCACACTGAAAGGAAGTGTCTCTAGAAAGTGGGGGAGAGGTAGGAGGGCCTGTCTGGGAAATCTGAGGAAGGAGAGTTACATGGAAATAATAATTAAAAAAACCCAAACATCTACTTTGCTAAAATCCAATCACAGAGCCTGGTGCTGCATCAAGGTGGAAGAATAGATGCGCTGGTATTGTGGGCAAGTCCATGAGCGGTAGGGCTCTAGCAGATATGCAAAATAATATTTATACAGCTCCAGTGTGGCTTTTGTCACACATACAGGGACCAAATCAGGAGGCACAAGATTCCCTTTCATGTTTGCCATCTCCCACCACCTCCCCATCCATCATACATACTCCTGAGGCTCAGTTTCTGTTCTATGTCGCTTTGAAATCCATCCAGGACCCACACTCTCTCCCCAGTGTAAAGAGGGTGTCAAAATATCCCTCAGGGAGGGGATATTAGGTGTAAAGCTGCAGAATGGGCTCTAAATCTTGTTTACCCTTCCCACACCCATGCCAAAGCAGTACAGCACAGTAAAGAGATAAGACACATTCCTCCTGATACTGGCTGTAATGAGAAACAAGAAGTAAGGAGGTGATTTATGGTCCCACATCCCTCCTGAAGACCTCAACTCATGCTGGCTTTGTCCTGGAATCCTCAGCAACTGATTTCAGAGGGACAGAACTCTATTTACCCTTTTGCTGCAGCAACATATCCTGCCTGTTCCCCCAGCACAAACAAATGAGGAGACCAGGCAAGTCGCCAGGTTCTCAGAACTTTCCCTCATAAAAGCAATATATGTGCTTATTGGTTTTCTAGATTACAAAAAAATTGGAAAGGAGAAGAGAGGACAGTAAATTGCACAGTTTATTTTATGGAAAGGGAAACAGAGCAGCAGACCACTACTTCAGTGAAGTCCATTTATCCATAAAGTTGTCAGGGCCTGATGGAGAGCGCCATAGTCACGCAGATGAGTCAAGATTCCCCAAAAGGAGTATCCACAGGGTTCATCACAGTTTACCAAATTTGATAGAGAGTGAAGAACTGTGGAACTGCTCCAGCAGCTAAGGATCCCCCAGCTTCGGGCAGTCCATTCCTTAACTGCTATCAGTCTTCTGCACTCCTGCATGTCCCAAAGTCTCGGAGCCAGAGTCCTGTAGTGCCAAACATTGTACAAACAGGAATGAACAAACAGTCCTTGTAAGGCTATCTTCAGATTTTTCCTATACTGTAAACGTTTGTGAATGGAATCTGAGGAGGAGATGAGATATTTAATGTAGAACTGTGAACTTCTTGTTCAGGATAGATTAAATTCTTAGGCTTTCATGCTAGAATGCTTTTCTTCACTCTTGATCCTCTTGGTTTCTTTGAAGCTTTTGGTGTAATAAAGGTGAAATGGATCCAAATCGTGTTGCTGAAAGGCAGGCACCAGTACACCCGGTGATATTACTGGTACCGCTGAGCACACAAGCAACAGCAAGGTATCCAAGCTGGTCTGGCTGAATAGGCAGCTCTCCAAAAGAGTGGTGTTGGTACAGTCATGGTGTACTGAAAAGTCTAATTAATGTTTATTCAGTCACATGCTGTGTGGGACAGCAAAAGTAGGGTGAGCACTCAGACTGCTTCTAGTCCACAGCTGCCAGGATCCAACTTCTTACATCACTGATGGCAAAAGAAGACATGATCACTCAGGCAACTCTGTGTCATTTATCAGCCTGGCCCAGCGACTGCTGGAAGTCACCAAAAAATGTCTGCTGTTTTCATTGGGTTGGTCTTTGTGAGCCCTGCTGGGTCTGACAATAGTGAAAGTGATCCACAGTACCTCATTTAAATGAGGTAGCTCTAGTGTCATACCAATTATAATCACAAACTGTACTGATAAACCCAGTGGCCTTCTTCACAAGAAATAAAAGCTCCATAACATGAATCTGGGAATCTGAACAGTTTTTCATGTACTGATTAAGTTACAGTAATGTGAAGCGGAGCCAACAGGCTTGAATTTCAAAATAACTCTGAGAAGAAAAAAAAAAAAAAAAAAAGTCATTCTCAATACAAAGGATTATTCTTCGGAGAGACAAACACCCTGAAAATGGAGCTGGCATTCTGTTTGCAGCACTTACAGTGTTTATCCCATGCTGTTTTGCATCACTCATGAGCTGTATTTAAATAAAAGCTAGCTTAGGATCCTCCCGTTAATACTGCAGGCAATTGTTTTGGAGTCTCTTAGGGCTTTGTTCTTTCCTCTGAAACTGCCTCAGGACTGTATGCAGCCACCGGGTTTACTCTGACACCCAGTGTTGCTTCTTGCCCTGCAGCAAGGAGACCAAGGGGAGACCACGTACCCCTAGTCAATGCTTCCAGAATCCTGCCACCCAGTTCATCTGGGTCTGAGCTCCACGTTGGCTGACCGGCTGTGAGACACACCTGCAGGGTACCACACGGCACGGGGAGGGCAATTCGGAGCTGTCATTGAGCAGGGTTTGGTGGGACTGCCCAGTCCAGCACAGTGTCGGCACACACCCCAGCTCCGTCCCAGAAGAGCTGTGGCTGCATTAGGCTGGTGCTGTGCCCAGAGTAATTAGATCTGCCTCTCAAGAAGACTAAGGAGCTTGGGCAGAATGACAGGGCAATGTAATTATACCGCTTCTGGAGCTAATTCAGGGACCGCAGCATTAGGCTGAATTGTGTAGCCTAGGTATTTCAGAAGTTACTCCATTTTGAATTATCTCTGATAAGAACTCACAAGGGAGAGATTCAGCGCTGCAGCTGTAGGTACCCATCCATCTTTCCCTCCTAATTCTATTAGCAGTGCCTCCTGTGGTGTTTTCCCTTCCAGCCCCCAAACCCAAGGTGCAGCCACGAGTGCTATCCCCCTCCACACTCCAGCCTCCACCAGGATCACAGTCCAGCATGGCTCCCTGCCAGAAAGGCATCTGACGCAGCTGCCCGTTCAACCTTGGAAAAGACCTTACTCCGGCATTTTTCAGGATTGTGGAATGGGGAAGCACAACATTAAAGGAATGAAAACTAATGGTGTCAAGCACAAAAGAATGGGGTTAGGTTAATAATATCGGAAGGTCATTCTTAATTTTTGCTGGCTTTTCAGAGTGAGGTGGTTTTTTTTTTCAAAGCAGCTCAGATATGTTACTATGATAAGCACAGCATAAATGCTCAGACAGACAGTCAGACACTGTACCTTCACCTTATTACGTGTGACTGAAACTGCAAACAGCTCAGATCAATCTCAGAGATATTAAATTAGAGCTGAAACTCTCTCTATCTCCCATACAAAGTGAGCTGAGCTAAATCGGAGATAATGCCCGTATCAAGAGACATTACAAACCACATTCTGCTGGGTGAAGATTTATTTTTAGTTTTTCCACAGAATATTTCTGGTTATATGAACAATAGGAAAGAAGAGAAATTCTCAGCATTAGAAATGCATTGAATCTGTACATGCATTATGTAGCAGCTAGAGGTTCTGTCTTTAAGACAGGACTGAATAATGATTCTTGCATAATGTAACAATATGATAACTATAAAGAAGGCCTGGGTTGAAATGGGTAAAAGAGAATATTACAGAATTACAATAACAAGGGCATTTGAAAATGACGGCAAGGAAGCAAGCAAGCCAAGAAAAGAAACCAGATAAAATGAAGAGAAAGGAAACATTCATTATGGGGTGGGTACAGACCAAAGAGTAAGTTAGATTCCTAAACTAAACTAAATTGACACTTATAGGCAGTTTTCTACCCCTAAAACTTTGAAAAAAGTATATTCTCCCACTCCTCATACTGTTACTGTAGTTCTTAGGGGGTTAAAATGAATCTTGCATCCTAAGCACTAGTCTAAGCACCACTGGCATCATCATCACAACTGAACTGTTTTTAGGCCATCTCAAACAGTTAAGTGATCATTTTTTGGCTATTCCTACAGTTGTAAATAGAACAGAGACAGGTTATAGGCTAACATGCTGTCCTAGGATCATTCAGAGTGTTTATTGCTAAAAGTTCTCTGGCATATTTTTCTATTATTATTCTATTATTTTCCTATTATTTTTCTGGACAGTTTCTGGACACATATGGGGAATAACCTGGGTGAGGAACAGTTTGAATGTGTAAACTCTTTTCTGATGAATGAGGGGAAAGGTTTGCCATGTGGAGATGAGCTGTGTTATGCCACTTGGCCTCAGGGCCAGAGCATGCTCCTCCGTCTGTTTTATTTGGTAGTGCAAAATGAAGCCTTTGAGAATCACAGAGGTCAAATAAGGTATCCAAAGATGGGAGAAAAGGCAAGTGAAGTCATTATTCTTAAAAAGGGAAAAGATCAGTCAACACCAGTTATTAGAAAAAATCTAGAACAAATAATTGATGAAACTATGTGCAAGTACCTGAAGGATAACAGTAAGAAAATAGCCCATCGGACCTTATCACAAACAGAATGCATTAAACTGATTTAACTTCTGTCTATGACAAGATCTTACAGATAGACAAGAGGCAGTTAATTTCACATATTTTGATCTCAATGTTGTCTCATAGGACATTCTTATTAAAAAATCTACATGGATATAGCCTCGGTGGAACTTTCATAGTGTGGGACAAAATTGACCAGATAATCACATGCTAAGAATATTTTCTGCAGTTCACTGTTAAGATGGAAGGAGATACCGACCGGTGCGCCAGAGGGATCTGTCTTGCATCTCACTCTGCTTGATGTTTTAATTAATGACCTGGATGATGGAAGAAAAAATATTAAATATTAAATTTGCAAGTGGCCTGAAGACAAGTAGGACTGCAAATGCATTGGAGGACAGATCTAGAATTTAAGGGAAGATTGAGAAATGAAACACTGAAGAAAATTCAAAGTGGATAAATGCAAGATATGACACTAAGGCAAAAGTAATCGATGGTACGTATGTGGTATACAGCACAACCAGCAACCAGTCAGGCACTCTTCTTCAAGACAGGTTCTGTAGGCTGTGGGGTACTTCTGTGACCTGCAGGGATACCCAAGCAGGGCTGTGCAATGGGAGCAAGTTTGTAGAGTGAAAGAGCCAGGGCTGAGGACCCAGCTCTCTTGGGTTCACTTTTAGAGGGTTTACTTCAGCCTAGCTCTAGTCTGGTCTTGTGGACTGCCTGTCCACTAGCAGAAAATTCTCAGCAAGCGCGCTCTTGAGAAGCATCTTTTGGTTTAGTTTCATCCCAAGGGAAAACAGTTTATGCACTTCAAGACTGCTCTGTAATGCAAACTAAAACTTGTTATATGGAGACAGAGTCCAACACTTCAAAAGTACTCTTGTAACAGCTGAAATACTAATGTAGATGCGTATCTTTGGGCATTATAGGCTGAAACCAGTATCATTTTTCCATTGCAAAAATGGCAGGCATCAGGTTTTACATGCAGAAGAGCAGCTTGGAAGACATATTGTTTTGTTCCACTTTTTGCAAGAGCTCAGCTAAGTGCTCTGTTTAGTGCTGGGTATCAGAAAGACAAGCTGGAGCCAGTCTAGAAGAAAGTGATTTTGAAATTATGATCCATCGGGAAAGGGATTGGGATTGCTTAACTTAAAGACTGATCAGGGAGATGACAACAGATCACAAACACTTCTAGAGAGAAGAGAATAATCTGTTCGCTCTTCCTATACTGGACAGTGCAAACAAGAATTACAGGAAAAGTCTCCTAAATCTACACATAGAGAAGCGCTGACATAGATTGCCTAGGGAGGTGTGGCAGCTTCTATCCAGGAGGCTCCGTAGCAATTAGACAAGCAGAAGGTATAAATGATCCTTCCTTAGACTAGGTGGATGTACTAGACGGCTTCTGGAGGTCCCTCCCAACCCAGTTTTTCTATGACTCTGTGCTCACTCCTCCTGACTCAGTAGAACTGCATTATTTATTTATTTTTCCAAAGGTCCTTGTTTCAAGCAGTGGAGAGTAGAATGGGCTTTGCCATGGGGCAGCTTAGGATGTTTACCTGGGATACAGTCTGAAGCTACTAGGTTGGGAAGGTTCTAGGAACCTATCTTGCATGGCTGGTTCCTGTTGGAGGTCCTGCTCCTCTTGCTACTGAACTGCTGGAGGGAAGAGGTGTTTCCCTCCTCTTCAGACCATGGTTTCAAATAAATGTGGTTGTTCTTAGCTGAGAGAGATCATGACAGTGCAGCTCACAAGCAGGAACAGAGTTTTAGGTGATTTGGAAAATGTATTGTTTATTTGGGCATTTGAGGAAGTGTTGAGAAGATGGTGGTGGAGACGGGAACACAGTCTGTGTATTCTGTGTTTCTGTCAAGTGCCTTCCACAGAAGAACATAAGGACTTAGGAAGTAAAAAGAGGAGAGGTAACTGGAATTACCGGTTGCAGTGGCATGTCCACAGGGGAAATAGAACAATCACCTGACCACTGACTGCAATCCTTATGAAGAACAGGATACTGTCTGGATTCAGCCAGTAGTAAGTTGCTGTTTATCGCATAATGTGTATGTGCAAATCCAGTGTATATGCAAACTCCAAGGGGGGAAAAGTGGCTCACTGTTGGTCTGCATGGTTCCACCTTCCTCTCTAGCACAGTACAAACAGTGCTAAGAGGATGCCTTTTCTGAAGGAGCACAAGGTCTGCTGCAACAGGGTGTGGGCTTGAGCAGATGCTCAGAAGCTCGGAGCACTTTGCCCCTTGCCGAATGAAGCCCCCCCACATCAGAGGGTAGCTGCTCTTCAGGAACTGTGACATTTAGCACCGAGACAAGAGAAACAAGGCCTAAGCAGTGCTGAATTACTGTGCTGATGACCACATGTGCAGTGACATTTTAAAAATAAGCACTGGCTTTTTAGTGCTCTACAAACTACGAACCTGATCCTTTAAAGCCTTCATGCACGGAATTCACATTACCTTGTGTATATGGAGGACTAACCAGGTCAAGCCCTGAATATTGAATAATCACTTGTCATTCCTGATGTTGTGGCTTACAATTGGCATCATATTCTTTTGTTTAGGCAGAAAGCATCCAAAACTTTTTCATGCTCTGGGCTTTACTGAACTGAGAAGACTAATATTTATAGAACAAGCACTCTTATTCATCACTCAGAGAAGCCCCCAAATCTGAAATGAGTATAACATTGGCAATATCTACCAACAAAGCAATCACTGAAACAAATAGTCAATGTTAAAAAGAACAGGAGGCCATCCCAGAACAACCTCCACCTCATTAAGCAGTCTAGACAGTCTGGCTGCAAAAACATGAAGATTTTGCCCTTCCCAAGCTACAACACAGGGTTTTTTAGCAGCCAAAATGTTCCATAGTCAAGGAGAGCATGCAGCCAAGTTGTGTCACTGCTGTTCATTCTTTATATACAGTGGAATAAATTGTAAAGGTGTAGGCATTACTGGGGCCTGAATACAATGGACTACACTAGACTGGGACTCTGCAGTTTAACTCTGTGTCATCCATCCATTGAAACCTGACTGAGATCCACTCCTGCTGAAGTCAAGATCAGGCTTGTCCCTAGAGGAGGTTAACTCTAGAAACAGTAGTGGTAGGCACAGTTCATTCACTCTGCAGGGAAAAAATATTAAGAACCTGCAGCTGTGGCATGACTCCTCTACTTACAATGTATAAGGAGCTGCAAATTCCTCCGTTTTATGGAAGCACAGCATGTCTATTAAGTATCTGGAAAGTAGCCATGGTGGTTTTCCATAGGGCAAAGTTTTGCTTCTCTAAGCCAGAAGAAATGAAAATGGAAATGCAGGGATAGGAATGAATGTTGATTTCTAGAAAACTGGGGAACTGCAAATATAATTGACTGAAAGGTAACATAGAGAAGCAGTGCATTTCTATGTGCTGGTTGATAATCCTACTAAAATGATCATATCTTTTTAACTAGGGGAGCTTAACACATATGTAAACAGAGTCCATAGAGTAAATTCTTGTTAATTGCAAACCTGATAGCTAAAAGATGAATAGTTCATGAGTAGGAGCACCAACGGACTACCATCATTACATAAACAGCAGATGGTCTGAGCAGCCTCACAAACTTTTCTTATGAAAGTTGTTTTCCATTTCAATGAAAATGAAGAGGAAACTTAATGAAATGAGGTTGTTCTTTCACCATCCACAGGTTGGATCCAGCTCTTGCTGAAGCTGATGGTGGTTTTGTTCCGTGTATAGTGGCCACCTGCTGTAAATGGTTAGCTACATTCCACTGTCAGGTATTTTTTTAGGGAAGAATCTGGGAAGAATGTGACTCAAGACTTGCTTTAGAGCAAGACATTCAGGCTCACTTCCCAGCCTTACACAAAAGCCAGTTAATTTGTATTTCTGAGGTTTTATTTCCTTCAGGGTGATAATATATCTGGTTCTACATGCTTGTACAGTACATTATTAACCTAGCTTGGCTGGTGTGCCTGGGCAATGGCCTCTGATAGATGACATTTGTAATATTAATGACAAGAAAGAAAGATCACCATTGGCATTAGTCCACTGTTCTGTGGAGACCCTGAGGGTGTGCAAAGGGTTGGAAGGTCGTCTCTTTCCTCTGAGCCAGGATTAAGGCCACTGAGGAGGACAAACCTGCCATACTGCTGCACGTGGAGCATAAATCCAGAGATTTTTAGGTCATGCCCATTACAAGCACCGCATTTATTTGTGATGTAGTAGTAGTATTAGTAGTAGAAGTAGCAGTAGTAATAATAGTAGTTATAATAATTGGTGCTGGAAGAAGGAGGTTAGGGAACATGGGATCTACTACCCCCACCACACTAATTCCCCCTATTACTGTGCTTATCAGTCCTAGAATCCCAGAATTATTTAGGTTGGAAAAGACCTTTAAGACCAAGTCCAACCATAAACTGAATATCTGTTTGGTTATTTCATTAATCTATTTGGCTAGAGCTAGAGATGATGTTCAGGCAGTTTTTTTGTTGTGTACTTCCCTTGGCTGGGATTCCTCCAGTTTCTGGAGCATTACAGAAGGTTTTGCAGGCAGCTTTGAGAATACCTCCAACAAGATATGCATAATATGTTATTTACTGAGAAATGCCTAAAGAAGAAACTGCCCTTTAAAATAAACCTTGCTAGACCTAGGCAAATACATTTAGAAACATTAGAGTCAGAGAATTTTCATCTACATGAAAGGATTCTCTTTTTTTTTTACCAACCAACAGCTGTGTTTCATGGATAAGCCCCAGCAGAAGAAAATATGTCCATAACTGTTACAGCTACTTTAAAGGGCTATTGCCAATATCTAGCTTTGCCACTCGTTTCTCAGTGTTTTGCAATTTTGTAATAATTTCTTTGCTAAATATCCTCTCAATTGGAAAACATACCCTTCAGGATTTCCTCCATGATTTTCTGTACACAGGCAAGGTGAACAGACGTAGGGCTACCCTAAGACAGCAACTTTCAAATTTGTATGAGTGTGTGTCTGATAATAGAGTGACCTCTTACGCAAAACACAAACACTTAGGTGGTCTGAGTTCTTTCGGTAAATGCATTTGCTTTCCTGGAAGGCAGCGTGCAATTTCATATAGGCTTTGCTCAGGGAAGAGGATGGTTCCACTGTAGACACTTAAGTTTTGTATATTTGAACACGTGAAGTGTCACTTCATTCCCTGATGTCAGTTCCCAAGAGCAGCCTTACAAGAAGGCCAGCAAGGACCAGTCAGAGCTTTATTCTCAAGGTCAGGTGGACACACTGCAAGCACTGGCACCACAGTCTGCATTGATTACACTGGCTGGTAGCAGTGGCGTGGGACAAGTCCAGATCACAGCTGCCCAGGTACACAATACTACCATTCAGCCTGGGAAAAGGCATTTCCAGTCCCCTTTTGCAGGGCTCTTTGCAGCTGGGTTGCCTTGCAGTTGTATGTCATCCCATGGGAACGGCACTGCAAACTGTCCAGTACATTGGGGAAGAGCTTATGTGGTCTATGCACCTCCCTTGGCTCCAACCTCTGTTGTCTTCCATGCAAGCACGCCACCAGCCCAGCTCTGCTTTTGTTCCTCAGAAAAGATTTTACCTATCCTGTTTCATTTTGTGGCGTACACAACGGACTCTTGGATCAAACTTCATGTTAAAAACCTTCTTTGAGTGTAAGTTGAACCTACTATAGTAATCTGCTAGAAGCAAGGCATGCCCAAGGGACATGAAAACTTAAATGCTGGCTGTGCTTTAGTAGCACGCTACGCTGGATGGAAACTGTGCCGATTGGGCTATTGGTGGTATATTGTGCTTATTTGTGGTTGACTGCCTCATCAATTTTCATTTGGGATCTGAAGCGGAATTTGGAGGTGGATATGGTATTAATTAGGATGGAAACTGGCTGCAATATGCTTGGAGATAAAAATCTGTTCTGGTGGGAATCTGGTTTTGTATCATGGCCAAATTGTTAAAGAAGCATTTTACTGGAAAAGACATTTTTATGCAATACTGTTACCTCTCACAGGAGAAAAAGTGAATTAAACATGAATATGATTGGATTAATGAGGAAAAAAAAAATCTAACCCCCAAATCTAGAATAACAGGCTTTCTAGCTACAATAAATTTTTAAGAATAAACCTTTGACTGGTAATGCTGACTGCATAACCCATGCATAGCTGCCATGTCTGTGTTAGTAGTGAGGCAGTTCTCATCATCATGGCACTTTATTCCTTTGGCCACTCTGTCAGGAACATAAGATTGTTATAAAACATTCACAAGGCATAGCTACAACATCTGTCCTATAGCTCATAAGTGCTACTGAAACACATCTCATGCACAAACACTATATAATGGTGTGCAGTTTTTAAAAGTTAGGTAAGAGCTTGACAGTGAATTCTGATTTAAGACACTCTGGCAAATTAACCTCAGACACCAAAACGAGCTTCTTCAAGCTCTGAAGGAGTTCAGTTTCCTTCCCAATTGCAGAGCACAGCTTCTTGTGATTGAACTGGCCCTGCATGGGGTTTCTTGCTCTATTGGGTCCTAAGTGTAAGTCATGGCAATAAGAGGATAGCAGCAAGGCCAGAAAAGAGAAAAAAAAAAAAACCTAAAGGATACACACTGGTTAAAGTCAGACGTAAAGCAATGAAAAACATCACAGGAAAGAAGGCAGAAGAATCAGGGTGGAATGTTATTTGGGAGAGGAAAAGGCAAGATAAAGCACGTTACGAGGCTGAAATTCATTAGAGGGCTTATAAGACACAGGAAAGAATGAAATATAATGAAGAAAAGCAAGAAGTGACGGAGGGATGTGGAAAGACTGAGTGAAAACTGGAGAGAACAACTCCGGCAATCAATAGGAGAGTTGAAAGCTGACAGCAATCCTGGAATTTAAATTCAGGGAGTGAAATACTAGAGCCAGGCTGACTGTCAACATGAAAACTGAAGTCTGCTCTCCTTAGAAAGGGAGGAGTTGAATTAGAGAGAAAGAAGAGGAAAAAAAATCAGAGAAAAAAAAATCAGAGGAAAAAATATTAGGGAAAAGGAAGCTGAAATCACCAGAAGATAGAAAAGAGACGATGAACCGGATTTCCAAGGAGAAGGAAAGATAAAAGGGGAATAGGGATTGGCCTGACAGAAGGCAGTAAGAGCAGGAGTCTGGCAACTCCGCAGTGGCATTGGGAATCAGGCGGCAGGTGCCTCGAGCCAGGGGTCAACCAGGCCTAGAAAGGCAGAAGTAAGCAAGGAAGGAGGGGTCAAAAAGGCCTTCGTAGGAAAGCTGACAAAAGTCAAGGAGATGGGGTAGCGGTGGTCCTACCATCCGTGTGGTACAAGGCAATTGTGATAAAGAGACTGTAGCCCAGCAAAGGAACTGACGGGGGATGGGTGCTGCGGTTTGATGCCAAGAGTCCAAATGCTTTGCAGGGAGTCTTGTGGAAAGGACAGTCCTGCCTTTCTTAGACCGAACTGTATATTCCTAAGATTACCTAGGGCCCAAAAACTTGTGACTGAGGCTTGTGCCTGGATGCTTGAGGAGAAAGGGTTATCATAAGTAAGATTCTTTACCTTTAATACTAAAGTATATTTTATTTCTTTCCATGGCACAGCTGGTAAATTCTCACTGGAAAGAGAACAAGTGATTAGAAGAGGCAACAATTTCATAGTGGAAGACACTGGGCTTTTCTGGAAGCTCAGAATTACAGCTCTCCTTAAAGAGCTTCCCAAAGAGGAGCTATCTCTTACCTGGATGTGCTTGGCTGGAGACATTGCTTTTAGCCACAACATTAAAATTAGATGTCAGAAAACTCAAGGTCAAGCTTTTGTTTTTATCAAAACTTTAAATTTTTAAAAAACGTAAGGACTTACTTGAGAAAGGGCCCATGGCTGGAAAGCTGGCAGAAATGTTTAGCAGATCTGCAAAGCAGCTCTACTTATTTACACGGAAGACCTCTTCTGCACCAGAGCAATTTCAGTCCATGAAATGCTCAAAGATGCAGTGCCACCTTTTGGACAAACAGATGTCATGTTAGGTCAGGCATGAAGTTAAAAGAGGGAGAAAGAAATAACAGGTGACATTCAGGCCCTGGCCAGAATTGGTTCTCTGAGAAATGATCAGTAGCAAATGGAGATGATAATTGGGAACAGTACTGATGAATGGCTGTCGCTTTCTCCTTTAGTAAATTTATGGCTTTATATCCCAACTTATTTGAAAAGCTTTTTAAGGTCAGTGAAGTCTACAACTCG
>JAVJGJ010000014.1:32605438-32621406 GCA_035590215.1 Microhierax caerulescens | reverse complement strand
CCCCCCCCCCCCCCCCCCCCCCCCGCCCCCCAAAAAAGAAAGCAGAGAAAAAAAGGCATGCTATGGTTATATGAAGTGTAGCATGGGTGTTAACCCACACTGCTTGGCCTGCCTGCCACAGTGTCAGATAAGCAGTACCGATTTCTCCTGTGACCACAAATCTACAGCGCGTGATCCTCGAAATTTAGTGAAGAACATTCAAACAAATATGTATGCCATCATCTAGATCCAAGGGGACCACCTCTGTGGTCCTGAAGATTTAAAGGCTGACAGCACAGAAACCGTATGCAGCTCTCGTCTAGCAGAGGGATACTTTAAATGAAATATCACTCATCTTCAGTTAACTGTAAAGTCTGTGTATTGCCTTGGCTGGCCAAAGCATCAGTGAACAAGGAGGAAGCTAACTGTACAGAAAAGTGAACAGATTAGTCCAAAAATTTCTACCCATTAGTAGTCTCCCACTGTGCTGCACATACTTCAGGTAATCTCTGTAGGTTAACTATTTCCTTGAAAACTCTAAAAGGGTATTGTACAAATAAAGTGCCCCACACTGGAAGTATCATGAAAAAACCCAGGCTCTGCTCTGCATCTGTCCACAGTGTAAAGCCTTTGGCTTCTACCCGGGACAAATCTCATGACAAGGTTTTGGGTAATTTCCTCCATTTCTTCTCCCTGTACCATAGGAGCAGCAGCAGCAATTGCAGCTCTTGCTCAGACGACTCAATAGCCTGCCACAAAATACTATCTACTGTAGCTCAACCATTTGGGTTTCCTAGCACTTTCCTGGAAATGCTGCAATAAGGACTTGCAGTTTGAACCAGGACAATATTCTGCTGTGGGCTGCAGCCCCTGCCAGAGCTGTCACCCCACTGAGGTGGCGGCAGGCTAAAACTCCGGCAGCATTTGCAAGCATCTGCAAGGCTTCTCCATCTTTTCACTGCTGCCACTTTCTGCAGCATCCATCTTATCTCCCAGGGACCAGAACTAGAGTTCAGGGATCTGGGGACCCTTCTTATTTTGCGTGAAATTACTGGCAGGTATCTTGGTGGTCCTGGGACCCATCAGGTAGTTAATCTGTCTCTCCCCTGTGTGCCAGCACAGGGATTGTTGTTAGACTCCTGTCTACTCCCTTTTCTTCTCACTAACTCAGCTGATTGCAATTGCAGACCGTTTTCTCCAGAAGGGTGAATTACAGAGCATGCATATATTGCTTCCTAGGAGGGAAGAGGTGCTTTCAAGAGTGACACAAAGTTCTTGTTCCCAGCGGTGTACCTGTACTAAAGCAGCTGTCCTGTCCCCAGTGTTTCACTTGTCTTTGACAAGCATCCTCTCTCTGTTCCCCAGCCCATTCCAATAATGCTGTGGATTGAACATGATTTAATCTATGGCCTTGCTAATGCTATCTTTTTCTTTTTGTTTTTAAGCTTGGCAGCTAAAAAAAAATATAATGAAGAAAATGCATTTCAGCCGACAGAAATCCTTTTAGTTCAATCCCAAATGAGATATTTTGTTTCAGTTTTGTGCATTTTTCTCATGCTTTAAAAAATAAAATTTAACTGAAGTTAGTCTTGAAATACCACTAGAACACTGCCTACACTATACCTAGCATACTTTATTTTTTCAAATTTTGAAATATTTTGAATCTTCCAGTATTAAAAAGTTATTAGAATTGCATCCCCCACCAAAAAAAAAAGCCACAACAAACAAACACAAAAAACAACCCTTTTGATTTTATATGTAAATATTTGTGCATTTTGGCAAGAATTAAAATATTGGCAGTCCAAAGCATATTTTTCTTTAGTGAATTAATGATGTATATGTAAAAAATACGTTTGACTCTAATCACGTCTTTCAATTCAGGTATATGTTAAGAAAAAAAAAATAATGTGTTTGCTTTCAGCTAGCAATGGGTCTGAAAAGAAAAGAAATAAAGGCAGACCTCTCATGGAAAATTATATTAGAAGTTTATATTACACTCAAATTCAGTTCACATGCCTGTACTTCACCTGTGCGCAGTGGGGGCATGTACCAGCAAATGGCAATTAACTGTCAATGTTCTCCATGCTCTGTACTCACCCGTTATTGTGCCACGCTGTGCTCTGCTGTACTGCAGTTCTGTTGTTTCTTTTAAAATACATGTTGTGTTGCAGGGATGCGATAAAACATGACAAGACAGGTAAACCAAGAGAAATGCCATCGTGTGTAAATCTGCACACATGAAGCAGTTGGCGTATCTATGATTCTGAAAGGGGAAAACAGGTGACTGGAGGATGTAAAGTGAAGGGCCGGACTCCAGCTCTTCTCTTACACAACTTCATGCAAGTATTATAAAATTCAGGTGCAATGAATGCAGTAGAATGGAGAGTTAAGCCATTGTCTGTCTTGTCATGGGCAACTGAGCCTGTTAACAGAAGCAAGGCTTCCCTTCACTTTTCCCAGATAATGAAATTCGGTAGAATCTAAAATGCTATAAAAAGAGGACATACACATTAAAGAGATGGACCAGCAGTCTACTGGGCTTAGAAAAAAAATGCCCAAATCTCATTCACATAGCAGTCGCCAATAAATGAGATGGAGAAAATAAGGTGTTAGCCCTATTAAAAATACAGAGTAAAGTAGCTGCCATACATAAGAATAAGGTGATGGCTTAAACCTGAGGTCATGCTGCAATTATTTTTCCTGAGGTGCTAAGCATCTCCAAATCATCATCCAATATTCATGCCAATATGCTACAATTAGAGAGATGACTAAGTGGCAATACACAGTATGCGCAGGAGGAAAAGCTACAGACAGCTAAAAAAGCTTCTTTTCACAACTGCAACAAGAAGGTCTTCTAGTGGGTGCATCAATTTCACTTAGGACACCGAGCTCAATTTTCAAGTCCACACAGAGAAGCTGTTTTCCCTTAACAGGACGGATATTATTTAAGTAATACAAACCCTCTCCAGGATGAACACAGCTGCAATGAACAGCTTTTGAGGTAATAGATTGTCCTCTGTAGTAGAACTGAATCAGTATAATTGCTTTTAAAATGTCACTCTGTAGTTACTCTATAAGTACATCCTCTATAGTTACACATGGAACTGTGGGTGAGTCTTCCTCAGATGTCTGAAACACTGTGCTCTTCTATCATTGCTGGTGAGCCACAAATCGATGGGTACCTTCCTCTCATCTCACATGAATGCCATCAAAAAACAAACGATGCACCCATAGCTGACATAAAATGAAGTGGCAGTGTGTGCTAAGGCCGCAGACTGCAGGTTCCCCACCTCCATTTCCATAAAGATTTTCAGTGTGAACTCCAGCGTGTGATAGCATTGAGTTGCCTTGTTGCAAGCAAGAGCTGGTTGTTCTGAAAACTGCATAACGATGTTAAAGGGTTGGATTTCATCCAGCTTGAGGAATTTGCACCCATTCACATTATGGCTGAATCAAAACTATTTTCTGAGTTCAAATCTGGTAAGATACTTTTTTGTTTACTGGACTGTTTTGGAGGGGAAAAGAGTTCGTTGATTCAGCCACACAACAGGTTTTGCAGATTCTGTCTGTGGTGCCCTGGAAATAATAACACCCTGAAACATCATTGGAAGTTTTTGTAAAACACCTTGGACCAAGCTCCTCAAGTCTTCCTGCCTTGCCCATAGCAGGTTCTGTTGTCAGGGTCTGCCTGGATGAATCAGGGGTCACATCACTTGAGCAGAGACCACAGTTTGGTGGACACCAGACAGTGGCACCTAAGAACATAGTGCCCATACTTGTACAGTTCCTACATTATTGTGGTGTGTGTGGAAATACTTTGCATGCAGAAGGTTGGAAGCTTGTTTACACTTAAGAGAAACCCTGATACAGCCAGTCAGCAGGGAGTAATTGGTGCAGCTGGACCAGCTTTAGCTACTGCAGGGTGAAGCAGCAGTCAGATGCTCTGCTCATGGTGTGCTTAATGCAAACTATGTGTGTCTACTCCTAATTGTCATCATTGGAGCATCTATATTAATAGTCTGCTGCCAACTGTTCCCAAGAAAAGCCATGAGAGTTGCCTCACGTACTCATGCCCGCTATGTACAACTGTGGTACTGGAGTAGAAAAAGGCAGCAAATTAAATGGATGTGGGCCTCCGTCCTCATTTCTGGCCCAGTTCTGTAGACCTTGCATGTGGTAGACTGTGTGAGTAACTCTCTTATGCAAATGTATTTTCCAGAAGTGCAGATTAGCTTATACCTTATTCATCAGCAGAAAGTTAAATACTAGATGGAGGAAGGATTTCCTCATCCAGATCTCCTCTGTTTGATTTTGCAGTCTCCCTGTAGGTTTCTTTCAGGTGAAAAATGCTCAAAAATAAACATTCATGTGGTATCAGGCAGCATTTATGATGCAAAGAGAGTGCATTTTGGCAATACCAATGTTTTCTATAATTGGTAAGACCGCAAAAGTATGTACTTGACTGAACTCTTGAGTGGCAAGTATTTTACTCACAGTAAACAACAAGATCATCAGAGAGGCATTCACAGGAGAGAGACCGAATCAGTGAGTGAGCAGCAGATGGGGCTTGAGATTCAAAAATGAAGAGCACGGGCGACTTCATCTCCTAAATCTATTATTGATTAAACCATGAACAGTCAAGACTCTCATTTCACTCACGTTTAGTGCAGCAGCTCTTGACTGCCAAACTTAGGTAGTGAGCAACCTAGCAGGAATTAGAAAAGAGTTGGATAACAGAGTCTATGCAGATGAGGAGCAATCATACCATTGTTATTAATAATAATTCATGCACTGCTGAGGCCATTTTCACAGAGATCAGAGATGAGGAAAGAAATCTTTAGCAGTCCTGGTGGCAGCACAGCTGCTTAAGTGTGAGACTGGCACAAATTCCTTGCTAGTGAGTAAATTATCTCCTGAGTACTACTATCCGCAACATCTCCTTTCACTTCTTCTTACTGAGACTCTCTTTCTCATCCCTGTAGTAGCTGATGCACATTTACAGAAGTGCAGGTAGCTCTACCCCATCAGAGAGCAATGCTTTGTTTTCTTTTTTCCCGTAGCACCTAGTCCAAAGTAACAGATTTTCTTTCCTACTACGTTGGCCTCTTTTTCTTTTTGACACAGTTGGGGGAGGAGGGGGGAGCCTCTAAGTTCTGTCTCCTTCCAAATCTTCCTCCTGACCTCAGCCTTCTCTTGGGTATGATACCCAACCTTTTATTTCAGTACAGGACTCTCCCTTCAAGCTTCTCTTCAAAGAAAATCTGGACACTTTTCTCAGGGTCTTAGTGGTCTTAGTCCAGTGACCACCTGTTTCTGTAAGGCCAATAGTGCCTAGGCTGTTAACAGAGTTGTTGTTCAGTCTTTCCTACTTCCTACTCTACTCTGTGAACAGGGAAGTTTGTTTGGCCCAAGAAAGACATCGAATATCCAAAGACAGTGCATAGGGTTTGAATTCTTATCCTTCTGTGTTCCTTCTTTCTGAACCTGATCAACTCGATTCCTTCTGGCTTTGAGAGGTTTCCCTAAGGGCAGTTGGTAGCACCAACAGGCTTTTGAATTACAAAATGCAACATCGTGCTAATCCTGAATATCTGCTGTCCTCTTACTTGCAAACCGTGTCCTGAATCTGAGCTCCTGAGAGACAGTACTTCAGCTCTACTCCTCTACCTAAGCACGTACCTCAAACAGTGTGTGTAGAACAGACCTTGGGGAAGGAGCTGCGGTGGGACAACGTCTGTGCCCATTCCTCAAAAACAAACAAAAAAAAAGCCTGACTCCACCTTTTACACTCCCCACATCAGACATTTATCCTGACATGGATAAGGTCCTCCTCATCCTTCTCTTATCCAGAAGATTAACAGTCCCAGCTCTCTCAGCCTTGCCTCATGTCAAAGATGCTCCAGTTGCTTAACCGGTTTTGTGGCCCTTCGCTGGACTCTCTCCAGTATGTCCATGCCTGTCTTGTATTGAAGAGCCCAGGAGTGGACACAGTGCTCCAGGTGTGGCCTCACCAGTGCTGAGCAAAGGGCAAGGGTCACCTCCTTTGACCTGCTAGCAATGCTTTTCCTCATGCAAGGAGGCTGTTGACCTTCTTTGCTGTGCGGGCACATTGCTGGGTCATAGTCCACTTAATGTCCACCAAGACTCCTAAGTCCTTCTCTGCAGAGCTGCTTTCCAGCCAGCTGGTCACCACTGTGTACCAGCCAGTTTTCAGAAGTTTTCAGAAGTTTTCAAACCACCTCTCTGTCCACTGATCTAACCCATACTTTGTCAGCTATGTCTATTTTAAGCCCAAGTGGTACAAATTGGAGTTTCCAAATGAAGGGTCCTATCTTGAGCCAGAGGGAGGGTGAATTTAAGCTATTGACAGTGCATATAGCACGGGGGAGTTGTTACAATCAACCACCTGAGTGCTTTAGATTCTGTGATAAAGAAGACGGTAAAGGCCCTTTCCAGCTTCCAACAGCACATAATCCAAACAGAGCATCACCTGATCTACCTGCAAACTGCTGCCATCATATTTTGCTCTCTGTTTTGTCTCAAGGGGTGGTTACATCTTACTTCCTGCTAGACACATCTGGACACATTTGATTATGCTCCATTTCTTAAGAGGTCAGGTCTTTAGGCAAGCAATAAGAATTGCCAGTGATGTTCAGAGATTTACAGGTTTGTTCTATGTTCTGTAGGCTTCAGTCCTTTGCACTTGTTCAGAAACCCCTGGGATGGCTAGCTAGGCTGGTTTGTTGTTTGCACTGGGCTCTTTTTTCTTTCCCTTCTAAATTTATTAACATGATTTTCAATTACTTTTAGAACCCTGGTAGTAATTTATTTTTAATTATCTACACTGTGTAGCTGTAACTTGCTAAATATTCAGGTCAGTTTAAGGTCTCCCTCTGAAAACTAGTATTATGGTCATGGAAAGGCTCTCAATCTAGTTCTATTATTGTTATTAATTCTAATTAAAAGAATACTTAGTACTTATCTAGCAGTTTTGTGTCTGGAGTATTTTGTAAACATCTACCGATTAATTTTCACACAATTACTGCAAGGTAGGCAAGAAATAACAGCGAAAATATCTGTAGCATAGATTGAAAAGAAAAAAGTCACTTATCTTCAATAAAAGGAGTTTGTGAGCGCGTGTTGCCCATAGGCTCATTCTCCTGGAAGTCTACGTAGGTTCCTGCACGTGCATATGGACCCACTGTAAAATAGCAGAAACGATGCATCCCAGCAGCACGTAAGCTAATGCACACTCTGTTTCCTCTCAGCAGGGAATAGAGAGCAGAGAAGTTCGCATCGTCAGGGTCAGCCTGAAAAGAAGAGATTTAACCAACCGAAGGTCAGGATTTAAAGAGAAAATAGGTCTCCCTGTCTTCATTCAGAGCCACGCAAAGGATTAGATTCTTCAGCATATGGTTACATACCAAGGGAAAAGGACTAAATAGACAAGATTGTATTGAAAGGAAGAGAATAGATCTAAAATTCAAATTAGGGAAGCAATGATAAGCCCTTGGCCCTGTTACCAAATTTGACACTGACAGAGATTAGTCTTGGCACCATTAGTAATGAGAGAGTTGGGGTGCTTTTTAAGCTAAATTTGCTGCCAATATTTAAAAGGTTTGCCATCCATGGATGAGCACATCGTGTCAGAAGGCCAAGAGCTATTAATACCTTCACCACATAATGAGTGGGGAAGACCAAAGGAGCAGCTTCTGTAAGATTAAAGGCAGTTCCAAATCAACACCATTTCTGCAGTGTTACAATTCCATGGACTAGCTACAGCTGAAGTCTGGGACTCCAGTGAAGAACATCAGTGATGCAAAGCCATTGACCAGCACATTTGCCAAAAGAATCCCAGGGGCACAAACAAATGATTTGCTCAGGAAAAAAAAAAAAAAAAAAAAAAGCGGGGGGAAAAAAACAAACAGAAATTGATGGCTCTGCTCCTTGGAACAGAATGATGCCAGTATGACACTTCCAGGCACAAGATAGATGCACAGTCTGATCACCAGCCATCAGGAAAGATGATGAAGAAGCCATCGCCAAGTGGTCCTCGGAGCCATGTCATTAACATGCCACGGGCTGAAGACTTCCTTTTCCCATAAATGGGACAAAGTACCTCAAAGTGTATGTCTCTTGCAAACAGCTCCTTTGCGTACATCACAGGGCAGGACCTGTGCAGCCAAATGAAGCATGAGGCAGGGTGAAGGCACAGAAACCACCCTTACCCAGGACTGGCCAGTTTGCAAAGACATAGTAGCAGAAGACATTATTATCATGTAAATGATAGGCTGGGTACGCTCAAGAAAGGATATTTTTCAGTGCATCCAAGGAGTTATTCCTGTCGTCATGAGATAGGCAGGTATTGAAAGAAGCCAGCAGTATACAGCATGAATTACTGGTTGTGAGTGTGCAGGAAGTAGTGAAAGGGGTACACAGGGAATAGAGAGGAACATCAGAAGCACATTGCAGTCTTAATGTATTGCCTTCACCTACACCCAACCAAGAAAGCCTTGTTTACTTTTACAGAACACAGCAGAGGTCATAGCTGTTTTCTGTCCTTTTGAGCTGTGGAGACTATCAGGAGCATACTCAGATAGGACCTATGATCAGAAAGGTGCATTCTCAATAGGAAAACTTTAAAAACCACCTGATGGTTAAAGCCCTGAAGAAGCCAGTTCATTACCATCTACTCTGGTGGTCAGCTGCAAAGAGACTCTGGCTTGAACACCATGTAGATTCCTACTCCATGTCAACAGAAAACCTCAGAAACCCCAGAAAGGGTCAGCTCAGCACATTATTTTTCCCTTCTTCTTTGTTCTTTAAGAAGCTGTGCATATTTGCTTCACCCTGGATAAGTAAGTAGTTCAGCAGACTGGCATTTGCAGGCAAGAAAATCAGTTCATTTCACAAACAGAATATATTATTGTGGCAGAGGAGCAAATTCATTGGAACCTCTAATCAGAAGCTTTGGTAGCCATGGCAAGGGTACCAATATAGGGCCTTAGCCTACACGAGCTTCTGGGTTAGCACCCACAGAAACAAAAATCTGCGGGAATAGAGCGTATACTATTCAAAGCACCGATTCGTCTTTCACTCAAGACATCTCCGTGTGGTGTGTGGTGTAGATCAAAAGGTCCACCCAGTTCCCAGTGCTCTGCTCTGCCTTCAGTTTTGTAGTCGGGTCAGGGGCTGCACTGTCCTGCAACAGACCCTGGTGAAGGCTGCTGCCCTACGTCTTCATTGACAGTAGCTATGCCATGACCCAGAGGCAATGTTTGTTCTATATTGGTGTTGCCAGTGCCCTTTCCACTCCTCATGGGTGCTGGGCCAGCACTGGTGGTACTGTGTCCTGTTCTCCTTTCACTTCAGTGCATTCACTGCCAACCTGGAAAAGGAAATTTCTTGATAGTTTCCTGCCTCATGAATAATTGAAGATGTAAGGTTAATAGTTTGATCCCATAGGAAAGCCTCAGCCACTGCCCTACTTTTTGTGCATGGGTCTCTCCACAGCCAAGTACACGTCAAGGTCCCTCGGCCTACATGCTTGGCACGTGAGGCCCAAGCTGGGGGAAGCTTTGGACTGAAGCCATGACTGTCATTCAGGCTGATTGCACAAATTAATTTGTGACTGTCTGAACATGATATTTAAGTATCTTTTTTTTAAGGGGTGATGGGTGGAGTGTGCCAGGATCAGGGGCACATGCTGCAGGCTGTCCTATCAAGATGCCAGCGCTGAGCAAGGTCACGGACCACAGTGTGCCTGCTGAAATCAGCTGCAGCCTGCCCTGAGACACATGAAAACGATGACGGCGGAACTATCGCATGACAGTTCTCCACCACTATCCTGTCAGTGAAACACAGAGTGCCCTTACTCACACAAATTTGAGAAAGAAACCAGCAGTAGCTAGGGCTGGGGACACACTCGTGGGAAATAAGAGGACAATCGATGCCACAAAGGGTAGACACCCACGAGGAACTGAGGCCATGGGTGATCAGTGCTGGGCAGGGGGCACCCTTGAGGGACTGTGGCCATGAGCAACCCATGCGGGGGCAGTAACATCTAGAGGGACTGTGGCTGTGTTTGACATTTGAAGCAGGGAGATAGATGTTTCTGAACATTTTAAAAATCTAATATTTTTCTTCTTTTTCTCAACACCCAGGTCATTGTCTTCGCTAGCGATACATTAACTAAAGTAAGACTCTCCAGTCTGAGAATCTTCTGCCCATGATGAATGTCCTGCTGCCTCTCATTCTGGGCCATCAGTAGTATCCAAAGGTGCAGCAGTGATAATAATAATAAAGATAATGACAACACTAAAACAGCTGGATTCAGGACAATAAACACAAAGCGAGAGGCACATGGCAGTACCAACACTATCCAATTCCCTCCACTTCAATAGACGTGATATATAGATAACGTATCGTAATATATAGAAGCATCCATATATTTATATTTAAACACATAGATATATTTGAAGATATTGTATATACACATGTTAATTTCTATTATATATTAGCATAGTTTATTTATGTCAGCATATTTTAATACATAAATATATATTCTATAAATACATTTATATATAAATATTTGAAACTGTGTACATAAAAATAATCTACTCCATATGTACTATACATATATACTAGATACACTATAACATATCTTAACCAATCAAAAGATTAAGCCATATATTTTACAGGTTAATATACTGATCTTCAGCCATCCAGTCAGTATCTCTGACAGACAATAGTTTTCTACACTAAAACTCAGATTATTTTTAACTTTTAGTCTATATTGACAAAAACCCAATAGATGCCTGAAATATGACTGGGGATTTTTGTCTGTCTCTTTAAAAAATATGTAAATTTTATTTTATGTATATTTTTATATATGTATATATGCTCTCCCCCCAAAAAAAAAGAGAAGCTGTCTTTTAGAATAAAGATGCTTTAAAATTGGGTTTTTTTTAATTTCAGGAGAAAAAAAAAAAAAAGAAGAAAAAAAGTCTTCCTCTGTTCCTGTCAGCAGGTTTTGCTCTTCAGCAGTTGTCAGTAATTCTGCTGATCCCCTTGTGCGGAAACCTCTGGGACAGCTCACAGCCAGTCCTGTCCAGTACCTCCTGATGAGAAGAGAATCCTGGGGACTACAGGAGTCTTTGGGCTGGTCCCATACAGTAGACCAGCAATGGACCAGCAATGCAATGAACCCATTAAGGGAGAAAAATTTATACTTAGGAAAAAATGACTGAAGTGTCTGCTAAAAATACATACGAGGACGTTTTGCCTCACTATATAGCACAATGCCATTTTTTCTTAATAATATTTCTGTTCACCTTTCAAGACCCAACATAATATAATTCCTTAATCATGACAGTTTGGCACCACATCTAAATTTACAGCTAAATGTAGCTTTCATTGAAGTCAACCCCCTGCTGGCATCCCAGTGGCCATGAAAAGAAAATGTTCCCTTTCACTGCAGAAAAAAGCGAAGGTGTCTGCAAAGAATAAATGAGCTACTTATCAAACTGAATTTTAAAAATAGTGTTATGGGGTATTTTAAGTGACTTATTTTCTTTCTACTCTCTCTTGCTAATTGGTTGTTCCTGTACCCCTCCAAAGAAAGGGAAAATTAAGTAAAAGAAAGCAGAAGTGCTGATCGGGGAATAGATTTGATTTCTCACAGCATGGTCATACTGTGGTTAGTTTGCCACCTGCTCCTGCTCAACGACCTGCAAGGACACTCAAGAACACGAATATTCAGATACCCCCCCTGGCTTAGGGGGACATTTCAGACCAGTTTCTAAGCAGTAAGAGTACGTACACGCTGTTGCCCACTTGGTGCTGGGTGATATGATAGTCAGACAGACTTCAAAGGAATGGCCGGAGAGATAAAGCAGGGAGCTGTCATCTGTGTAGTGAAAAAAGAAAAACACGCTGAAGCTGTTCAAAGCAACACTGGTCAAGGTTTTGGGTTTCCTTTTAATACTGTGTTTTAGTGAAAAGTTACAGTGAAATAAGCTGTGGAGGGCTAGGGCTGCTGTACGTGGCAGTTCATTTCACTTGTGGATACCAAGGGAGATGAATGTATGGGGGCCCCCAGCCCACACATTTCCATTGTCATTCCTCCAGAAATGAAATATCGTGTACAGCGACTTATTCTTTATGGCTTCATTTCCTTCTGCCCGAGCAGCCAATCAGAAACATAAATGGACAAAAGCAATTCCACAGTAAAAATGTATGTGTATTATATCACGGCAATATTAACTGAATTTTGCTCTATTTTTGCCTAAGGATCGATGGATAACTGAAACACAACCTGAAATGTTTTGTTTGCTTGCTTCTTAAAGAAAAACAGAACAACCCAATTAATAATAAAAATTGGTATGTATTTTCCTGTGAATGCAGTCTGGCACGGCAATTAAGTATTGAGTAAATAATAAACACCTCAAGGCAAACCTTTTACAGCCCAAATAAGACAAGTGAGCTATAAAATGTTCACTTACAATAGGAGAAAAGTGCTTCGTCATCACTGGAAGCAACATGAAACAACTGATGTTGCAGTTCAATTCCTGGTGCATTCTCAGCAGCCCAGTGCAATACTGGGTATTGTTTGGAAGGAATTAATTCCTTCATCCAAACATGTGGAAACAAACATTTTCAAGACTTCTCAAATTCTGATGCTGTATTAACCCAGGAAAGCTATTCTCTGTGTTCGTCAAAGGTTTTGTTGTTTGGGGTTTTTTTAATCTAAAGGCCTTGAGAGCTGTTTTACTTCATAAAGGTGTCCAGCAAATTATTAGTAAGAGTACAAAAGACATTGATTGTCCAGCTGGCAGAGTAGCAGTCCTTTAATTAGCCCAATCTGCAAGCTGGATGGTCCTTCACCACACCGTCTGCTGTTGTGTGAAGTATTGCTCCTGCTGAAGTCAACGTTGTTAATGACTTCTGCTGAGCCAGGCTTCATCCCTCAAGGACAGCTGGGTTTTTTTGCAAAAAACATGCTGGCACCAATCTCTCAGGTTGCACTGGGACAGGGTCTCACTTCAGTTCTGACCAGGGTGAGCCCTGAGCCTCACAAGTGAGAGTTCCCAGCTCCTGAGAACATAACCCTTTGGGTTGCTGGGGCTCACACTTCCCTTCCACACGGCGCTTGCCTTGGGCAGATCCCCGCAGCGTTTAGTTTTGCAGTTTGGCCATAGCCCATTACAAGTGGACAGGGTCACAGACATGACAGGCTGTCTCCTGGGGACTTCACTTTATGTTCTGCTCAGGCACTTTGCTTGGGTAAGCAATTTTCACAGCATATTTCCCTGCATGTTAACTGAGACTTTCGTTTGACCAGCAGTGGCTTCTGCAGGCTGTGCTGCGTGTCACTAGTCGATGAGACAGACACGGAGACATCATGCGGAAATGAATTGATTTCTGTGAAGAGAGGAGAATGTGACTAATTATTGCAAAGCCACCTGCCGCTACAGCCGGATTGAAACATCTCCACTGCTTGCTATGTTTAGCAGCAGATCGCTAGGTGTGAAGGACTTCTGCCAGCCACGCCAATGCCTGGCACAAAAGGGCGCTGCCTTTGTAGCGTAGTTGCATGACTTTGGCTTTTGTAGCCAAACTGGCCTCAAACTAACAGCGCCAGTGCTGCCAGCAAAATGAGAGGTGTCCTGCTCACCCCGTTTGCCTGGCCTTTAGGAAGGAGTTTTGAAGGCAGTTTGAAACTCAGCCAGGGCCGTGGCCACGGCCTGCAGTGCCAGCGCTGACCTGGTTACAGGCATACCTGGAGTACGCCCTGTTGCAGGAGACTCTTTTTCAATAGTGTTGTACCTTGATAGGTCTTGAGGTGCTTGACAAAGCTGCCATGATGATCCCCTTTTCCAGATGAGAAGACTGAGGCAGGGAGACAGTAGTAACTAGTTTTGATCATCAAGAGAGCAATGGTAGACGCTCAAAATGATTCCAGGCCATATGTAAAATCCCTGCTGGGTGCACTATTTCCTAGTATCTCTCCGTGCTTGTGCCTTCATTTCTTCTGGGAAGTCATTTGCTCTAAGAGAAAAGAAATGACGGATCTCACCTCAGTAATTTTAAAAGCTAGTTATGTTGTTTACATCAGTCCTAGACCTATGAAGCTGACTTGGAAGCTCAGTGTGGCTACACCAGGTATATTGCATTGCAGCTTTGTCTGGTTTGTACTAGGGCATGAGTGATGCTTGTGCCTGTAGCAAATGTATTCATAATGCCTTGATACTATTTGCATTTTCTAGAGTACTTGTGGTCTTCAGACAAACTGTCCCTTTGTCTACTTACTGAAAAATTAAGCTTTTAGCTCTTCTAGAACCAACGTATGTCTGGAATTCCCTAAACGCATTGAATAAAACATACAGATTTCTTAGTGCTTTTGAACACCTGTCTTTTTAATACAATTGCTATTCTGATGCATGGAAAAAAATGCCAGCTCAACATTAGCCTCATGATTGTTGGGGGTTTTGTGTGGCTTTTTAAAAATTTAATTATTTTTATTTATGCAGACTGGTTACCTGTCAATTTGGAGAGTATGCTGTTTGCCTGCCACTGTAAAATATTTAATCTGTCATCCTCATCCTCCATCCATTTCCAAATGGACACACAGACAAAGAGACTGAAAGACCTTCACTTGCTTAAATGGGAATATCGAGGACTGCATGGGAAGAGAGTTCAATATCTCATATTTCAAATAACTTACATCTCAGATTTCCCTGCTTAAAGTCCCTTTGAAGTTATTTTTTTAATTGGATTGGACTCGGAAATTAATTATCATGGTTCTCAGCAGTTAGAGAGCGCTTTACCTACTCTGAGCCTTCCTCAGATGTTAATGAATTAAAGACAGTTTGCATCTAATTTGGACTAGGTGACTAAACAACTTGGAAAAAGGGCCATGTTTCTACATACAGCATCTCATTTTGTTGCTGCTGGGGGAAGTACCTACTAGGGGGTGGCTGATATTTAAGGGCTTGTGCTTCCTTTTGCAGCACAGTCATTAGGGTTTGCTCCAAGCAGGTTTTCTTGGCATGGTGCTGGAAACAGTTGAGCTCTGTCTGCTCCCTCAACACACAGGCAGCTGCACCAAGTCACTTGAGAAACGGCCAAAAAGCACGGACAGCATGTACCAGGGTAGATGGGCATATTAACGTGCTAAATACATTCAACCATAATCAATGGTTCATTGCTGGTGGGTTAAACAACCTTCTCCCTTGCTGAAGGATTTTATTTGACAGCAAGGTTATAGTGAAACACAGAAATCCAATATCCCTTCTATAAAATACAGATGGAGAAAAAAATTATGTGGACTGAAATTATGACTTAATATCACATTTAGTTTGTCCTTTGCTGGGATTGGTAGGCTGTGTTTCAAAGCTTCATAATTGATATTGCTCATAACACCAGGGAAAAAGAGAAAGAGGGCAGGCTATAAACTAAAAAATTGGAGCTGGAAGACAAGCATATTGCAAAGCGACAGCAGGGAACAAGGTGGTTAAGGGATCACTAGATGGCAGTCAGCTCTCCAGCAAGGATAATCGAGGAAGGGAGTTATAAACTCGTGGAGACACAAAAACAGCACGGAGGAGAGCAGCTGTAATGTCATGAAATTATTGAAATGATGTCAAATTTGCTTTGCTTTGCGCCAGGAGTCCCACAGCAGGCAATGCTCCCTCAAAGGTGGTCTCATTGTGTCAGTGGGTTTGCTGACATAAGGAGAGCAGGTGGGATCGGTCTGTGCACACACAAAGCAAGGAAGGGAAGGAATTAAATGTAACAAGAAAGAAGAGAAGGAAAGAAGGAAAAGAAGGAAGGAGGGAAAGAAGGAGAGGAAGGAGAGAAAGAAAATAAAGAAAAGAAAAGAAAGAAAGAAAAGAAAAAAAGAAAAGAAAAGAAAAGAAAGAAAGAAAGAAAGAAAGAAAGAAAGAAAGAAAGAAAGAAAGAAAGAAAAGAAAGAAAAGAAAAGAAAG
>JAVJGJ010000014.1:32561777-32596233 GCA_035590215.1 Microhierax caerulescens | reverse complement strand
AAAATAAAATAAAATAAAATAAAATAAAATAAAATAAAATAAAATAAAATAAAATAAAATAAAATAAAATAAAAAAGTTTGGTTTATTTTGGTTTGGTTTAGCTTTATGCTTTGGCTTTGGGGTTTTGTTTTTTGGGTGGGTTTTTTTGCCATTTTGTTCAGGTTAAAAAGAAATTGGGTGAAATAGGTGAAATTTCCCTAAGAAACAACATCATGTATTACAGCTTTCCAGTTGCCATCCACTTACCTTAACCTCCAGTAAAAGATACCGATTAATTAATTGTAAAAAGGCTTTTTGATTTATTTAAATGGGGTTGGATTAGGTGTGTGAATAAAGAGTAGTCCCATTTCTAGGACTGAAGCCTCTAGTCTCTGCTTCGCTGTGATAGCAATTGCTGACCTTCACGATCTGCTACAACAGCACAACATCTGTTTCCCAGACTCTCTATGAAGGAGGAAGCAATTCAGTTGTGGAGATAAACAAAACAAATACAAACCAGGACACAAGCATTCCAACAAACAGAGAGAGAGAGAGAGAGAAAGAGGCACTCAATAGCAACGGAGTCTCTCTACAAAAGCAGAGCAAAACTGAAACAGCATAGGGTACTGTCCATTAAGGAGGAAATTGTTCATCGAGCAAACGCAATTAAACAAACCAGAAAACTTTTGGCTGTAGCTGAGAGGGCAGTAAGGAAGAGTAGACCTGGCTGGCTTCCTCTTGGCTGCTGGGCCATAGTATTACTCAAACAAAGCTTTGAAGTGACAGTTAGATGAGAGATTCGGTGTCAGGGATACAAGAAGACTGCGTTTGTTATTTTCTTCTTTTTATAACATTGTTGTCACCTTCTTAATCCAAGACAACCTTTTCCTTGTTGGAGTAAATATGGAGGGTGGCTACTAAGAGTTATCTGCTCTGAGGATCAAATTTTACAAAAATGGGACACGCTGCTTCTCCAGTGGTTACCAGTCCTGTGCCATGGCTTGTGAAAACAGCCTCTGGGAACATCTGGGAACAAAAACGCTCAGAGGGCTGGAGCACCTCTCCTATGAAGAAACGCTGAGAGTTGGGGTTGTTCAGCCTGGTTAAGAGAAGGTTCCAGGGAGACCTTTTAGCAGCCTTTCAATACTTTAAGAGGGCTTATAAGAGAGTTGGGGACAAACACTTTAGTAGGTCCTCTAGTGGCATGACAAGGGGTAATGGTTTTAAACTAAAGCAGGGTAGATTTAGATTAGCTGTAAAGAAGAAATTTGTTTTTACAATGAGTGATGAAACACTGGCACAGGTTACCCAGAGAGGTGGTAGATGCCCCATCCCTGAAAACATTCAAGGTCAGGCTGGACAGGGCTCCGAGCACCCTGATCTAGTTGAAAATGTTCCTGCTTGCTGCAGGGGAGTTGGACTAGATGACCTTTAAAGGTCCCTTCCAACTGAAACAATTCTATGATTCTATGATAGATTCTATGATTTTGGAGACTACTGCTACTACATGCCTACCGCCAGGGAAGCACCCCACCTCAGGTGGAGACCAAAGTATCTAGGACAAGGAGCACCAGCACAGAAACTCAGACACCCCCACAGATTAGCTCAATAGCAAACGCTGTGGCAAAGAGGAGGCAAAAGTGCAAAAATCCCCACTTCTGGTAATAAAATAAATTCTTATTTAGTTTTGGGAAACAGACAGATGACTATTTCCAGATTAAAATAGGGAAACATAAATTTCTGTTCCTTTAGTAAAGCAGGGGATTACTAAATATCAACAAAGCTCAAAATGCGGACCATTGGCTGTAGATGTATTGACAGATGAGATTGTTAAACTGCTGTGTTCAAAGTAGGATACCGGGCAAGTTCTCTGGGATAGGGTGACTGTCCCAAAGATTTAACAGAGAAGACAAGAACATTTTTTTTTTCTCAATATTTCCAGAACATAATGTGCTGAAAATGTAACTATAAATCTGTCAGTCTAATGCTTACACAGGCAAAATCTCAGGAAGGGAAAATAGGAATTTCTCAATCAAGAATGAAGGGTGAACATCATAATTAATACCCAACAAAGTGGTTTAATGAAAGATAAAACTTTACAGATAAATAAGTTGCACTTTTGGTGGGATTACTAGTGTCTGACAAAATGCACTTTTGTTAAAATAGCTGAGTTATATATGGCCGTATAACTTTGTCACTTTAAAAACCCCACTACTCAAACTTCAAAATCAAGGTAAGCAAGTTAAAAATCTACTACAGAGATTTTTAAAGAAAATCCTAAATGGGAACGATGATTCAAAAATAACTTTTCTGGTAGAGTTTTCTAATCCAAATATAGTTTGGGATTCAAATATATATCCAAATATAGTTCATGGATTGAGAGGGAAGTTAAGAGAAGTTGGTGGTAAAGGCAGTGGCTGGCACTAACTGAATGAGCGATAAAGATAGCTTCTAGAGAGAGGTCCAGACAGCAGGAAAATTTGGGCTCGCTTTCTTTTAATTAAAGGGCTAGGTGCAAAGATCAAACAGCTAGGAACTGGGAATGTGGGTTGTAAATGAAATAAAAAAAAAAAAAAGAATTAATGTTGGCAAGAAAAAAACCCGCCCTTTTTTAATGAGAGCAGACTGGAGAGAGTTCAGATGAGATCCCTAGAATGGTTTGTAATTTGGAAAGCCTTAATGAAAGACTGACAAAGCTCAGGTGAATTTTCTCTCATCTTCAAGCCTGCGTTTCTACCCAGCCCCAGTCACAGTGAATGCCCCCCCCCTCTGCTAACAGTGTCAGCATCTGCCCACGATTCCTGGGACCGAGGTGACTCCTTTAAACAAAACAAGAGAAAGCGTTTATTCCTGATAACATGACACACTTCCAGGTTCCTCCTCCAGAAGCGAGGGAGGGAAGTGAGCACTGGAACTGGCGTCCAGGCTCCTTGCAGAGCTATCCAGAGCCATCCAAGGGAGCAAGCAGAGAGCTGGAGGCGAGCCACCATGGTCAGAACCCAGGAGGACCAGGACTGGCTGTTGCTAGAAAGGAGGGTGAGGACAAAGGGTTGGCTCCAATATTTAAACATAAAGAAATAATTTGGGATATTGATTTAAACTACTTAAAATATAAAGAGTGTAGACTTACTGTCAACAAGCTACAAAACCAAAAAAAAAAAAAAAAAGGTTGGAAGCAGTTAAAATTAGTTAGGGCACAAAAATTTTTATTTATGTGCACAGTTTGAAACAACAGCTCTTGGATTGTGAGCTAGAAGTGGAAAATGCAGGCTGAAGAAAGAAATGAGAGATAGCAGATGAAAATAGCTATGGACAGATTCGGATATCACTGCAGAACAGGTAAGGTTCACCATCTGGAGATCATTTAGATCTAGTCCAACCTCCCTGCTCAGGACAGGGTCACCTACAGCATGTTGCTCAGGACTGTCCAGTTTGGGTTTGAATAGCTCTAAGGATGGGGACTCAGCAGCCTCTCTGGGCAACCTGTGCCAATGCCTGAACACCTTCACGGTACAAAAAAAGGGGATGTGTGTGTTTACACAGTATTTTCTGTATTTTAACTGGTGCCTATTGCCTCTTGTCCTGTCAATGGGCATCAAAAAGAGCCTGGCTCCATCGCCTTTACTCCCCATCTTCCAATATTTAACCACATGGATAAGATCCCTCTGAGCCTTATATAGTCCAGGCTGAACACTGCCAGCTTTCTCAGTCTGTCCTTATACCAAAGACGATCCAGCACCTTCGTCATCTTTTTGCTGGACTCACTGCAGCAAGTCCATGTCTTTCCTGTACTGGGAAGTCCAGAGCTGGACCCAGCAATCCAGATATATCTCACCAGTGCTGAGCAGAGGGGAAGGATCACCTCCCTCAAAGTGGCAATGCTCTTCCCTAATGCAGCCACATACCAGGATGGGAAAGGACAGGATAAATGAGGGGCATAGAGAGGAGTCAGGAAAACACACTTGCCTCTCAGAAAGAAGACAGAAATGACTGCAAAAGAAAAAAGTTAAGCTGAAGCAGCAAACAACAATACCATGTTGTCCATTTGTTCTTTAATAAGATACAGCAGAGAAAGTCAGTGGATGAAGGAGTCAAGAGTGCTGAAGAAGAATCCATGGATTAGTGGCACCTGTTTCAATTCAGCTCGTGAAGCAAAGGGCTTGAACAAGAAAAGGGGCATGACTGAAGGGAAAGGAAGAGGAATGCTTAGCAGAGGGAGCAAAAGGGATTTCTGTCAGACAGTCTGTACTCCAGGAGCAGGACTAGAGAAAACAAATATCTGGAGTGTAAAGGAGTGAGTGTGCTATGTGAGGGAGCCCTTAGGGAACACTGTGACAGGGAGCAGAGTCATGGCATGGGCTACAGCAGGAACATAAAGCTCTTGGGGTAGATAAAATCATGTGCCTTCTCACTTCACATGAATTTCTATTTTTTTATATAAAGCAGAAGAACCACCACAGCCTAGGTCCTGAGAACTGCCCTAAAGAGCCCAGTATTAAGATATTCTCCAAGGCAGGAGATGGGGATTTGGATTTCTTGAAGCAGAGGCATGAACATGAATGAGTATCATAAAATATAAGCTATGGATTAGCTCCCTTTCTAGTAGGTAATAATATTCTGCCTCAGTGGGGGACCTATCAAAAAGAAGATATACATATACCAAATCCCATTGCACCTAAGGGTTTCTGTAATCTGGGATACTTTTAAAAATACAAGCTGAATGAGGACTGCAAATTGAATGAAACTGTTTGAATAACCACACTGAAAAAAAAAGAGTCCCAAGGGCAGAAAATTCTTTAATTTACCAGGCAAATGGCTAAGAAAATTCAGCAACAGCTATCTGAAACTTGGCAAGTTTGAACTAGGAGTCAGGCAGATACTTTTAAAAGCAGGGATAAACCATGGGAACAACTTTTAGGCACATAACGATGAAGGAATCTTGTACATCCTGAGATGAACATTGTGTTTCTTTGTAGGAAGGTAATTTCTGATTTAGGCAGACCATAAAATCTAAACATAGGAATCTTGCTGTCAAGTTTTATTGGAATTCAGAACAGCTGATCATAATGGTTTAGTCAGCTTGTTAAAATGAATTTGTCTCAGCCATGAAAAACCAAGGGGTTTCCTCTTGCAACTTCCAGCCCCATACCACTCCCCGTTGGAAGGTTTGTTTCTGAAATGGGAAGGAGATCATTAGTGCAGATTATACTGAGACAACAATTTTCAAAACAAAAATAATGAACCTCCATTTACTATCACATAGTAATAAAATCTGTTTTTATGCTACTGCATTATAGATACTTTTTTTCAGTGTTATGTTGTAACGAGAGGAACCTATTTGTATTTGAAATCCTTTACTCATAACAGGTAGATAGAAAGCACACCTAGCTAGCAATTCCTAACTCTCCACAGACACGAAGCCATTTTCCCAGTCTATCACCAGTTCATTTCGTTATAACCCCTTTCAGGCCATGTCATGACATCCCTTTGCTTTCGGGCTTAAAAGTTTTGGCAGGATGTGTGTGTGTGGAGAGGCGGGTAATTCTGAGACACTGGAAGCTTTCCAACAGCATAAGAACAGCATTTTTCCAGACATCCTGCTAACATCAATTTGTGGATGCATATAACTTCTTATCATCTCCATTGCAGGCCATGGCTCTCAAAGATGCTTCCTGGGCTACTGTTCATATAGATTTGTTTGTTCTGTTCAGAAAGATAGGAGAAAAAATTCAGATACTTTGCCATTAAAAAGGGCTGGAATAGCTAATGTCTGAAATAGTTTGTAGAGAGCATTTCAAATAAGAGATTGAAATACTTGATAAGGGGAAGCACTTTGAAGATTATAATCAAATTTCATCTTTGAAGACTGCCAAAAGAAAGCAGACAAGCTTAATGGAAGGGGTTACTCAAGGTGACTTGCCATCACTGTTCCTGATCATGAGAGTAGCAGATTAATAAAAAAGTTCTTTTTCTTTGGATATTGAAACGCAGCAACACGATTATACTGAATTTTAACTTGTCAATGACCATGGTGACTTCCCCTCCCACTCAGCTTTTGTCAGCAGGGTCCAGGGGTATTGTACATCAAGTACAGAGAGGCTGCAGGTTCACTACTTCAAGAAGACCACCTACAAGTCTTAGTCTGAACAGAGTACAATACAAGGATTTGATTAAAACATTTCCTTTAAAATATATGAGCATGCATATACATATATTCTACTCTGCAGACATTTAGCCCCAGCCCTGCTATCTACTAAAGGAGGCTGGGTAAGGGAGTTATTGAAGGGAGATGTGACTTTAATTTCCAGAGCAGCAGTCCAAGAGCACAGCCAAGTATCACTTGCAATGCAGTGCCCTTGTGTAGGTATGCAAAAGATTCCCCAGGAATCTTCCCAGTGTCAGACACTTAACAAAAGGCTAAACCGCAGAGCATTACCAAGATCTCCAGCATTTCCCACGAACATCAGCTAGAAAGCAGTATGAGACATTTGGATAATTCCTTGAGGCAAAGAGAGCCAAGGGCAACTGCAGAAAGTCCCAGAAGGGAAAGCAAATGCAGCAACATCCGTGGCTCAAAAGAAAACTTCAGGTGATCTGTTATGAAGTTTCCATATTTCAAGGGTGATGGAAAAATATTGTGGCATGCCTGCACACTAAAAAAAGAACTGCTCAGGAAACCTTGAACTTCACCTAAAATGTACTTGTAAATGCTGCAGATACTTTTTCTTGTCTACGTGGTGTATGTAACATGTAATGTGGACCCTTCTTTTCTGTTAGAAATATCTTGGCCGTACATCTGGCTCTTGGAAAGCATTAAAATGTTGTTGTCTGCAGAAATAGGGGGATATAAATTAAATTTCATTAGACTAGAGGGACAAAGGAAAGCAAGAAGCTAAAGCTAACCTTGTAGTAGCTTTCCCCACTCATGTAACAGAAATTTCTAAGGTAAAACAGGCAAAGTGAGAAACTGGTATATATCACAAAAGATGTGGGAGAGATCAAATACATTTCAGTGTTATTTCAAGTTTTATTTCATTCCTGTGTTGTAGTTTTCTAAGAACATATTTAAAAGATTGTGTTTACAATAGACATACTTCTTCTTGAGTGTCTGTTGTTAAATACAATAGCAAAATAATTCCACAAAATCCCCACCAAAACAAAAAAAAAAACAAAACCCCAAACAACCAACCCCAAATCAGCAACACTTCTCCTTCCCATCCCCCCCCCCCCAAAAAAAAACCCTCTACCTGCTTCTTTAGTTCAAATCTCTGGGACATTTTTGGCTGGGTGTAGGGCAGCAAGTAAACACAGATATTACTGCAGCTTCTACAGCCACTAATGTCTTCTTTTTCTGAGATCCCAAAGGCTGGGATAATTACATACTGCAAGAGGCAAAACAATTTAGGAAAAAAAAAATGACACATTCTCTTATTAAAAATTAAATAGGACTTCCATAATCAGCTGCTTCAAATATGCGTGAATAATGACAGCTAGAAACCAGTCTCTGCAGATTGCTCATGAAGTGGGTGTGAAGCTGAAGTCAGAGTAAGAAAAAAAATCACAATGATAAAAGAGTGCTTTCTCAGAGCTTTTACAAGGTCATTTGGCCTAGGCCAGATAAAAGTGAATATTTCTCCAGTACCCTGTAACAAGATGGAGAAAACAGAATTAAAAATTATCTTTTGCAGCAAAAACAAAAATCAAAGTCAACTTCTCTAGGATTACGTCCACTGGAAAATAGTCTCCCTTTTCTTCTGACAGGTTTTAGCTTGTAATTATGTAAAGCCTTCATGAAGGGATTCCTATCTTTTTGAAAATTTCATTCACAAAATGTCCTAATTAGATGCGGACATATTAATAACTCTTTGAACAATATATTCATGTAGCAAGCTGAAATGTGTTTTCAAAACAACAGCAAAATAAGGCTTAGAAAAGTACACACATCCATAGTTCTTATACAGTTCAACTGTAAATATATTATTGGTATTGTAGAAATTGTGAATAACAACAAAGGATCCAATACACTGAACTCCTTCAGCTGCTGACGGTTTACAAAACCTAAGAGTATCATGGGCTGCAAAAGATGGCTATTTCCTCCTCTGTGGGGAACTGCCTTTATCTACTTGTCATTTCTTTAGTGAATTTGAGTTAATTTTTAATAACAATTTTACTCCTCATAAAATTGAAAAGAAGACTCATGGGAGGCCAACAATATTATTTAGATACCATCTTCAGAATACAACTCTGCTGCAAAAAATACTAAAATAATTATTGGAGCAGAAAATGAGGAAGAAAGTCATAGAAGAACACCTGCATTTGTGGGAGAAGGGTTGAAAGCAATGGACTTACTGAAGTTTGGGGTTTTTTACTTCCTTTTTATAAAATCCTACTTCTCAAAAAACATGAGTTGTGTCAAAGTCATCTTCTAAGGCAAGAATAATATGTGTCAGTGCCTGAACCTGCTTCAGAAGTGTCCAAGTCTGGAAGTAAAGGCTCTGCACAAATCTTTATATTGGAAATCAGAGTTAGGGTTGGGAACCCCTTTCCCATAGGTGCAGTGAGATTTACAAAATGGTCATTTGAAAATAGGGGGCCTGATGTCTCTGATTCAACAGTGGTGTTTGACTGACAGCCTCCACTGTCAATAGTGTCCCTTTTTGCTCATGGGAAATAGCAGTAAGAACACAGCCCACAACAAAGTCATCCTCTTTCACTCAGGACCACTGAAAGCTTGCAAAGCCACCTCCTGCATTTCCATCCATATTCCTCAGCTGCCCAGGTTTATCCACTCATAGTCCATGACACAGAGAACGTGGATGTATCAGAGTTTTAGCCTAAATATCAAGGCACCCCCAGCAGATGCCTCCCACGCCATCAGAACTTCCTCTGACTTGAAATACACGTTCTGCAGTACTTTACAAAATAATGTGTTTTAGAACAGGTGTATGTGCCATTGCATGGCCCCAAACACAGAGCTGGAAAGCATTTGTTTCAATATCCCCTCTCATTACTTGATGATTATAAGACATAAGCTGAAATGTTAAATATGAAGCTAAATTAACACCAGCATTGGCACTAAAAAGAATGAACAAATTCATTGTTCTTACCTTTCTCCTCCTTTATTCCAAGCCGTTTGACTCCTGGATAAAAGAAAAAAAAAATGCATTAGTACAGTACAATGTACAGTACAATCACATATTTATGCAAAGAATTATGGTTATCCAGTTGTGTGGAACTTTCTTGATTACTTGGTGCCCTTTCCTGTCTTTTGAAACTTCACTTAAAATAACAAGTAACCCCTTCTGCAAGATTCCAGTTCTAGCAATAAATATTTCTTCAATCTGAACTCAATATGAATAGGAGGACAAATCAACTCAGGAGAAAAACATATTTTGGTTTTGCTGGAAAAGATGTGTCTTCAGATGCTTCAATCCTTTCTTGATCTCACACAATTTGAATGAGTGAAAAGCTTCTTTCGTTCCTCCCCAGACTCCCGCTATTCTCTTTTAGGATGTGATTTTCAAAGGAAAGAATGATTGAGCTCAAAGTCAAGCCAGGCAGAACACATCTGCATATGCTGTTTGACTGCCTTGTCAGAGGTAAGTCATGAAACTCAGCTACAGCGTGCCTGGACCTATTCATCTGAGGTCCCCATATCAGTGCTGATACTTCTGCTGAGTAGTTTCTTTTCTGCCATTCTTCTGCCAGAAAAAGACAAGCACAATATAAAAAAACCCCCTCAAACCCCCACAAAACCAAAACCCAAACTAACCACTTTTAGGAACAAAAATTAATAAACTTTCTAACTCAGATTATGTATTGACTGACCGGGTTAAAGCTAAGTTAGCAAACCACATTCTTTGCTAAAACAAATGTAACCATTGTGGATTGCACTCTGGGATATTCTTATATAAATATTATATTCTCAATATTCCCATGTTCCAAAAAAAAAAAAAGCTTTTTCTTTGTGCTGGGAAAGCAGCATTTTGAGTGCAACTTTATCCATCTAAAAGTAGCTACAAGAACTAAACCAAGAGCTAACCCACAAACCATGTTTGTTTAAATTAGTTTTATCCATAAACCATATTTCCTCAAAACAGATTTATCCAGCATCCATCGAGTCTCTGTTCTGCATATGGGAAAGGAAGTGATTGGGGTTTCCTGTCCCGCTGCACCTGGTATTCGGGGCACAGTTGCTTCCCACAATGAATATCTAGAATTGTGCATCCACTGAAAGAGCAGAGTCAGCATCTGAGAGAGCATTTCTCACTCTCATGCATGACACCAGCTGTAACGGAGACATGAAACAGGTTGGTGTAATATGTCATGCTGCCTTCTAGATTCTGGGTTTACCACAGCTTAAAGAGTTTCAGCAAGACAACTACTATTTCGTTCAAGAAGAGCAGACATAAATTTCATATGTTGACCATGTGACCTTTCACCATTAATAGAACAGACAAACGGGTCCTTGACAGTGCTCCAGTTTCATGCAAAAAGTAAACAAGAGCTCTGTTACAGGCTTGCCATGCACTAGCACTTGGCCTCTGCAGATCCCTCTGTACTTGAACACAGACAAATATCACAATACTGTGAATATAAAGATATGCATCTGTTTTAAAATTTTCTTTTGTAAAAATAGGAGTGGTTTAATATTTAAATAAAACTGACCATTCATCGCATTACAGTGAACGGACACTGTCTCAGTCATAGGTCCCAGCTGACTGAGGATTAAATCTTATTGATTAAACTTTGACGTCAAAATGACAACTGTTATTTCTTTACCCTCCTACCCTAACAGGTTTATCCTTATGTTAGAGCATACAACAAGACTCAGTGCTCTCTCAAGGGTGCGGTAGCTCACAGACAGAAGTGGAAATTCATTAAATTGTCTTCCCATTAAAATAGAAAACCACACAACCACCTAGCGAGTGTCCTGGCATTTATAACCAAAAAGGAAGAAAAGATTACTTTCACAAATACCTTTCTTGAAATAACAGCTTATAAATATTCCTAACAAAACACAAGATGTCAGATGGCAGATGAATCAATGAAAACCGGCTTCCTATTGATGAGGGGATAACTGGGCAATGCAACCGATCTCCTACCCACTGACTGGACACACACAATGAATTCGCCTTCCCTCCCTCCTCTCCATGTCCCCTGTGATATCCATGTTTTCTTTTGAATCTCCTAGCCGCCAGGAAAACAGGGCAGAGCTGCAGCTGCTCTGGAGCTATGCCCACGCTGATCGGCCGGAGGGCTGCAGCCAAACAATGCCCAGAGTGTTTGGGTCCTTCCCACCACCCATCAGAACGGGGCACTGTTTTGGGGTCTCTCCTCTGCCAGCCATTGCTTTTCAGGAAACACACAGAATCTTAATTATCTTTGAGGCTTACACTCCCTTTCAATTTTGGCTAAGGTTGGCCAGTAGGTTGAAAACCTTATTACATGTAGACAGAGCGTGTGATCATACAAACTCCATTTCCTTAGGAAACCGGGGTAACAGAAATAATAGTAAAAAATCCAGCAGGTTATACTGACAGCACAGTGAGATGTTCAGTTTCTGTAAAGTGTGAAGCCATCGTGACTGTGAAGAGTTCAAACAGGGGGAAAAAAATAACAACAAAACAGGAAAGAGAACAAATATTTCCTCATCAGTGCCACTGCACAGATGGAGTAGGCTCAAAAATTATCTGCAGGTCTTAACTTTGGGAACCTTTTTAGTTTCTTTTGATCTTAGTATACACTCTGATGTGCTTCAGTTAGCTCCCTTGTAATGTAAACCACCACACTGCAGACTACATGACTTGTAAGCCCCACCTGGAGTTCAATTCTTTTTGCTTAAAATCCCAAGGGAAGAGGGAATAATCTTGGTATAATCAAAGACACTGAGGTTGCAGCCTCCAGCCTATCTTTTGAGAGATATTTTTCTTTTTTGCTCTTGTTAACAATACTCATTTTTAATTCCTTTCCATGATGGTGTATTCTTTCATAGTTTATTCTTTCCCCGTTTTGTTTAGTCTTCAAATCTCACATCATAGCATAACGGAGAAATCGATAATCTAGCATTACCCAACAGAAGGCAGGCTCCTTGGGAGCCATTAAGTAAACATCAGAGTAAGAAATTTATCACTTCTACATGCAGGGTTTTATTACATTTGTGTTGAATATATATATATATTAAAAAGCACAGATTGGCTGCCTACATCAGAGTTGTTTGTTGTTAAAACTGTGCCTAGACTGAGTGCACTCATTTAGTGGTACCAGCACCTGTCCTGTGGAAGAGGACATATGGCACCTGGCTAAAGGTGACCCCCCACACACCACCCCCCTCTGCAGACAATGGCAAGGTTTTCAGTGGTGACAGCAGGCACTCTGATGGAGATGCTTGAGTTTAGATATTGGGGACCTTGGCTGTATCACACATTTTCTTTTGAGTTTATCAGGAAACATTTTACAAATTGGGGTAAAGGACACAAAGTGAAATAAAAACAATATTTTCCACCCTTGCTGCCTTTGTTAACCATCTAGCAGGCTTTACCTTTTGCCCTTTACTAGGTATCAGTCAGCTCTGTCCTATCTGAAGTCTCCAATTCCACTATCTGCAGACATGCCATCCTTCAGGAGGTGACTCAGGCCTGCCATGCAGAGTGCCCTCTTACTCACACTCTTCTATTAGCCTGGACATCTGCAGTTTGGCTTCCTGGATTGCCTGGCATGTAATACAGGTGTTACCAGTAAAGCCTCTAACCAGCCGGTTCCCCAAGCAGCTGCCCACAGGCCTTACGGGAGGTTGAGCTGGCAGACCCTACCTCCTCTCAGCAAGACCAAGAGAATCAGTCCAAAGTTCCCAAGCCTTCTGCCATGGCCCAGGGCTTGCCCAAAGCTTGTCGTGATGGAGACACTCTTTTTTCACTTCCAGTATATAGAAAACTCCAGCAGCAAGAATATCTGCTTCTTAATCATGCCTTGACTTCGTAGGTGCTCGAACCCAAGACTTCTTGGCATTCATGTGCCAACATGCACATCCTCACCAGACAGTCAACTAATCAGTTCAAGCTTTTCTGGTTTATTAACTAAACATATTTTTCTACACTGGCACATTCACTAAATTCTCTTAGACTCATCCTTTTGTTGCTCAGTCTTTGTAAATCTTCCATTTCTGCACTAGGGTCCTCTCAGCAATGGAAAGTCAACCTAGTGGAGATTTCCATGATGGGAAAACTACACAATTTTACCTTTTTTACACTGAAGAATGTAGTTCTAAATAACATTTATGCCTCATTAGGCCAGCTCAAAAAAATTAATGAATGTTTAAGAAGCTACAGTCAAAGTATATTTTCTTCAGACAATCCTTACAAACCCTGTATTTTAAATAGGATGCAGTTGAGTCTTCTTTGCCATAATTTTATACAGGTAAAAAGTAAACTGCTGTACCTTTCATGGGATTTTCTGCCTTCAATTTCAATATGATATTTAAAAGTTTACAGCATTTCCAAACATCCGTTATTTATAGACTTTAAAAATTCTTTACAATTTCACTACCCTTGTTCTGAACTTAAAAAGTACCTTGGATGCAGTTCTTTGCCTTATGAACCTGGCATGCAAAGCCTCTGAGTTCTGCTGCAAGAGCAGCTGTTCCTCCCTTCTCCCATTTGAATAGCTTATATTTAAGACAGAATTTCTTCTTAAAAACTATTGTAGACAGCCAGCCAGGACTGTGAGTTCTGTCAGACAGGCTAAACGTACATAGACGCATAACAGAACCTGGGGAAAAAGTAAACTTCTAAACAATCTCTTTGCTTTCATGTCCTGTACCCGAAAACTTACCCAGATGCTGTTACTGAGGTAGTCCAGACTCCCAGAATATCCAGGTTGGTGGAGTCTATCAGGTTGCATTTTGCTCTGGAGTCGGTCCAGGAAAGCATTATTTACCCTTAAAATACAACAAAAAATGAATAATCAGTGAAGGTAGCTGAGGAGTTCACAAACATTTGAAATTTGGCATACTTTGAGCGGCTTTCCCTATTGTCAGTTTAATGCCCATCTTCCTATGTTTTTCAAACCTGTGCTGCATAGCCATGGACGGGCATGACATAGGGTGGATTTAATTTTCAGTTCACTAGATGCATCCTTATCCAGGGATCAGCCCATTGTGATTAAAAGGCATACCCCGGCTGCTGTGAGAATTGCACCAAAATTATCTGTAGAAAGACGACCTGCATACCACCACCCATCTTATCGGGGAGGTATTGCTATTTTGGCAATTCACCTTAGGTAGACTTTCAGCTTTCAGTACACAAGGAGAGTTTCCAGAAGTACTAATTTTCTAATGTCAATGAATAAAGCCACTTAAGCTTGTTACTAATAGAGACAATTTGTGTAGCTGACAACTTCCCCTACCATACAGTTCTGAAATCAACTCTAGCATTTCTTTCTACTGCTCTATCAATCTGGAAAGCATGCACAAATACAAATGTACTTTTCCTCAATCTCTTCTAAGTATTTTCAAACCTCCTGAAAACTGTTTCTTTTTTCTCCCTATTAATGCTTAGGACTGACACACATGCTTAGACATGACTGTTGTTTTAATGTTTTACAACGCTATTGGTAAGAATGTTGTAAAATGAAAGATACTGGATTATTTCTATCTAGGGACATGAGATGGACTGAATCGAAAATCCTTCATTAACTTCTATGGGTAATTATCTCAATATCTTTGCTACAGAAAACTAAGAAATGAAAACAGTATGGAGAGTGGTTGCCTAAACAACTATTTTTTAAATATATATTTCCATAATCATACAAAAAAATAAACAACTGGTGGTTTTATTTTTGAGCCTGAGTGTTGCTTCTTTTTACCAGCAGAAAACAAAGCTGACAATAAAGCTGTGCTTCAAGATAATGGAAAACCAGTTAAGTGACAGAAGTGCAAGATTAGATCTGCTGAGCACAGAGAGGGCACAGCAGTGGGGCAGAGCCCTGGGGTGCGAAGCAATACAGCTGCAGAAGGCCTTGCTGCACTGCAGCTTCGATCTGTGTCGATATCGAACCCCACGTTTAGCTCTGCCTGTTAACTTCAGTGACAGTCAACCACAAAACGTGGCATCGACAAAGTAGCACATTCTAAAATAAAGCAAGATTGAATAAATAAATAAAAGACAGATAGATAAAGTGTTTCCCAGCTGAAAATACTGTACCAGTAGTTACCCATGAAATTACTAATAGTTTCTACCCTATGCTGTATCCTACACCAATAGGGTAAAGTGGAAAAGGTACACACTGCATTACAGTAAACAGTTGTAATGATGGATATTAGTGTCTCATTTGAAGGCAAAGTTAAACCAGAAACGAGGTCAGGGATCCTCATTGCAATCATCTTCTAAATCATGAATGCCTGAAATTTTGAGACCATTTCCAGACAGGAATTTAATTAAAGTGTGTTCTGCATTTTTGCATCATACCTCCTCTGTTCGTTTTGACGTGCTCTTGTCCTGGCTTCCTCCTCCTGCTTTTGTTTAAACTCCATTAATTCAGCCTGGGAATGATAAAAGAAAAAAAACAAAACAAAAATCTAAATAACCAACAAACTTTTAATTAACAAACCTGTGTTGCAAACCCAATTAATTCCACATGGTGTTACCTCCAGCTAGAGCCATGAGACAAGTTCACTCCCAGAACTTCTCTCAACAGCATTTGATTTATGTGACAGCATGATGTTAAAAGCTGCATTCATTCTTCTGTTCAGCATTACACTGGATGAGTTTTGTTTGTGCCTTAAAAGGTGGGAAGTTACAGGATTCAGACATTCACAGTCCTAAATCTGAACAAGTATGCCAGACAGGATTCTGCTTTCCCTTGCCCCCACCTATGGGTTTGAATTCCCCTGCGGGTCCAAGGAGGGATACAGATGAAGTCACTTTGCAGGAGCAGACATAGTCATTGCACCCGCAGGGCATGAAGACATGCTCTTTGCCTCCTGCCTCCATGAAGCCTGAGGAGAAGATAAGAGCAAGGGTACATGGCATGGCATGTCATCTCCAGCTCCCTGCGGCTCCCCCCAAGGGTGAGGGCAGGGCAAATGGTACCTGCTGGTGTGGTAAAAGTCTGTGCAAGCTCCCAGTGCTGCAGAAGCCTACCATGCTTATGCTATTAAGCTATATAAAGGAAATCCTTTTCAGAGGAGAGTTTGCTTATGCAATTTCAATCAGGACTGCAAAGGAAGCACGGGTTGTACGACTCTGCTCTGCATGTCTGCTTGATTGTCTGGCTCTTTCTCCCTGCAATGCACCCAAGAATTGGAGATGCAGATTTTTCTGCAAAGAAAATTTGGCTTGCAGGGTGAGGGGGAAGGGATGGGAACAGACCCATCTTTCATATTTTCCATAGCAACTGAGCAGCAGTAGGGATAGGAACTAAAATAAAATGATGCAGTTGGATAAAAGCTTCAATAACTGAATGGAACCACAGAAGTTTGTTGGTTTTTTTTTTTTTTAAAAAAAAAATCAATTTAAGTGGAACATTAAATAAAAACTATGCAATAAATGTATGAAGAAAATCAATAACTGTGAATGTGTTGTGTATCAATATTTGTCTAGCCCTAAAAGAAGAAACAGGATTAAGAAATAAAAAAGCCAACCTTAATTTTCAGTGTTTTAAATAACTATTCAACCTGAAAATTAAACCGCAGTATCTGACTTTCCAATATGCTGAGTCCTCTCTTGGAGTAATGTCTGAAATATATTGTGTGTATATGATGCGGTGTTCAAAGCGTACTGAAAATTTCTAAATCAAGCAACACACACTAAAACCTGTTCTGAAAAAAAAAAAAAAAAGGGAACTGACAATACCTACATGTTTTATAACTACACTGTGCTAGAAGGTACACACAAGATAGAATTCCCAATTACTTTATTAAATATTAGTTTGAAGAATAAACGAGCCAACATATATCTGAGGGACAATTATTGGAGCCTTTAAGATACATATTATATACAGTAAGTTTGTAAGTAGTGCATTACTCTGTGCAATAGGTAGCAGCAACTGTGAAGGCAAGGAGCACTTGGAACTGCACTGAGCAAGAGCAGCCTTAGAAGCAGCCAACAGCTTCTCAGCAAGTTGTGGAAATCGGTAGAGCCTAAAGCTCTAAATGAGTTCCTTAAACCAAACTCATACAGCAGGGGCATGCTAATTTGCATCTGTAGTTATTTTCTCTACGGAAGAATCAACGTAAAGAATACAACAGCTACCAGACTTACACCCATCAGGACTGGCTTTCAAAAATTTTTCCTCTGTATAGTTCCTGGGATTAAGCATATACCTGATGGGGAAGTAATTAAGAGCCTCCCTTTTCGCCCACCTTTAGTTTCCAGCACCCTGATTGCTAGAACACGATGAAACAAGGACACTTATCCCCAATATTTAACAATAGATATCCATAAGAGGGGCTCAGTCGCTTGTCCAGCTCTAGCAGAAACTCACCGCTTGGAATTTCTCACGCTAAGATTCTGCTACCGGGGAAGCAGTTGAACATTAACTTGGATGGTAGTAACAGCAGAGGCACGGAAAAAGCCTCAGTATTTGTTCATATGTTTTTGAATTATTTGCTAATACGATTTTCAAATGCTGCCCTCCCCGTACTTGCACAGTCAGACCTGGAGCCAAGTCAGATAACTTAGCACAGCACCGTCACCTTGGGTAGATGAACTTTATGTGGATATGGCACCCAAATCTACGCCAGAGGGACTACAGTGGTTCAGACGCATTTCAGGCAATGTATGCCACGTATGCAGAAGATGAAGTTCAAACCTGCAGTTACGGCATGCTTGCTTTTTAGTCAACTCAAAACTCTTCATTTAGGTGGTTAGCAAGGGAACAGAGCAGCATACAGGATTAACAGCAAATCTGAGTGCTTCCATGACCCCATTCGGGAGGCAGGGCACACAGGCCTCAGCTCCCTAGAAAGAGACTACTCAGAGTCCGAATTCATCATGAATATCTCAGTAAGATTACCTCTGCCTGAAAGAGAGGAAACTGGTTTTCTTAGCCTATGAAATCGGGTGGCATGGTCAGAAAATGCTCTGCACAATTGTTCAAACAGAGAGGTGAACAGGAGCCAGTCATCCAGATGCAAATAACCTTGAACCCAGAAGGTAAGCGTACGTAAGTCCCTGCCCACATTTTACAGCTTGGCTCATCTCTCCCACAATATTTGAATACAGTGACTGAATCACTTTTGCTACAGAGAAACTCTGTGCGTAGGTTACAAGTAATCAATGTATTTAATTGGTTTCACAGCATGCAAAAATGCTACAATATGCAAACTGTTAATGTATAATTACCTTCCTCCGTTGTGCTTGCTTCATTTCCTCTAATCTTCTCTTTTCGTCCTCTCGAAGAGCTTGCTTATAAGTATGGCTTCTCATCTATTGTTCAGCAGAGAACACAAACATATTGGTGAGGGGAGAGGGGGGACCAAAGTCCCAAACCTTATTCCCAAATCATTATACAGGTAATTAACAAAACAGAAACAGATTAATAATTCCAGTTACTTATAAAACCAGATTGGCCTCAAGAATAGAATGTAAACAAGAAGTCGCCTAAAGCTTCTCAGTCTCGGTTTGGCTGAATGTCCACTGGCATGTCACGAGGCAGCCACAGCACGTGCTGTCCTGTGTGCCAGTGTCAAGCGTAAGGATACCCGGAGCAGTCAGAAAACACCATCAGGGTGGTATGGTAGTGAGATGGGGTACTCTGGGAAGAAATAAAAGTACTGAAAATATCAGTGAGATAACAAAGCAGAATGGAGGCCTAGTAACAGAGAGGAACCCAGGATTATTTGTGGAAAGGCATTTGTGGAGGTAGGGCTACAGAAGCTGAGAGATCTAACCTGCTATATAAAAAACTATTTGTGGGGCAGCCAAGAGAACTAAAAATCTGAACTACGCATCATGAATAATGTATTTTGTTACAGTAACTAGACCTGGTCTTTCACAAGTAGTAGTTGTTTAAAAGAGACAGCCCACCACTAGGATCTTACAGGATCCTTAGAATCTTATACATGGGAACTTAGATTGTAAAGTCTTTGAGCAGGGACATAGAGTAGCACGCCAAAAATGAGCCACTGTAATGTAATACAATGTGCAGCTTTGACTTTAGTGAGGAACTTGTCACAGGTCTACACAATGTTCTCAAAACTTGATATATGCATTCAGAATTGACACCATTAAAACAACAGGCACATGATTTGCTAAAAAGACTGAATAGAGAAAGTAATTATTAATAGCTCAATTTTGGGCTGGGAGGAGTTGTTACATATGTCCAGGGAGACTCATTCTGGGTCCAGTATTATTAATTACTCTCTGTAATGGCTTGGAGAATTGTGTGGAGTGTATGTTAATCAAGTTGGAAGACAATAAAAATCTACACAGGATTGGTAACACTTTGAAAGACAGCATTAAAATTAATTACAAGCTTGATTAAATAAGCGGGCTGAAAAAGCCACCAATGACAGAGTCACTCCAAAGATTTTAAATTTGTTCATGCACCTCAAGTAATGTTTGACACTGATATTTGAACCGGTGTGCTAAATTAATATCATTATCAAAGAAATTATGTGAGGGAAAAGAACTTGATCAACATTACGTCGCCCCAAACTTTTCTTAGGACACAAATTGTAAACTTAAAAAATCACATACACACACACACACACACACATATATATATATGTGACCCTTTTAGCATGCATGTCGAGCACCTAAGCATATCACATTTCACTCTTTCAAATACTTTGTTCCTGAATCTTTTAATTACTCCAGACAAAGGGCAGGTCCAAGATAACATCAAAATTAGAGTTCAATTTTTCTCACTGGTTTAGCATTTTGGTACTACACCAAGTTTATTTAGATAACAACACATTGGTTATGTGCTTCAGATTCCTCACAGAGTACAGAGGTTGTGCATGTGCCTATAGACCGTACCTTATACAAGTTGGTTAGGAAGCCATTTTGCTAACTGCATTGTGCGTTATAAGGAAGTTATTAATTGACTCACAAAGCTATAAAAATGCTGCCATGCAAAAGACATGTATAGTATCAGCTAGTATTAAAGAACAGTATGGCTAAGCGATGTATTTTATCCGCTTGGATACTAGTGAAGCCAAAGATTAACATGGTATATAATTTTGCATAACTTATTAATAAAACCCACAAAAACTGGAACAAGAAAGGCACACATAGGTAGGTGAGGTAGAAGGCAAAGGCTAAAAGTAGGACATGATCACCTGAAGAAATTCAGTGTTCCTTCAGGCATCTACCCACTTCTGTATAGATATGAAGACACCACACCAAAATCCAAGTCAGCCCTGGGGACACGAGCTCACTTGTCTTCGCAGTTCAATGCCCACACCATATGAAAGGCTGCAGAGCTGGGTTATCCCTATCAAAAAACAAGCTTCCCACTGTTTGGAGCGTCAGATGCTTCAAGAGGGAGGTAGAAGTGGTTTCAAGACATCTTTTTTCCCTTCCTGTGGCCTTTCGTCTCTCTTGTCTGCCCAGGACTACAAGACAAGCCTGGAAGCCACCCCCCTGCAATGCTGGGCAGAAGTTGGCTCCTTCAAGCTATATATCCACCTACATATGCTAAGATTTCTTCAGGGTTTTCAGAGACACAAAACGACCTGAGGAATCAAAGGGGAAAGGAACTTATTTTCAATATCACCTTCCCTTTTCATGTAATGAAAACCAGGAAGAGATACTAGAGGCAAGACAGAGCTGTCATATATTCTGTTTGCAGCAATTGCTATAATGCCAGGCCCTTGCACATTTCCAAGGCTTCTGAGGAAATATGGTGGTAAATCTTTTCCTCCCTTTATTCAACTGTTGGTGTTCAAGGTTGTATACAACAGAGGGCTGCCCAGATTGAATACTTCCAAGCTTCTGCTGAGTAAGGACTATTGCCTGTAACAACAATTTCTGTCCACTTGGCTCCTGCTCTCTGTCTTCCCCCAATTACAAACCTCCCTCAAGGAGAAATACTTCTGTCTCAGGGTTAGTATTCCTCACTGCAAGCTTTTACATCAGCGGGAAAGCTTGGTTTAGACACAAAGAGACTAATCATATGCAAAAAAGCCTTTTTGAGGCCATTAAAATAATGAAACTTATGCAATACTTTATCTATTTCCTAATTGCATTGATACTTACCAGGCTCATTCAAGCTGGGACAAAGTCCCCAAGCAGTCTATGGAATCACTTTTAGGATGCAGCGAGAAATAAGCTTCTCTTCTGACTAGATTTTCAATGCAGTAAAGCATCTGCTGACATGAACTAGTTGAGATTTCATAAAAGCTTGCCACCAACGGATGGGTACAGAGCAAATTTAAGATTCTGCTCTGACCTTAGAATATAAATCTGGCTCTCATTTATCAGAGAGAGATCTGTGAGTAATAAAGGCAGTCCCCGACTATGCAGGATATTCTGCAGGTTTGTAAGAGACAATGTAGGCAATCTCACTCACCCAGAAAGACTCCTTGGTACTCACTCAGTTATGTCTAGGCAATTAAGCTCAATTAGAATATTCTGCTATTACACTATTGACAGCACCTGGAAAGCTGACAGAAAATATAGCACATGCCATGGTTTTGCTTACCCATGCTGTAGATTCTGGGCCACGATCAGCAATCTGACAGGAATCACTCTTTGGCAAACCCAAGTCCAATCTGTTCAATAATTCATTGGTTTTGCTATGAAGAAATCCAATCCAAATAGAATTGTTAGTGCTTCCATAAAAATAAATACAGCTTTTTATTCCATCCTTGGAATGTAGCCTAGACGTTTTATCATGTGACTGCTGCACACCATCACAGGTGGAACAAAAGGTTATGGAGACAGACAGAATGAAATGGGACAGAGGATACAGAACCTATATCATAGATAAGACTTGCTGGGAGGAATTTTTAAGCAATTATTGTCATTTGTATGTTTGGGGTCTACAGTGGCTATGCTTTCTTTCTTCACCGTAAAGCTCCTAAACCACCGAATTGCATACCACTGGATTTCATCAGGATGCAACTGCTTCACTGAATTGATGGAAATCCTTCTACCAGATCTATAAAACTGAGATAAGCAATTTAAAAGATTATTTTAAGGATTTTTCCTTCATGATTAATAAATGCAGCCTTACTTAATCAAGCAGAAGGATTTTGAAGCATTTTGTAGCATTGAAAAAAAAAACCAAACAATGCCTGCCTTTATTTGAAGCAGAATTGCACAACATTGTCACTTCTCATTCTGGAAAGGGCAATTTCATTTTTCTAATCACATCCGTTACAAACCAGATTTTCAAAGTAGCATCATTTTGCTCACAGTTTCAACCAACTACAGTTAAAAAAGTCACAAGCAACAACCATAAAGAAATGCTAAGAATAGGAGATTCAGTGCTGTGTTCAGAAATCAGTTCCTAACCTGCAGTCCCAGGCATATCTATTCAAGCCTTTGCTCACTCAAAAGAATAGAGTTAGAGGAAAGAGGCAATTTTATTTCTTTATACAGCTTTGGAAAGCATGAAAGTACTGAAGCGATAGCAGAAAGAGTGCTTCAAGAGGCATTCAACACAAAAATTTACTCTGCTAAGAGGGCAACCAGCTAGCTCTGTGGGAGAGAAGATGCTGTTACCAAAGACAGCTACTTAACTTTGGAGAAGAAGCCTTGGCTGCCAAAGAGTGATGATGACTAAGCGCTGAAACAGACTAGCAAGTGTGTTTTTATCTTTCAGTCCATGATCTGAAATGGTGAGTAGATGCGTTTTTGGAACATGTCCTGCTGGTCAGTGGTTATATTGAGAAGTGGGGAAAAAGAACAAGAACTCACAAGTTCTTCTCCACTACTCTACACAATACAAAACCGTGTTACCACTTTGGGTACAGAGTACTTGCTCAAGCTGTAGCCAGCCATGCTTTTTGAGTCTCGGCATTCTCATGAGGTCCACTCCCTTTCCTCTATTACCTGGGTAGTTAACATGGACCTCAGCCAATGCACAATACAGAAAGAACCAAGTGAAACATAAGATTCCCTGCTCTACAAAGCACCTGTATATCAAGGTTAAATAAATTAATAGTCTTCTTACCCAAGTGCTAAGCACACAATTTTTTTTCCATGAAAGATGAGTGGCTGAGTGGTGAGATTGCACAGAATAATTTGCGGAACTTGAAGTTTTAAATTGCAGATTTTGTGTTTCTCTACCCACACTAAAATTGCTAAAATAATTTATTTCTACACCAGAAAGACTAAGAACTCCTGCAGAAAGTCTAGCATATATTTGAGCAGGTTGAAGCTCTGCAAAGAAATATCTGGCAACTTGGGGGTATACCTGGATGTCCTCATTCCTTATGGATGGCAAAAAATGACATGGGGTATGTGGAAGTTCTCATTATTTGCATAAATGGGGTGAGGGTTAAGACATTGCATATTCCTGATCAGCACACTGACAGATGAAAAGCTAACTCAAATTTGGTATTAGAAATGATGATTACAAAAGTGGAAGCAAATAAAGCTCCTCAGCAAGACTGTGCACTACCTTTGAATACAGAAAAAAACCTACTCCACCAGATTAAGTAATGCGTTACTAAAGCGTCTCTAACACAAGAAAGGGACTCCCAATTTCCGAACCCGACTAAAGACAAACTCAGTCAAGACAGTCACATATGTTAATTCGTTGTGCATCATCTCTGTGGAAACCCAGCAATACATCTGGAGTTGCCAGACTGTCAAAATATTGTCTGAATGGTATTTTTCATAATATTAAACCTATAGTCATAACAATGCAGAGCACAGCATAAGCCGTGCTGCAGGGAAAGGGAGAGATGACAGTTCAATTAATGTTCCAGAGAGGAAAGCATTACCTCCAGCAGGAAATCAGCATATCAAAGTGTCCATAGGTGTTCCACCTTCAGACAGTTGGAGCAACATCTCACTCGCTTGCTAGAACTTCAAGGGCTAATCAAAGATGCTAATAAAATGTGTTCCTCTAAACTAATTAATATTAAGGAATGAAGAACATGAGATGAAGAAATTAATTTCAATACAGCAGCATCCTGATACCCTTCAAAAATAGCTAAGCAAAAGGAGATCCAATATTTAGACCAGGGGTCCTCAAACGTTTTAACCAGGGGGCCGGCGCGCAGATGAAGTGGCAGGCAGTCATCTGCGGCTGCTGGGTTTCCCCCCCCAACCCCCGGCAGGGGGGGAGCAGATTGAGGACCCTGGGGGGCCGTATCTGGCCTACGGGCTGTAGTTTGAGGACCCCTGGTTTAGACGAACCAAGCAGACGGCACCCTGCTAACAGGCTGCTAACCTGTGCTCTGCCTACCCCTAAGCATCGGGCGGAAGGGAAGACAGCTGCTCAGAAATACTGAATAATAATACTGAATAATAACACTGAATAATTAATAATACCAAATAAACCGAAGTGATCTTATGACGGTATTTTGCCTTTCTCAGTAGCCCTGTTTCCCATTACACCATTGGCAATGAGCCTTTCGCTCTGCTAAGTCAAACAGGCTACTCCCATACCAGAACATTTAATACAGGGGTCCTCAAACTACGGCCCACGGGCTGGATATGCCCCCCCAGGGTCCTTAATTTGGCCCCCCGGTATTTACAGAACCCCCCTGCCGTGGGCTGGGGGGGGAAACCAAGCAGCTGCAGATGACTGCCTGCCACTTCATCCACACGCCAGCCCCCTGGTTAAAAAGTTTGAGGACCCCTGGTCTAATAGGACCAGGCAATACTCTCAGCAGAGGAACTCAGCCATCCATACCGTGGCAACAGTTCCTGCCATAGTCTTGACCCGTTCCAAATAGCTTCTGGCTGCTGTCTGGGAAAGAGTATCAACCACAGGTAACTCTCAGCAGGCACAGTGGATGTAGCTGCCCCATTTTTGGAGGTGAAAAAGTTTGCTAGCAATGGAAGCAGGCAGTCTCAGGTCTGTTGGCCTCAGAAGTGACACCGTTTAATTTATTAGCACAGGCGCAACTGTGGGGGAGTGAAGCACAATACTGGATTTGAGGGCTGAAAAACTCTTTAAGAGCTGTCATGGGAAAATACTGACTCTGCTGCCAGGAACATTGAGTAACGTGCTAGGAGGGGACAGTGCATGACTGTGGAAATCAGTCCACGTTGCAGATGCTTTCTGTGGGGGTCCTCAGAGATACGGCTTTACATTTCACAACTGTTCTTCAGACAGAGTCCTTTCTTCAAAGCTGTTACATAAAAGCATATACTTGAAGCTCAACAAGGACACGCAAAATGCAGAAATATGAATTTGCTAGGTGTTCCACTGAGAATGGTGCAATTTGGGGATTTAGAGTTGGCACCCTGCACTCACAAGCTACTTCTAGATCAGGGAATCCACACACATGTCTTATTGTTTGGGACATTGTATTGTGTGTGCTGCCCGAATTCCCACTGGGGTGAGGCAAGGGGGTGGATATAAAAGCTGGAGTGAGCCTAGGTTCCTCTGACCGAGGTAGGAGTTCCCAAGCTCCAATAGGGTCACCAGCCTCAACAGTCAAGAAGCTGACTCAAGCATGCAACTGTGGAAGATATGGAGACCCACAACTGATCTTGTTGCAGGACCCAAGATGTAAAATCCTGTGCAGAATGAGGTCTTTAATTTTGTGTGTCATTCGATCTTAACTCCTGTGTACAAAGCAAACAGAAAAGCCAGTATTGGAAAGGATGCATCCTTAGGGACATGAATAAGGATATGGGCTCTGGCCCCAGCATCTCCCTCCACACGAGTCACACAGCACTGCTTGCTAAGCTTTTAATTTGAGATTGTATTCCTCAGAACAAAGATGTAAAGAAAATAAATTTTCTGCCTACACATAAAGTTCTTGGCTTTAAGTCTCTTTTACAGACTAATATTAAAAATGCATAAATTAAAAAGGCTTTTTGTAACGTTCATTACTTCTTCCCAATGAAACCAGTGGCAGTTAATTCTTTTGCTCTAATTGATGGATATTGAAATGCCAGGACACAGAAAAATATACTGGCTTTTATGCCAGTGCTTTTGAAAAAAAAGGCAGTACAATACTTTTGCATATATCATAAATCTATTTATTTCTCTGGACAATTTTTAAAAGATAATGGCCACTCTTATTACCACTGAAAACAAGACAGCTCCTGAACGCCTTGTTTTCCCAAGCTGCATCAGCAGCATCTCCAGCATTACAATTCTGCTCTAATGAATGTCCGCAAGTATGCTAAGAGCCATTAAAAAACAGTAATATAAAATAAAAATAAAGAATCCCAAGCCTGGTAAATCATTACAGCCATTTTAGAGAGGAGACAACATGAGCAGTCATTAAGACAACAGAAGTAGCACCCAGTGCTGAATGACATGGACACATCAGCTTCCAAAGTCATTGCCAGCAAGCAATGCTGAAGTTATATTTCAACATTTCCTTCCAATTCAGCTAAAAAACTAAAACCCATGCATAATGCATACATAATGTTATTTTCACACATCTGCCCAGCAGTTTCACAATGGTTTTTAAACAATAGCAGGACCCCCCCTCTCAAAAACAAAACCAAAACCTAAAACTGAATTTCATTCAAGATGCATCTTTTCGCAGTGCCAGCAAGCATATGTACACTGCTCCCCACTTCAGTTTACTTAACTGGCGAAGCATGACAACTTCCCCAGCTTTTGCAGAAATTAAGATCAGTTGATTAACACTACCAAAGCCCACCCATAAGAAAAGCTGCCCTTGTTTCAGTAAGGTCCCTGGCAGGTGTGTTCTGATGCCCTTGTTCCTTCCTCAGCGAGGGTTCTGCCTTATGCATTGCCGTATGCATCCTGGTCAGGCACTTGCTACGACCCACAAGCCAGGCTGGCTGGTACTAGGGCCACTGCTGCTCCTCTATCATGTGGCCTAACAAACATCAAATGTTAAAACAGAAGAAATTACAGAAGCTGACACAAAGGTTGATGAGACTGCTGTCCATTTATGGAGGTTTCCCATAGATTCCATCTTGGGAGATGAAGACAGAGACTCCAAAGGGAGGTATAGTTGGGATTTTCACTGTAGAATGAAGCTGGGGAGCAGTAACACCATTTGTGGAAATAATCCCACCAAAGGTACGTATTTCAAAACCAAGCCATTAAGAAAGTTACAAGTAGCCCTAGTGGGGCCACCAATGGCTTTTGCTGGTATACAGTTGTATATGTGCCCTCTCACATCCCCTCTTTTTTGCAGAGATTTACCACAGCAATAAGTTTACAAGGTTTAAAGAAGTTCAGAAGGCTACAAGCAACTGCCATGTTTCCCACAGCTGGGCAGTAAAAACATCTCCATTTGTCAACAACAAACATGCCCTCAACTCTACATGGGTCCTGGTTCTCCTATACATCAACTCTAACCCACATCAGCAGGACAGAGTCCACTTTTGGGTAAAAATAAAAACAAACATCAGCCATGTGCAAAGTTGTCAGCATGAACTAACATCCATTTTTTGGTGTGCATGTGGGTGGGGGATTTATCTTTTGCTGGAAGCTATAATGTGAAAAAACTACAATGTGAAATGCCTGTATGGTGTTGATGGCTCTTCTGCAATGCCCTTTACTGGGAATAAAGGCCATCCTCTGGGCATTTAGCTCACTTGCTTTCCAGCACAAATTGTTCTGGTAGCCACGTACCAAGCTTAACACAGCATTCACAGACTTCACTGGGAGTAATGTACAAGCATACTAAGGAGGACTTGGACAACTCTAATGAGAGTGATCAAAACTGTACTGTCTTTGGCTGATAGGCTTTCTTGTCTGCAAGTTCTTGTTCTTGAGGATAAGAACAAAAAATGTGGCAGTAGTTCATAGTAGGTATAAGGCTTCAAGAAAGTATAGAAATAGATTGTTTTTTAAAAAAAAAGGCAACTTTCACAGCAGAATTATTTTCATCACACCTTATCCACACCCAAAACTAGTCTTTCTGTCAACTGACTTGCTTTTTTTGTTTTCCTGACCGGATGAAATAATACAGCTAAGGTATTTTTTCCTCCCACCAACTCATCCAATATTCTTGGAAGTTATCTTAGATGTAAGTTTAATTTATTATCTAAAGTAATAAGCATAAATCCAGTTTTAAGGAGAGTGCAGTTTTGTATAAGTCTATTGCATAGATCTTCCATTCTGTGCGCTCCATCTGCATGTGCAATCTGCTTCTATATTTTCAGCCAGCTTGCATGGGCAGATTAATGCATACAATTAGAAAGCAACCTCACAGGCGTTCAATAAACTGCCTTCATTATTACACTCAAGAGAGTCCCTTTGGATGTCTATAAAAGCCTAGTTTTCTGCCTGTTAGCTAAATAATTGACAATGCTTAAAATAATCAGGAGCAAATGAACAAAATGAAGACCACTGTGGTGAAAAGAAGCAAACAAAAGATTCTCAAGGCTGCAAACCCTTTTTGTGTGAGTCCTCTTTCATTCTCTCTAGCAAGCTCTGTTAAAAGTCTGGTCAGGTTTACATTTGCACTTCTGTGGGGGAAATTTGTTACCAGCCTGCTGTTTGAACCACACATCATAGGGGACTGAAAACTGGCAAGGACACTAGCATTTATCCTGTAAAAATAGATAAATAAATAAATAAAAATTCTGGTTTGATTCAGGTTTTATTTTCTTGCATTTTATGACTTTCGAGAAAACTGATTTGGCAGGCAAATGTACATCAGCTTGGTTTGGTGAAACTCCTGCATTGTGTTTGGAATATGCACTTAGAGACACTCTGGCAAATTCCATTTCCAGTTCCAAATTCTGAACAGAATATATTGAGTGCACACACGTACCCGAGTGCAGCAGTGCCAGGAATTTTTACAGGAGTACAACCTTCACAAAAACAGAGGCAGGAGTATGTAACAAGGGGAAGGATGAAGTGATACAACATCCATCATGTACTATTAAAAAGTAACCCTGTGTTCTAGACTGCTTTTCCCATTACATAAATAGGTAGATGGCTATTAGAAAAGCAGTGGACCACATCCAACACTACAGTTTCTGGGAAGTCAAATCCAAATTAAATAAAAGCACCTTACTAGAGAGCTGGGCTAAAACCATATGGTGGGAAACACTACAGTTCAGGCACAGAATAATACAGCCTGCAGAGCAAGCCACAGAGAAAAGTAAGCCACGAGGCAGCCATCCGTCACAACTGTTTAAATAACAGGTTTTATGTCCTAAAGTAAGTCCTGGGCTACCCATCTAACCTCTTCTGCAGTACCATTTGGAAAGGTGGGCACTCAGTCCTTGCCTTACAAGGATGATTAGCAATTGCAAAGTATAAACTAGGCAAGCATTCATTACCTTTTAAAGCACTCTTGATAGAAACACAGTTTCTACCACAGGACACCAATGTAAATGTATCCAAGATGCTGTTACTCAGAAGGAAGGACTCCATTCATGTGTAACTAGTTTCCAATAGAAACGTGCACATGTCATTATCTTCTAGATCTGACATCTTCAGAGGCAGAACCCTGGCAACACATCACCAATAAATCCCTCAAGTGTGTCTCCTCTGATGGTACAATCCATAGCAATCCTGCCATGCAGCAACTCCCCCAGCCCAAAGTCTGCTCCTGTGTGCTCTCCAGGCTTTTTATACACAGCTACTCCAGGAGATGCCTTGTGAGTCCTGTCCCTTTTAGTCGCCTAATAGAGCTTTAGTCCACCTGGGTCAGAGGAGCTGCTGATCCCAAAAGAGAGAAGCTTGCAGACTTTTCCACAGCACTCTCCATGCATTTCTAGACCCCACTCTCACAAGACACAAACGTATACTCAAGCAACTATAACAGATACAGTTGACTTTTCAAGGGCCAGCTGTACACACAGAAGATAAAAAGACTTTCAATAGATAGCAAATAACTGTATGCTGCAGACAGTGGACAAGGTTGCGGACAACTTTTTCCTTTTGGCATTCACTTACTTCATGTTACACCCTTTGAAAGGGGATTTCAGTGAGAAGATCTTGCTTTTAATAGTGACAGGAATTTAATCAGAACGAACTTCTGGGTAGCATCATACTTTTTATTGTCAGAATATGTTAACGAGATGTGAATCTTCAGTGTCTTTCCTTATCAAATAGAAATGGCACTTCATACAAGAGAGGTACTGATTGGGCTGTACCCTGTGGAGGCTGATACAACTAGAGGTGGTGATCAATTTTAAAAGGTCTCTCAGCTAATGAGACTGTTGGTACACATTGATCTCAGGAAAACTGTGATGTTGCAGCTACAGATGCTTACAGGGGACAGAATAACCAGGCAGCTTATCTTTTGAAATGCTCCAAAGGCCATGACTTTGCAGAGGTCCTTGCTTTATCTGCAGCATATGACCTTCCTCCACCCCTCTCCCAGCAAGCAGGGAAGGTCAAAATACTCTAGCAGAGACAGCGAGGAAAGGAGCACAACCTCATATTTGTTCTCTTCACCTCTAGACATAGGGTCTTAGATGATGGAAGCAGCGAGTCTCTCATTTTTGCATAATAGGCAAAAGCACATCTTCAAATACCAAGCACTTTTACACAAACATGTCTCTAATAACTGGCACTACTTCAGTGGAGTTACTTTACAAGATCCGAGATGTAACACAATATCTTTCCATTACTCCTGGATGTTGTGCTTCATAATGTCAATGTATCTTAGCAATGCAACCTCAACAACATCCAGTGGTAAAGACTCATCTTCCTCTGCCCGCCAAGGGATTCTTTCGGACCAGGAAAGACACTAGTGCTACTCTGTAGAGCACGGGAAGTTTTTGCTTAACCAAAATTCACTGTAGGTAGTTTTCAGGTCATTTCCTCCAAGTGCAGTATCTGCAGGCCCCTCCTGGTGGCATGTTCAATACACAGTATATACAAATAATCTTCTGATAGTTGAACATGATCTTGAGCAACGGAGCTCGACAGTCCATCTTTACCTTCAGCTGCATCAGTCAGTTTGGTTACCTAAGACGACACTTGCTGAATGCTCACCAGGCTTTCCTAGATCAGTGGACAGAATGCCTGCAAGCCAGTCTCCTTCTCAGCCTCAGCTCCTGCACCCCGTAGAAACCAAATTACTTGCCCACATGAAGGTGTTTCAGAGGGTTTGGGCCTGCTTTTGACAGAACCAAGCTTACTTTTAATGGAAAAAAATGCCGATTAGCAGAATTCATCTCACCGTAAGAAAAAAAAAAAAAAATTAAAAAAATAGTACAGACAGGGAAGGTGAGAGAAAGGAAGAAATATGTCTCTGTTCATAACTGAATAAGCCTTAAAACAAAAAACCCCAAACAGATTAAATAGGAAAATAAGAACCCTGACAATCCCCTTGGGAAAAAACAAGTCCTGAGGACCCTGCACTGAAAAGGTTCTTGTTTAGTTAGGCTTGGAGAGCTTGCAGGTGTCTAGTCTGTCAGAAACAAGAAGAGATCTAAAGTTGTGCAGGGTCTTCAGAAATCCTGAGGAATCGGGGTGTGCATGTGGGAAATCCACACTGGGACCAACAAAGGACAAACAGCAGACAAAATACCAATATCTAGAGACAAACACCAGCAGTACATTTAAAGAAAGAGGTGTATCTAAAGCCAAATGGGAAGAAATGAAAGAAAAAAGACAAGAAAGGCTGAGATCAGTGGGAAAGCACTAATATGTCTATACATTAGAGAACAGAGACTGGGCAAATGATGAAGGAACTGCAGCTACTAGCATGGGACAAAAGTGACCTTTTTACAGGTCACAGAGGAGGAAGGAGCAATCAATCGAGATAAGAACACAGGTGAGTAATTTTAGGAGCCAAAGATAAAAAAGGTAAAGGTGACTAAACAGCATTGTGTGTTAATTATGTGATAGAATTGGTTTGTATCAGTTAAAAATAAATAAATGGGGTAGAGTGAACTGGCAAGGCAGGAACTTCACTGCCAATGGAATTAATTATGTTGGGAGTTAAGCCATATCTAAATCTGACATTAGGGAGGGATTCTTGGGAAACAGGTCTTCACAGCAGATCTCTATATTTAAGCTGTAGGACTGTGCTAAATATAGGAAGTCCTCATTATTTCTGTGTGGGTTAGATTTCTTTACTAGTCACTAAAATAAATGGGTGGAGATGTAATTTAGATCCTGTTTCAATAATTAGTCTTGGATTGAACGGTCACATATTGATTTAGTTACAGAAAGAAAGCACAAAGTCATTCTATGATTCACAGTTTTCATTTCAAAATTTATGTTTTCAGAAGCTAAGAGAAATCTACTGAACCCAATTTCTCACAGAATAAGGCATGGAGGAGGCTTCAAATATTTCACAGTATGACAGAGTGTTTGATGTTGGAGGGGACCTCTGGAGGTCATCTTGTCCAACCCCCTGCTCAAGCAGGGCCACCTAGAGCTAGTTGTCCATAACTTTTTAATATCTCCAAGGATCGAGACTTCACAGCCTCTCTGGGTGACCTGTGCCCATGCTCAGTCACCCTTAGAGTAAAAAAAAAAAAAAAAAAAAAAAAAAAAGAAGTAGCATTTCCTGATGTTCAGGAGGAATCTCCCATGTTTCAGTTTGTGCCCATTGCCTCATGCCCTGAAGTCAAAAGTTTCAAGTCAAAAAGTGAAAGAACAGCAATAGAAGCCAAACCTTCCCTGAGCCCCAAACCAGACAAAAGCAAACAAATTAAAACAAAAACAAAACCAAACCAAACAAACAAAAAATCCCAAAACAGAAGGACAAGCAGATGAGGAATTTTAGGTAATAAGTTTCAATTTTTACTTACTAATATTGATCTTCAAGGAACATCTCTCTTCTTTGTATTTCTTGTTGCCTTTTTTTAACTTCAAGTCTCTCTGCCTACAGCATTCAAAACAAGAAAACATACTCGAGATTTGCAGTACGCAAGAAACAAACATTGATTACTTCAATTCAGGTATTTCAATATTCTGTTTTTTTCAAACAACTATAGCAGCAGGTGGGTACAGAAGTGACCCAATCTCAAATTTGAAAGTCTTTAGACGTGACCAAATAGCTCCCAGTCAAGAGACCATCTGAAATAGAGAACTCTGCTGTGCTCCTGGCAGACCCTGGACAGAGACCTGTCCCACAGGGTCTCACGAGCCTTCACAGCTCCCATGCCAAGGCACTGTTGGGACCAGCTCTTGGTACAACTACTGCAACGTTGGTCCTAGTAGGAAGGCAGAGGACGTGAATCACCACACCGAAGCAGGTGGTGGTCCTGTAGCATTGAAAGCACAGTGACAGGAGTATCTGTAGCTCTGCACGTAGACCCATGGCCTTCAGGAGCATTACGTACTGGCCAGCTGAACACATCCTGAGATGGATCAAAGTGGGAGACATTTGTGCTTAACCAATGCTATTCGACCCCAGTTATCAAGCCCAGTGCAAGTCAGCCAAATCCTTGACACACAAAACTCCTCTGGAAATCTGGACACCACACAAGTCATGAAGCCTTTTCACATAAAAATGCACACAATTTCCAGTGGAAGGATCATCTATGCTGCCCCACCCCCAAAACTCAAATAGAATAAAACATGAAACTAAATCAGAAACTAGAGAAGCAACAGCAATATGTACCTCAAGCTAAATTCCAGTCATAGACTAACCAAACGGGGGGTATTGACACACAGGCTGTAGGCAGGTTCAGTGTGAAGAGCAGTCAAAAGGCAGTTCAGTGTATTAAAAGCACAGAAGTGCCAAACCAGGATTTCAGCCCTGCTATATTTTAAGCACAAGCTCCCACACACTGCAGTTGGTGGGGGGATGCTCCAACGGCAGCTCCCACCCGAGGTTCACGACGACTAGCATGTTGAGCAAACTGCAACCTCAGATTGTCACGCTGCTCATCGCCCACCCTCAAAATGAAAAAAAGTAATATTTGCTAACCCAGCAACTAGACATTGCTTGAAACAAAGTGCCTGGGAAATTTCAGGCAATACCTTGCAGAGGTGAGAAGGGAGCTGTGGGTGGGAATGGCCCATTTGGTCAGAGCCCAGACGAGGGATAGGACACTGCACCGGGGTTGTGCAAGGCCAAGTAGAATAGGTGGGAGGCGGGGGTGTAAGAGGGAAGGCAGTGTTAAGAACGGGGTTGTAACCACCACCCCAATAATTTTCTTCCTGTGCTGCAGTCAATAATGTTTCAGAAAAATTACAATTCTGCTGGCAGTTACTCAACTACTTTGCCTTCAGAGATTTCAGGGTGGGTATTTTTTAATTGGATAAAGAATGACTGCCTGGAAGAAATTTGCAAAACAAGTGCAAATTCGTCCTCAGCATGTATTGAATTAAGAAAAAAAAAATGCTGTCAGATGTCTGCAGATAGGAAAAGAGCCACTGTGTAGTGTAATGCTATAAACCAGGGGTCCTCAAACTTTTTAACCAGGGGGCCAGTGTGCGGATGAAGTGGCAGGCAGTCATCTGTGGCTGCTTGATTTCCCCAGATCG
>JAVJGJ010000014.1:32539993-32561677 GCA_035590215.1 Microhierax caerulescens | reverse complement strand
GTGTGTGTTGGTGTGGGGGGGGGGGGGGCGGTGTTCTGTAAATACCGGGGGACAAATTGAGGACCCTGGAGGGCCATATCTGGCCTGCAGGCTGTAGTTTGAGGACCCCTGCTATAAGCTGTTGGAAGGCAAATGACAGAAGTTATTTGGAGAAGGGCAAGGAAAAATAAACAAAAGGAGGAACACAAATCTCTGAACAAGATGTCCCGTTGCTCAATCATTTGACATGCTGAGACAGTGGTAGAATGTATGAAGTACTGATGCAATTAATAAAAAATAATCAAACTAAAGTAAGGAATATCACCCCACAGTACAGGTAGATTTTGATAGTGTTCAAGGGATATCTTGTTTGCTTCTTACACCTCCACCCAGAGACAGATGATTTTTCAGGGAGAAGACTCCCACTCACCTGTGCAACTTAGAAATTTACAGGGAAAGAAAGGAAAGAGGAAGAAAGGAAATCTGATGGTGTCGATTTTTGTCAAGGGTGACGCTGATACCCTCAGGACACCAGTAATAGCTCCCAGGCTTCTCACCGCCACTGCTCAGCACTACAAGCTGATGCCTTCACCTCTGAAAAAGCATTTGACATGGGATCTACCATCATACTGCAAGGCTCCCAAAAGTTCAAATCCAAAGGTCACTGGATTTGCTGTGGTCTAGCTCTCAGCTAGAACAACACACTGATATTAACTTTGATAAATACAGTCCTTTGATATCACCCCCATCTCCCAGTAGATAAAAAAGAAGAAAAAAATCCTACAGCTATTCTACCACCAGAACAGTGCCTGAAAAGAATACCAGCATACTGAAATTATTTACTTGTGGCTGGTGTGACTATGTTCTGCTCTGGAGGTTTACCCTGGGACTCCTGCTTAGGACACATACAAATGACAGGCAACGGGACTGGGACATTCTCTAAGTAATGACAATCTATCAACAGACATTGCCAAAGCACTCCACATTTGGCATGGTCTTCATAATCAAAGCCAAGAGTGGAACAGCTGTGATACTGAAGGTAAACATGTTGAAAAGCATTAGCAGAAGGTCTGTAAAGTGCCTGGTTTTAACAAATTCCCAAAAAAGGCCATTCATGCTGATTAACACAGTCAAATTAAAGAGCACATGATCTGATAAAGAATAAAACAAAATTACAGCTTATTGTAACTAGGACAGTTTCTAAAGATGGCAGGACTGTTACCACGTAATGTAAGAGCAAAAGAAAGTTGCATGCAATAGAATTACACTAAGCCTTTTCACTTCAAATCTTTCAAATCTTTTAACATTTAGTCAAGATTTAGAATATACAAGGAAAGGCTAAAGGCAGGGCAACAGGAGCAGAGACTGAATGACAGGAAACATAAATATCCAGTACGCTGAAGTTATGCTATTTTGTGTACAGCACAAATGCAGAAAGCTTTAGAAAAAAAAAAAAGCCAAATATCAGCCATTTGTTTATTTTCTTGGGAACTTTGATGGTCCTTTCTCCCCAAAGACACACAGAAAGTTATAGTTTGGTCTGGTCAAAATCTTTCATGTGAAGGGCTGCACAAAAGACACCAAACCGCAGATGCCTGCTACTAATGAGCACTAGGGACAAATGCAGAAATAGGGACCTCCTTGCTAATGCTACAAAGTCTCTCCAAAATTATTTCAGTGACCACTCAGAGATCACTAGTTTAGGAGAACATCCAAACTCATGCAGCCCAGGGTTTTCCCATGAAGAAATCAAAGCAGTCCCAGAACAAGCTGCCTGACAAAGCGCACAGAATCCCAACTCTCATTCACTGGTACACATGGAGACTTGTGTACCAGTTCACACAAACTGGTCCTGTGGAACACAGAATGAGGGGGAGGGGTCCATCTTTCTTCTCTCTGGGAGCAGAAGAGAGACAAAGTAGATGCCAAGCACGCTGGTATTCCAGCACCTAACCTCATGGTTAATTAAAGAATGGCAGAGACAGTCAGGTGGACTCATACAGAGGGTAAAGCAGATCTTCCACATTTGGGTACTGCTTTGGCAGACACCCAGTTTTCTCTTGGTCACAAAGGTAACAGGAGAGTGGATACTGCTTTTCTCTGCAAAACCAGCATTAAAGCATCAACATAAACAGATCCTATGCTCATAAGCACCACTGGCTTACAGTACACCAACCTTACAATCAAGAAAGAACTGAGCTGAGTACCAGCAGACAACCTAGTCACTGTGCATTAGTCTGGAGGGCTTCACCATTCATGTTTGTTGGCAAAGAAGCTCTCCAGCTGCAGAAGTTTCAGGGCCCCTGCTGATAAAGCTGGCTAGCCATTATTTCCTTTCAGCCTGTCACACAATTTGGTTTTTATTGAATGAATAATAACCTTGAGCAACAGAAGGACTAGTGGCAAGAACAGAAGGCTTGTGAATCTGCTGAAAGACATGCTCTCAGCTGATGCCCTGCAGGTGCAGTTGTCTACAAACCACTTTTTAAAAAAAGTTCCTCTCCTACAGTAATCAGGGCCCAAGGCTGGTCATACAGTACCAGTTCTTTAGGATCCCTTTCCTGTCATCCTCAGATCTCAGAAACCTTTCATCTGCAGGCAGGGCGACATAGCCAAATTGACACCTTGTAGTGGCTTTCCAGCATGCTTTTCTTAAACACAGAGTTGAATTTTTAATATATAAACATCTTCCAAGCAGAAATCTTCATCAGTTCAATCACTATTGTGGAAGAGAATCCGAATAAACAAATTCAAATTAAGAGTTCTCTTTCATGCTCCTCTGTTTTATTTATTTGCTTTATGGGTCTATGTTTATTTATTCAAATTAAACAGTCTGTTTGGAAAAGATGTTTGCCACAATGTTGCACTCTCCTTTAGAAGAAACTGATAGTTACAGTTTTACTATGTACAACATCTATAAAGATTTTATAATCTGCGGGAGTGAAAGTAAGGAAAGTAAAGAGCATGAAAACAAAACTGATACATCAATATATTTTCTAGGTGTAACTATAAATGATAGCAACTTTTTTTCCTGTTCAATGCCCACGAGCAAACAACATATATTTAATAGGCAAATAAAGTATAATTAATCCCCTTTTAACCATTGCTATCATCACTACTTCTGGAGCTATCTATGATCTGGTAACTGTTAATGACATTTCCACATGATAGTATTTATTGCTGCTGTGAGCTATTGTGTATGGGCTTATCCTGAAAGAGTAATGCTAACCACTGAAAGACTGGGAACAGACTAACCCTTACCTAGAGGCAATTAAGGCTATTTTTGTTCATGCATGCCCTTGTACACCATCAAGTAGTGATGCTTTTTTAATTAACTCTCAGCATTCAGCTTCTGCGCAGAAGATCATTTTTACTGTTGTGGAGAAAAAAAACTTGCAAACTTGAAATCTCTCTGTCTCTCACTATTACTGTGCACATCAGTATCATTCTCCCCCTCTTTTCATTTCTTCTTTAAATTCCACATCACATTCTCAGGCAAGTGCTACCTGGTTGCCACCAAGGCAACATGAATGAACTTTAAAAAGGTTTATGCAGCACCCAGGACAAGAAGATATTTTGTGAGAATAAAAAAAACCAAACAAATGCACACAAAACAATTATTTCAAAGTGAGCTATCATTGGTGCCAATATATGGTGAACATTAGAAGGAAAAGTGATTTTTCATGCTAGCAATATGCCTGGGAGTGCAAGCCCCAGAGGGACTGGAGGGACATCTGAATTTCAGGGTGCGCTCAGCACAAGGCAAATAAGACTGCATGGACCTGTTCATGATTTGGATGCCATTTCAGCCATGACAGGCTGGATTTTCTTGTATTCTTCCCATGTGTACAGCAGGCAATTATGGGTTTCTATAAGGTCTTTGTGCCATCTGCCACAGTCCAATCTTACAGAAAAAGCTCATGCCAAAGTGAACTGTATAGCCTGTATTTGTAACACTAATCATGACCCCAGCATTCTCCCTTTCTGCTCACTCTTCAGGACGGATGCAACTGAAAGGCTGGAGTTTCTGAACAGCCAAAGGAATGCTCAAGCCCCAGAGAACACCAGATCAGGCGTCCTTCAGCCAGCTACAAACAGGAGGGCTGGATTTCCTAACTCCCCGGTGCAGTCCAGGGCTACTGTTTGATAAAACTAGCCTGTTCCACATAGTTCAGCAAAATCAAGCATCAAGACAAGAATTTTTTATATGGCTCCAACCCTGCAGTAACCGTATTTACCTTTTCTCTCTGAATTGCTTTCTTTTTGAGGATTTCAGCTTCTTCAGCTGCCTTTTTTGCTTTGACATACTCTTCTCTCTTGTGCTGTAGGACACAAACATAAAAAAATATTTTACATATGTATGTATACAAAGAACACACAAGGTAACTTGACTCCTGTACTGCCCATCTTTCAAATCTGAAGCATGTTTGAGGAAAGTTTCCAGATTTTTTTTTTTTTTTTTAAATGAGAACTGAATAAAGCAGGCTGTGCACCAGCTCCTCCAATATTGGCTTTAAGGAGGCTGAGAAATCTGGGACTGATAAATGGGCATCCATGCAAGCAATCACAGAGCTGATTCATAACTTACAAGCATTTATACCTTTTATAACAGGAACAACATTTCTATATAAGCACTGGATGGGGTGGTATATTGATCAATTAGTCGAAGTGTAGGCAGCATGCTGGAAAATACAGCAAGGCATGTAAGTGGCTTTACAACTGTACTGGTTATCATTTTAGATACAATCTGTGATATGGGTTGCTACATATTTATAGCTTGATTTCTCATTTTCTTTGGTGCAATACATTTGTTTCTAGCTTTCTGCTGCTTCCTTCAGGTTTCATGACTTTCTTTTGTCAAGCAGCTGTGAGTTCATTTTATAGTCATATGAAACACTTTATGAAAAGCTTTTTTTTGAATTCTTAAAATAAACAAATTTATTCTTCCTGACCTTTTGCTGGTATTTAGATTGCACGAGCATCATTTGCTGGTTTTGCCTTGTTTGAGCCTCAGACTCCTTTCCACCTTAAAAAAAAACAACATAGAAACTGCATTTTGCATGAGCATTTTAAGTTCAAATGCAAGTCATTTCAGAACAAAGCAATGTAACAGATTGGATGTATGCATATACAGGAAATTTTTCATAATTACAGTAGCTGTCTGACATTAAAGAGAACAGATAGGAGACCTTTTGAATCATTTCATCCATCCATCAAAAGCACTAGCTTGTTATGTAGAGAGCATCCACTGTATCATCCACTCTACCAGCAAATATGCCCTACAGTATATGATCAGTTTACTGAGAAACCATTCCATTTTCAGAAAACCAGTCATGCTTTGCAGGTGAGTCTCCATTTTCAGATCCAGCTCTCCCCACCTTTGTTCAGTCTGTCACAAACAAGCATACAAAGTCAGAAATTTTATTGCCAAAAAGTTTCACTTACATCAGATTTAGGAGCTTGGATTCTGCCAACTCTAATAGGATGCTATCATTTTAATATCTTTTAAGTCACATTTTGGGGCTCAAGCAAGAATCCCCTTTCTGAAATAGGCATCAAAGCCTTTTCCCACAGACTTCATATTCACATCCAGATAGCAGAAGGTGCCCTTTCCAAAAGCACTAGCTCTCTTTTGAGAACATCTAAATCTTTGGCCATAATGTTCATTTTTCAATTATAACCAAAACCAAACAACCAAAAAAAAAAAAAACAGCCACACAGAGAAAGTGGTAATAGGTCTTAAGGGATGGAGGGAAGTGACTTGATTCTATTATTCTTCTCTACTATTTTCCAAAGCGGTTTTTTTGCTTTGGGAAAGCCAATAATTCACTCCCTCAGTTGCTGCACAAAGCCCCATAACATTCTAATGATGAAATCTGTATTTTCACCTATGGTTTTCTAAGAGGTTCTCCACTACGTGGCTGTTAGCTCTACAGAGGCAGGTGGACCAATCTGTGCTACCTGAGGTGTTGAGGGATCACTCTTTACCAAAAGCAGCTTTCTCTGCTTACTAATGGAAGTTAACTAATCCTTAGGTGCTTTTGTGAGGTTCAGTGAATGGGAGATCAATTCCCTAAGCGTAGCAATATCGCAGCACTATCAAAAACAGCCAGCTGCAACAGGGCTTTTACCATCCCATACCAGATTAACTTCAATAACCAGTTAGCCTGCCTTGCCCCAGCACAGCACCAACTCCCCATAATGTTTCAACAGTTCATCTACCATCCATGCTGTTGCTTCATACTCTTCAGGCCAGTGCCTCTGCTGCATCCTTTTCCTTGTCTCTCCTACATCCAGGCCACCCTCTCTCCTCCCTCTGCTTCTTCCAGATCTCCTTTCATTGGCTGCCCCTCCTCCATATGTACCCCTTAGAGCTGTTTAAGTACTTAGCAGGAACCAGCCACAGCTGCACCTTATCCACATCAGCCAACCCAGCACCCCTGAAGCCAGCCCACAGCTGTATGTTATCAGTGTTAATTAACCTGCCTTCATTCCTCTACATGGCAACATTTATACGCACACAAATAATTCCATAAAATTAAGCTCTCAAGAAAGATCAGCCATACAGTATACAAGCAACAAGCTTACAGTAGCAATAACCATACAGCTGGCATTGTAGAGGGATGATTTGGGAAATACAATTGCTACTAAACACATTCTGAAACCTTCTGGATGCTTGATTTTTCTTTCTTTCTAGCCTTTTATTGGCAACATTTAACATTTTTGTCTTCACTGTACTTAGCTACAGGTACTGTGGGGCACTGGCTTTAAACTAGTATTTTATTATCAATATTAGCTACTGCCTATAGCCTTTCAGCCAGGTTTTATTCATTCAAGTTGGCTTGGCTGTAATTTGTCAAATGTTTTACATGTTGTGACTGGCTTTATATAATATGATCAAAACAGAGGCCATCGCATTTATCAGGCATGATTTGTTGCTCCGGTCATTGCTTATGGAGGATGGCAGCACTTGCACCTTTCATTGTTCTCATCCTTCTGTGGTACCTGAAAGTTTGCCAGTCAAATATTACAGAGTTGAAATCCACAATACTTATTTCCCTATGGAAAGCATGAGTGTTCAGAAACTTCAACTTTAAGAATTCTCTGGTGATTTAGACTCGATTTGTAGTCTCCTAAAATCACTCTGAGAAAATAACATAGGATATCTTTTTATCTTAATGAGTAACTTATTTGTGAAATTAGAGATGCCACATATTTTTTTCTCCTTCCTTGGGCTCTCTTCTGTTCCAAATTTATTCCTGTGGGAATGATAAAATCTAATAATCTTTGCACCTTCCCTCTTTTCAGATGCACTGAACATAGTGCATATGTCTCAGTCTCCAGAGGTCTAAGAGGCATCTAGACAGTGACTGAAGAGCTCATATAACCTCCTTGATTTCTTTCAGCTTTTTCTTGACCCTTTTTTTCTTTCTTTTTTCTCTTAATTTGCTTCCTTCTCAAGAAATTTTTAAATGCAATGGGACCAGAAGAAGTTAAGACTCCCCATGCTCAGTCACTGCGGGTTTGCCACCACACCCCCAGTCACGTAGCCAACCTGAAGACATTCTGCATGGATACCACACACCAAATTTCTGTTTTCAGATTTCACTTTCTTCAGCAAAAAGCTTTGTGGTCCTCTTGGGAAAGAAGCATGTCTTCTAGGAACTGCTCACAAGCAAGAATCAGCTAGTACACATGAACTCACAAAGAACATGTCTGGCCACACAACTGCTCGTGATGGTGGGAATACAGGGCAATACAACCAACTTGGAAAGGTAGGTTCACCACTGCAAACAACTGGAACTCCAGCTGTAGGGCAAAACAAACATGTTGGACCGGTATCACCTTGACCACAAAACCAATCTGGGTTGAAGTCATTTTAAGTTGCTCCATCTCCCACCTGCTATCTATTTTTACCCACAGGACACCAATTCAAACTTACCTTGTGTAGCATGGTAAAGAACGAACTTAGTTCCTGGGTCAAGGCAGACAATAGCCTGCATTGTGCACCCCAAATTCTCCCATGACAGCCAAGGGAAGGAAAAGTAGCTCTAGATTTACAAAACTATCAAAGACTTCACTATATTCATACACTTTGTCAGAATTAATTTTGTCATTCAAAGTCATCCCATTTTTGCTGCGCAGTACCCTCAACATGTTCTATATGGACGATGCTTTCAAGTTTTGTCTTGTCGGCAAGTTTCACCAGCTTTCTCCTACCTTTTGTGCCAAAGACATTAAAGAAAGATACTAAAATGAGATAGGTCTAAGACTGGTACTTGAAAAGCACTTCTAATAATCTTCCTCATGCTTCAGCACAACCTGCAGTCCTATTTTCTGAGGGTGGGTTGGGAGTTTTTTTTGTCTTTTTTTCTTTTTAAAACTAACTCCCAAATAGCACTGAATTAAATGTTTTATAGTGGTTACAATTGAAGAGATCTCCTACGGATTTTCGCACCTGTCTAGAAAAGAAGTTGGTTACCTTATCAAACACATTTGTTCAGGATGACTTCAGTTCCTGCAGCTTTTTATCCTGTTTTTCATTTACCTGTCTCGTGTTATTTTTATAAAATTGGTTATACAGAGCCTCATGCACATTTAGCCTGCATGCCTGAAGCTGCAGGGATCGCTTTTGCCCCTTCAAGTGGCAGCAGTCAGGAAAGCCATACTGGCCCATAACGCAGAGGAATTTTCTTTTGGTTGACTGGAGGGTCTCCAACACATGCTGTCCATCTGCACACTAATGCCAAGTGTGCACCCCCTCAGAGGCAGCCACAGACAATGTCACCAGCAGGAGGGATAATCCACCTGTTTTGCCCAAATGTTAGTATAGATTTTCTACACCGATCTCAACAGATTTCTTGAGTGAAAATGCTGTTTTGTTTCAGAAACATCTTCAGTGCCATCACCATCAAGAAGCACAGAGCACATAGAGTAGGCTCATGTTAGCCCTTATTGACGCTGAATCTCTTTAAGTAGCACATGAGAAAAAGTGAAAAATGTCTCACGTCCTGGAAAATAAAATTTTGCAATTTGTAACAGCTGATTTACATGTCTTACCCAGTCTCTGTGGAGCCAACTTAATTGGCCCTGGCCTGTGCTCTTCCTTCCACCGCTTCAGGTCATCTAGCTCTTTCTTAGCAACTGAGCAGGTACAAAAAAGAAATAAATATATGGAAGTTAGAGGCAATACTAAAAAGCAGGCAGTATCACTAATTGTATGTAACCCTGAAGATCATCCAGTAACAGACAAACTTGTTCTCAAGTGATGCAGACATCCCCCAGGATGTTACACATCCGCTGCAACGATCAACTAACAAGGCAAACGTTTTGCCTAACTAACTTGAGACCGTATGGTGAGCAAACCCTAAGATTCAACCCCAAAAGCAAAACTAAGAACAGCTAAGGGACTGCTAATAGACTGCTTTTTAATGCCTGGGAACCTGTAGGTAAATGCCACAGTGTTTACTCCTGCAGGTAAAGCAGAAGTTGTTACAATTGAGATGTTATTGCTGCATGGAGGGAAATGCTTGTGGTGTAACACTCCCCAGCAGGGAAATGAAGAGCAAGTAATTTTCCCTCCCGACCAATGCTCCCTAAATAAAAACAGGAGGAATGCATGATTCAGCTTCAAATTAGGACACTTCAACATAGGTGTCCACATGTGAGATGGGTGGCAAGTTCCCAATTTAGCTGGTGCAAGTCTAGTCAACATAGCCAGGGGCACTGGCCATATGCTCTAGGATGGCTGGTTGATTAAAATGCTCTCGAGTCGACTGACAGAGGAAAAAAAACCCAACAATTCCTTTCAATAGCCAGGCCAACAAAGCCTATGAAAAGAGGAGCTGTGTATTACAGTAGTGCTTCAGTTGCTCTAGGAGCTCATTTCACTCTTACTAAAACCAACATGAACCATATTTAGAAAATATAAAGGCAGGCTACAGCTATCTGACACCACCAGCAGCTCTTCTCTAACAAGACAAAGACAGTTCCTGTGCAAGGGCCCCAAGAGAGAAACCAGCTTGTTATTTCACCTTTAAAACAAACACTTAGGTAGAGACTGGATTCAGTGAGGCCCTGTTTCTGCCAGTATCCAAGGGAGAAATATTTAGCATGCTTCAGACCTTGCATGCTGGTGGCACAAAGTGAAAACAGATCTTTATTAGAGCAGCAGCACCTTTGCTGCTAGTGTCAGAGTCAGCTTAAAGATGATCTGCTTTTATTCCTCCTTTCAGAATATTACGGTTTAGTTTAGGAGCAGTTCATTTTCTTTCTTGCAACCAAAGGAAACTCAGCCCCACACCATCCTGCTGGTGAAGCATTTCAACCAAACTCAACGATGTTTGAGAAGAAAGGATTTAATTGCATTGTTTCCTCGAGGGCTCAAAACGTGATGAGTGCTGACTGACACTCCTTCAGCTTTCATATCTTGCACAAATAAACAGTCGGGAGTCTAGGACTGCAGTGCTTGGTCACCCCTGCATACAGGATTTCTTTCACAGCCAACTCGTGCTGTAACTGCTTTTTAACATATGCCTAATCTTTCTGGTAGAGGTTCAAGGTGTCCCTGTTTAGCTACTTTCACCAGCAAGACTCAAAGCCAAGCAAAAGTGAACTTACATCCACATACATTTTCTGCCTAAAATTATCTTTACCAGCTTCATTAAAAAAGCCACCTACAATCCTTAAATAGAGATTCAACAGCCAACAGTGGTTCTAGTTGCTTTAGTCTCCACATGGGAGTATTTTAAAAAATAATTTTTCCTTTTTTTTTTTTTAATTATTTTCTTTCTCCCCCTAACCTGGAGAGCATTCAAAGCTGGATTCTCCAATCTGAATTCAACCCTGTAAAAGTGGGATAGAGCTAATTCCAGCCAAGTCTTGTAGAAGTCAGATTGAACAGCTCCAGAACCTTTTCCTGAACAAGACTTATTCTGCATGAAGTTTAGCCAGATGAGAAATTAATCATAAGAAAAGCCTACACGATGATGGAGAATGCTCATAGCACTGACTTCACTGTCACAGCTGCACACATAAAAGCACTGTAAAAATGAGGATAACAGTTGCTAGGGCAATAAACTACACAAAATCCTAAAGTTATTCAAGTAGAAATAATGTATTACTACATAAGACAACTCAACTTACTTTGCTGCAACTGGTTTCTTCTGGTTTCGTTTGGAGTTACCAAGACATAAGGGCGGACACTAAAATGAAAAAAAAAAAAAGTCTTATTTTTCCTGTATGCAGAAAACCAGGACTAGAATGGGGTGCCTTCATCAGTGAGGTCAGTTTTCTGCTGTTGTAGCAAATAGCTTCATATCAAACCCAGTATTTATTTTGATTCAGCTCTTCAGGAATTTTTGGCAAATGCTCTAGAAATACCTGTTGTATTTGTAGCTGGCTAGAAATACCAATGGTAAAAATTTCAGAAAACTTTAGCATACGCCATCACTTTTCTTGTTCAAGTCTCACTTTAGACTGCTGGCCTCAAATCTCATGCATTTCAAATCAAATCACTTCCTTGAACCAAAATGTTCCGTATGGCAGACAACTGCTTCTGCAGCTTACTCAAGCAGAGGAAGACCGTTGTCTACTGGGAAGAGCACTGGTGCTGGCAGTCCCACCCCATACCTCGAGGGCACCAAACACCTTGTGGATTTAGGCAGCCTGTTCAAAAGTCGTCCAAGAAGTTTGCAAAATCATACTATTTGTGATGGACCTAAGTGACTTGCTTTCAGCCTAAGCCTCAGTTTCCTTGTCAGCCTTGCCTTTGTCAGGCACCAGGAATTCCTTGGGCGTATTTATGCTGTTGTCATGCCTAAGATGCAACTGGCTGAATCAGGACAAAGGCCCTGTTTTGCCAGACTTAATTCAAAACTCAGTTGCTGTCTCAAGGGGCTATCAATCTCCCATGACGGCAAAGAAGCAGGACAGGGTTCAGAGTATGTAAGAGACTCGAGGTGATCAAAAGAGTGATGAAAACACGTCAGTTCCACTTGCAGAAAACAAAGGGGTTTATCTACACAGTGTATTATGTGGGTATGAGTTTACACTGCTCCCGCTCAGCAGAAGCTGAGCCACGGGGGTGCAGGTTTACCAGAAATGCACTTAAGCAGCAGTTGGCTCCACGTATCAGAGCAAGCTCACACCTCTCTGCAGCATTCGGCAGGGGTTCATGTGCACGCACGGGCACAAATGTTTCATCTGACGTCATTGTGGGGAAGGCCCAAGGAGAAGAGCAGACAACAAAGAATAACAAGGGGCGAAGGCTCAGCCTCTTAAAAGAAGAAAGGGCCACAGGGGGTGGCTAGAGGACAAGCTAGGAAGCAGAGAAAGCACAGTTTGGCTGTGGAAAAGTAATGAGAGAATGAGGCCTGAGACTAAGATAAAAAGGGGAATGAAAATCATACAAAGAGATCAAAGTGCAAAAAGCTGCCTTCTGCCATATCACTGTAATTCAGGGTTTGGGAAGGAAAGTATTTATATCCAATTACCTCTTTCTTTTTGAAGACTTATTCTAGGAGGATGTGGATTAATTTATGAGATTAAACTAGTAAAGATAGAGCTGCGAGCTTTAATGGTGCCATTTAATATGATCCCTTCGCCAGCATACCCTGGTGCCTGTGAAACTGTTCTTCACCTCTCCACCAAGTCCCTGACTCTCAAAGCCAGGAGCTAAGACAGCAGCAATGCCCCTCTGACATTCATGGCTCAACTGCAACAGTTACTTCAAAGAAGTTTTGACAACCCACCTTGCTTATGGTGTAACATTCCCCATCAGTTATGGTTTTTCAGTTGGTTTTTTTTTTTTGTATTTGACCGAGTAGTAGCATTTATAATTTATCCCAAACTCCCTTTGACAAGCTGCTGTACAGTTTATTAGTTTCAAGATATTTTAAAAATAGTTTTTCTTGGCTGTTTCAGATATTAAGGTCATATTTCTCTCATACACAAAAATTAAGCACCTTTTACATCCCCTCTCTTTGTCAGTGAAAAACATACAGCTGGAATAGTTAGTTGCAAGGCTACATATTTCCCCCCAAGAAAACCCATCAGTGCACCTCAGACATCCCACTGCTTCACAGCACTAGAGGGCAGAAGAGTTTTTATATCATCAGATGTAGTTTTATGACTTCAAACAGTGTGTGTTTGGTTGATTTTTAAATTAGGAATCAAAAAGAAAGCAGGGACCTCTGTGTGTCTGCACATGTATGAGAAATCACGATATCAAATCCAGCCCTTTTTCCATGAATCATTTCCTTTATCTGCTTCTGCTTTTTGTCTGGAAAGCTGAGTCCAGGAGGCCATGTCAGGCCACTCTTCTGAGATCTGACTGCGGTCATTACCCAGGAGCTCAGAAGGATGGCACATAAAATATAGCAAAGATCAATCGGTTTACAAAAGGGATGGAGGTGACACTACGCTTAGCACCAGGGAAAGCTCTGCTCTGTTTTCCAGAGAGCAGTTTAAGAGTCATTGTGGTTAAACTAACACTTACTTAAAAGGCCAGTTAGGTTTCCATGTTACTGAAATAAAGGTAAAGTTAAAAGTCAAATCTCCAGTGCGGGTGGGAAAGCAGGAAGAGGATACCAGCTTTTGGTTGTCTTTTACCTTGTGCTTATACTACATGCTTTGCTTTAGTCCAAGTTAAGAGGGGAAGGAAAAAAAAAAAAAAAAAAAGCATTAGTGAATTTATCTAACTATAGTGTTCACCTTGGTCTCTAGAAAGACAGATATGTAAAAGTGTAGCTTTGGGTAATGGGGTCAGGGGGAAGGAAGAGCAAGCACACAGTAACTCCGTGTGGGGTGGGTGAAAGTCAGGGTATGAACTGGTCCTTGCTTTTCAAGCCTACAGCAGGAGAGGATCCAGATGAACTGTTGCCTGAGATACTCCACCTGCCCTACCAGTTCTAATGATAAAATTAACATCTGCACGTAGCATCTCTTATTGTCTTGAGATTTTTATTTTTTTTTTAAGGAAATTTATTGCAAAAACTCACCACCAGCTTTCACCTTGTGTTTTTAGTTAGTTTGCAGGATATTGCATGTCACTTCTTTGTTCAGACAAAACCTCTGATCCAGTAAAGCCTATAAAACCCACTACAGCCTGTCAATTTAATATTCCAGTCAGTTTCTGAGTTGCCACAGTAGCCATAAGTCTGGAGCAAATTATCCTACTTACCTGGGTAGCAATTAAGGAAATGTGAAGATTTAAAGCTATCAGTGCTGTGCAGACATTTTTACTTTATACCAATATACAAAGTGCTTCAAAATCCACAACCAGGAAAGATGATAAAGAATTTAACTTTCCAGGTTCCCTAATAACGATTCTTATTGTTATATGACTTAAGTCTATCTTTGAGGAAAGGTTGTTTCATAAATAAAAATACAGAAGTCAATGGAGAAAGTGGAGAGAACATCTTACCCAAGTTATAGCTCTTCAAAAAAGATAAGCAAATAGTCTTTTACCTTTATAGATCATATTAGACTTGATGAGACTTTTTTTTGTTTTATTTTCTCCACAGAAAATGTGAATGTATTGACTAATTACACAGACTGAACAGATACTAACAAGAGTAAGAAGGTTATAATCCAATCAGATAATGCATCTATATCGAAATATAACAAAAAGCAGCCTCCAATGATTTTTCAGACAGCCATCAAATATCACAGTAGTGGGAAGATAAATACCTACATAATGATCAAATAAATAGACATAGAAACATTTCAGTCAGAAGAAACATGAATATAGTCACCAGAAATCTGGAAAGAAAGTTTACAGTTTGAGTGATCATCAACACAGAGAACACCATGTCTGCAATCTTTAAATTCTGAATCCTGCATGTAACTCTACTCACCTAACTAGCACCACTCAAGGACGCCTTTTCAATGCTTTCAGGGTATAGACCATAGAAACTTTTGTTCTTTCTTTCACGTTTGTATAAAATATTTTATTTCTAAAACTGAAAAAAGCCCACGAGAACTGCAATTCACCAATAATGTTTTTTGCAGAGCTGTGCCCTTCAGTTTTTCCTCAAGCCCGCTCCAGCCATCTACCACTGGAGAGCTTTCCAAATGAAGTGTGAAATAGTTTAAAGAGTTACAAAAGTAATGGCTGTTATAAACTATTTCCAGTTCCACTGTGTTTTATACTGTGAGTGCACCGGTACATGAACGCCACAAAGCTGAAAGCTAAATATTTCGCTCTGCTGGGCAATACGCTCTGTATAAGAGACAGAAGCCAAGGAGAATGTAGTTGGAGAGCAACACAGATGACTGAAGCTTGGGAAAGGACCTGGGCAGGTTCAGTCTGGAGAAAGGACTCAAGGGAAGATATAGGTGAAATACTGCATTAAATAATACGTTAAGACTGAATTTAAAAGAGAAAAGGGACCAAACTGCCAAAGACAACTGTCAAATCTCCTTGAAAGATATGCTAGTCTTAACTTTGAGATTATTTTAAGAGCAATCACGTTCATGTCACCACAAAGTATTGTTTTCAGCAAGGCTCCCATGCTTGATGGAGCAGCCGCAGGCTGCTAAGCACCACGGAAAGTGCCAAATCAGAGGGCTACAAGATGCCAAATCCCAGTGAGCAGACAACTGTCCTGTAGGTATCCCTATTTCGCAATGCACACATGGCCAGATGCTAATGATAACTGACAGCCACAGTCTGAGATCTCAGTCGAGCAATACGCTCTGTGCCCCAGTGGTGCCATAAGCAGAGCTCTCGGAGGGTCTACAAACCTTGCATGCAGGCCTGGGGCTCTGGCTTTCCATCTTTATCAGCGGCAGCATCTTACCAATTTGCAGCTCAGAGACAAAAGTGAATTACTGGAGCTTAACATTATACACTGTCTGATTCATCCCAGCTGCATGTGTGCTCTTAACACGAGAGGCAGAAAATAAACTGCATTAGCAGAAAACATTTATCATCAAAAGTCTACGTTCATGGATTTTGTCCTGTGCTTGCCACAGGCTAGGAGTGCACTTAATTACCACAGTTCAGCTGATGTCTGGAAGCTTATTAAGCCAGGGTAACAGACTTCTGTACCCGATCCCTCTGGTTAGCTAAAGCTTTCATTGAAATGGCCAACATTTTTGCCGTGGTGACACCTCAGGCTAAGACAAAGAGTTAAATCCTGAAGAAGTGAACTTGCGTGGGGAAAGAACAAGAAGGAAAACAGCAGAAGAGAGGCCCAGGAGAAGGTATGAATCAGAAACAAGCAGGACAGCCACAGACCTACGGTCCTGCTGATGGCAGAAAAATCTCAATTCTCCAATACCCACAAGCTTGCAGAGAAATTTGTGAAGTTAAAATTTGGTCCAAGGAGTAATACTGAAACTCAGAACTAAATTTCCAAGATGGGGCTCAGATTCAGCAGCTTGGTTTGAGCTCAGTGTGCAGCAGCACAGCAGAAAGAATGACAGGTGCTTCAGCCAGCAAACAACCTCAACCACCTTCTAAAGCTCCAAGGAAATTGCCACAGTGATGGATTAAATTAGGGAGCCAAGGGGTAGCTCTCAGCCCAGACTTGGCTCGCAGCACAGCTTTCTCTCTTCCCTGAAAACACCAACGTGCCATTAGTCAGTGTGAGCTCATGGGCAGACTACGCCAACGGGAGGGAGTTTGCTGTGGCAGTGTAGTAGACTAACATCAGGCCCAGCAAAGCCTGTGAAGTCAGATACAGCCATGTTTATGCTGTCCCCGGGTCCCAAAGCTGCTCAGTTGTCTCAGTGCAGCACAGTGCCAGGGATGCAGCCAGCACGCCCGAGCCGGTTGGGGCACCTGGCAATCACCAGTGGTGTGGAGCACGTGGGCAGGGCACTGGGCTGGCCATCACCTGTGCCCACGGGCTCCCATGGACGTGTCCGTGTGGCCAGACAGGCTGGCCAGCATGCCTGCAGAGCTGAGCAGGTCAGGCGCTGTATCACACGAAGATTAAGAGTTTAGCTAGTGACATGTTCACCTCTGCTTCCCTCACTTTCTTTTCAACAATACATTTCCTTCTGCTCTGCCTCTGCACCATAGTATTTGTTGTCCTTGTAACACCCCTGCCTAAACACAGTATCCTCCCATATATTCCTTGTTCATCATCTCACCACAGGTCCACATCCAGCTGCGCAAGGGAACACAGAATCATAGAATCAGAATCGTTTAGGTTGGAAAAGACCTTTAAGATCGTCAAGTTCAACTGTTAACCTAGCACTGCCAAGTCCACCACAATATAAGCCAATACATTAATTGCAAAAGGTATTAAAAAAAAAAAAAAATCAGCAAATTAAGATCGCATAAAATGAAACTGCTATGCAACGCTAGCAGTTTAGAGATAATGTATCTTATGACAGTCTAACATTTAATTATGGAAAATGAAATAAGAAGCATGAAAATTATAATTGAACAGCAGTCCCTCTGACACATTCACAGAACAGACTGGAACATGTCGGGGCTTGTGCAAATCGAGCTCTTCCAAGAAAGCCTCCTAATACAGGAGTTAGAAGGACTTCCCTCACTCAAGCATGATGAGGAACACACCAACCTCCACAATCCAGACTAATGGATATCTTAGTGCAAAGTTATCCTCTTACAAAGACCCTGACACCAAACACTTGGCTGGAGACAAGCCTGGCTACTGACCACAGTGAAGCGCGGCACGTCTGCCTCGCCCCGCTGGGCTGTAAGTACATCAGCCCGACAGACGGAGAGTTGGGAGATTTCTCCTGCGCAGCAAAGGCAGAGCTCAACTCTAAACAAATTGTTCATAATTGGATGGGGCTTTGAGCAACCTGGTATAGTGGAAGGTGTCCCTGTCCGTAGCAGAGAAGTTGGAACTGGATGGTCTTTAAGGTCCCTTCCAACCCAAACCATTCTGTGATTCTATGATAATTGAAATTAGCCTTTTAGCACTCCCACCGGTGGCAGGGCAGTGAGCAAAACAAGCTTTTTGCTAAGCACCTGCCTCTGGTTTCACAGATTAATTTGGTGTTTTTAAAAAGAAATTTCAAATTATGAAAGAAAAAAATTCAGAAGAACTATGTATATTCTATCAGCAAAAGACTGATTACAACACTATATATATATATATATATATATATATAATTTAATTCATGATGAAGATTAGAAAAGGAAGGAAAGAAAGCACTTACGGATTTGGCTCTGGCAGTCAAAGAATATAATTTTGTGAGTCAAGCATTCTAGTACCTCTGCTCTCCTTTCACACAAAATGATGAGGGACTGTACCTGCTGTATGACATTGTATCTTCAGATTTTATTACTTTGAATTTTATTTTTTTAATGGATTTTACCAGACCCAATATTATTCTTGCCAGCTTTAAAGGCACCAAGGACACACTGCTCAATGGGGGCAGCAATTTCTTTTTCAGGCACTAGCTATAGTTCAGTCCCTAATTTTCCCACTTTCCTCCACCTTTCCTTCTATACAGACTTTTGTTTCTGAATAGAAAAGGACTGGGGCAATTTGGGATTTCACTTTCTACAAGATAATTTCATGGCACTTAGCAGACAAAGTGAAGTAAGTCAAATGCAAGCTTATTATTATAAGCAGTTTCAAGCACTTGTCATCCTGGTGATTTTTTCTCTATGGCCTGAAACCACATCCTATATATAACTGGAGGAGAATATGCAGAGTTTGATTTCAATTTTGCATTTGAACAAGTATTTTTCTTAATTAGGACGATTTTATTCTCACTTGTCAGCCTCAACATATCACACAAGGGCTTTTCCAAAGCAAGAGAAAAATTACCCTGTAATACAAGTTATTCACCTTATACTTTTTAACAGTCAAGTTTGAATATCAGCCAGTGGATGAGACTGCAACATGCCATGTCCCAAACATATTTCCTGTGTCCAGTTTACATGTAGGGTCACCTGATCCCACCCTGAGATGCTGCTCAGGTGTTTGCCCACTCCCAATTGCTCTGGAGCACAGCCTGAGATTAAGAGTTTGCATGGAAACAACTCACACAGAGGCTTAAAAAGAGACTCCAACTCACACTTTGCTGGCAGCAAAACCATATGCTGGCTGTTTCCAAAAAATAGCAAGGAGCACACATGCTGGAATAGAGCCACTCCTTGGCACAGAGGTATCCTGCTTGGGCCCCTCATGTTCCCTCTGCTACACTTATTCCAGGAAGCCTTCTAGGTTAATGCTAGTCTGTGCATTTTTTCTTATATTGACACCCTATGGCTTCAGCTCTCCAACTGTTCTGTTGGAACAAACCCTTGGACATCTCAGAGCCTGAAAACCTGGATGATTCTGAGGGTGTCCTGGTAGTTTAGTTTTAAAGATCATGTTCAAAAGGAGTGATGGATAAAAGCCTGAGTCAGCTTTATCATTGCTAAAATGACATTTTAATCTGAGACCTTCCTTGAAATGTAACTTGACATAACAGAATAAAGATAGTAACAATGAATGACACCATTAATTTTTGTTTTAAGAATAAAGATCTCCCCTTGTCTGCTTCAGTGTTTCACACAGTACTTACCACTTTAATCTGGATTAGTTAAAGAAATGGCAGTTTAAGAAGCTTCATCCCATTCAAACTGACTGCTAGCATCCCCCTTCTTGAGAAAGGGAGAAAACCCATCTTGTTCACTTCTTTTTTCGAGTATTCATTTTCCACTCATATGACATGCTTTTCCCTCCTCCCTCCTCCTCATTAACTACATACTAGTGCAGACTTTAATTTGTACACTCCAGGTTTAGGAATAATTCTTTGTTACTACCTTATGAAGACAGAATCTCATATCACATAGCAAAAATATTAAGCAGTCCTTGCAGTAGTTGCACAACAGCTTTCTCTCTGCAAGCTTCATAAAAAGATGGAAGAGGGAAGAGTGCTTTTAACTATTCTTCCCCAAAAGCTTACTTCGTTTCAGGGGGGATCCCATCATCCAGTCAGAATCTGTGTGAATATATTTGCTCTAGCCTTAAATTCAGTGGGGAGCTCAAGCTAACTGATTAAGTATTTACCTAACCTGTACTAGGGGGTTTGCATCCCTGGCAAAAGCTGGTCAAAGTTATACCAATGGGAAAACTCTCGCTATCCACCACCACCACCTTCACCCACCACCCCTAAAAAAAAAAGGCAAAAAAGAAAAAAAAAAAAAAAAAAAAAAGCTGCTAGCACAAATACACAAGCAAACTAGGGCTGCTCTCACTCTACTGTAAATATATGCCAGCATGATGGCAGGCAAGACACAGGGTCTTTCATGTTTGGAAGTGGCAGAAAATAAACATGAACTGTAGCTCAGGAATGGTTGTTTGCTCTCCTGAAAGTTAGTCATTAAAGTGCTGACGGATTTCAAAGCTACCCAGCTCTTAATAGTTCCTGTATCATTACAACCTAGTAGGCAAGCATTCATAGGTTACAATGGAAAGCTGCTGATTGCTGCTTGCAACCAGCACCCTGACACGTCTTTCACAGCGTGCCTCCACCTTCCTCATCCAGAAAGAAGGGAAAGGAAACTGAAACAGACTTCAGTTTCCAGCTGCACTTTGAAAGGTGGGGGGAAAAAGGCAAGCTAAGCAAACTCAACACATCATAATAGCATTACATGCACTGTTACTAACAGGTCAGAAAAGGACATTTGGGTAAAAAGACTAAACAATTATCTTTGGTCAGCTAAGCATATTTGTACTAAGCACATGTGCATAAAATACACACACACTACTTTCAAGTTTTATTTTGTATTATATCTGCAAGCTAGAGCTTATACAAGCTAGCTAAGAATTGTCACTGGAACACCAGAGATGGACTGAGCATAGATCTCAATAAAGCCTAAAATGAAATTCAGGGCTAAAGCTTTGGGTTTACTTTTGTCAGCATGAAGTTATTGGAAACTGTTCTGTGTCCTAGATTGCATTCAGATCAGTGCTGGAATGCAGCCTATATCCATCTCTTAAGCCAAAGGAAGTACTTTTAGACTTCCCAGGATGAAGTATTAGGAGACAGAAAACATGGAGCTAGAACCAGATTTGAAATTTCACTTTGAAAAAAGATGCCAAGAAACAGACACCATGTATGCCAATATCAAACATATAGAAACACCCACTGCTATTACACAAGGTGTAAGCCATGCTATCAGGAAGCCTGCCAGAACAACTCAGGTCCCATGTAGGAAGCGTCGTTTGTAGGTAGGCTTCAGGCTGATCACAGGTGGCTCTGAGAGGATGAGGACATGCTGCTTTTGTACCCATTGACAGGTTCTCTATAAAGTATTTCCACCTTTGAAGGTGCACACCTTGAGTAAAGTGGAGAACAGGCACCTGATACACATAATACCATCTTAGTCAGGCTCCTTGTTACTTACTACTGCTCTTGCTGTTGACGGTAGGCCAACGCTTGGCTGCTTCCTTCCTCTTCAGACGTTGTCAGCTTCTGAGGATTTTCAGCCTCCTCTGTTTTGTTGTTTCCTCTCAGGTGACCCTGAGAGGAAAATGGGGTACTGGAGGCAGAGACTGTCCTGTACCTGCTGCCTTCCCTCGGTCCTCTAACCCCAAGCATTGCTTCGGGAGTACCTTGCCTTGTCAGAAACAAGTGCTGCTGCTAAGGCTGGGGAAGGACTCAAAATTTTTGAGTTCACACGAGTTGGTTTCATTTCCTTGTAAGACCCGCCCCTGGCTGGACTCTCAGCTGTAAGACACATGCACTAGTTCCTGAGTCATCCTCCAGCTGAAGCAC
>JAVJGJ010000014.1:32510711-32536770 GCA_035590215.1 Microhierax caerulescens | reverse complement strand
ACCCTTCCCAAATCCTCCATAAGAATTTTAATTCAGTACTTACATTTTTCTAGACCCACTAAATACTGACCCTCTATTGTGTCCAATGATTATGTTTTTCGTTGTCTTACATCCCTGACTCGGTCTGATGCCGTGGTGCATTTGCCCTTGGTAAGCAGGCAAGTGCCCACACATCTTCTGGGTCCCTCCCTTCCCAGCAGTGGAACAGGGGAGAAAACAGGAGGAGTGAGAAAATTCAACTGTCAAAATAAAGCTTTTTTGTCTGTAAACTCTGTTGGCTCCAGCTGCTAACAACATTTTTTTACTATTATTTTTGTGGGAAATAGATAGATAGAAAATTATCTTTCTTTTGCTTTAAGAAAATCCTACAGTGGAGATGTGAAATACTAAGAATCATCATATTCCCTCCCTTATCTACATTTTTCGTGAAAACACAGTAAGAACACATATGTTCTTCTGTGGAGGAACATTCTGTGTTGAACCTTTATTTCCAACTCAGCAGCACCATGAACTATACCAAAATGAGAGATACCAGAGATCCTTTCTCACTATAGAGGATACTCAGAATCCTGGTCAGCTACCTCATTATTTGGGAATGTCTGATGGGATAAAACCTTGTTCTATGAAAGAAATAGTATTAATAAAAAGCACAAAGTATTTACAATGATATAATATACCCTACCCTTCCTTCCCAGAAAACACCTATTCCTTCTTCACTATTTCACTGTTTATGGTTTATGGATGTTAAAGTTTTGAATTTTAAAGTTTTTTTCTACAACCACAGACACTTTTCATTAAAAGCTAGGATTTTCACTTAATCCAAGGAGACTAGGAGTCTAAAGCCCGAAGAAAATCATCAAATTGCAGGAGACGGTTGAGAAAGATATCCAGGCCATGCTAGCTTTGCTACAGCCCGCCTCTCTATTTTTCCCAGGAGCCTGCAAATGGTATCAGAAGGCCTTGACTACTGGATAACTGTTTTGTCCTTTGCCATCAGCCAAACTGCTTAGTCCTACAGCTGAGTGTGATGCTCAAGGGTTCACGTAAATAGCTTTTTCCCTGGATCTTTTGGCTAAGTAAGTAAGACACATAGCTGAATACACTACACAGCATATACATGTCATTGATCATTGGGAATATCTCTCTACATTTTAGGGCAATGATAAGGGATGGCAAATATACCTAGAAGCGCATCTGTAACTAGCACTGCATATGGTGCTTTTATAGCATAAAGACCATTAAAAATTGAATTTTTAAAGACACATTTCCTTTTATCAAGGATTTTCTGACTGAGTACTCTAGTTTCCTGTACGAGTAGTTGTGAACAGAAAACCTTAAACTGAACAAGTAATGTTCAGCTTGACTTTTAAAATACTTGATCTGAAATACGCTTATGACAAGCAAAATATCTGAGCTCACTGTAGACCCAGACCAGAAAACATTAATATGAATGAAAGCTGTAGTTATCACTTGTAGTTTTGTCCTCTTCACAGAAAATGTTCCATTAGGAGCAAGATTGCTCTTTTGTGAGGACAGTCTGTTCTGCAGCATTGATAACACTAATTGTTACAGCTCAGGGTGCTGGAGAAGAGAAATTTCTCTGCTCCCTGGAGAGGTAGCCCCAGGAGGGTGAAATGTCAACATCTGGCCAAGATTTATTCTTGTTTAGATTTAAGAATGGAATTTGTCAGGCTCAGCAGAAAGAATGCCATTAACTTTGACAAGTGTGTGTGTGTGTCTGTGTTGGGTAATCTATTCAGGAGATGTAAAATGCTGCACAGACTTCCCATTTTATTGCAGAAAGCTGAAATTGACGGTACTTGTCAAAAACTATAATCTACTCTCTAAAAGAAAATTGACCCTTGCTTTCCCTGCAGTATCCTTCAGCATTACAGCAGGTCCACCTCTGCTTTAGCTAATATTATGCAGTGAAAAGGAAGTGGAGATTGAAAATATAATTGACTTGATGTCCAGAACTTGCTATCCTGAGATCCTGTAAAGTATCACTACAGTTTAAGAGTAATTTTATGCCTGGAGAGTGCTATGCATATCTTTATTGCTACATAAATAATATTAAATACAGGGCTATTTTAAAGGCCTGATGTTATAAACACAATCAGGACTACAAATGAATGTTTCATACCATTAAAAATGCCTGCAAAAAATCTATTGGAAAAGGCAAAATTAACCAGTAAACTATACAAATGCTATCAGAAACGTAGAACTCTTACAGCTATTGCTCCAGCATTGTGACCAGGAAGAAAAAGTCCTTGAGAAGTCTGACAGTATTAAAATAGTATTTTGTAAAATTCCTGAATATGTATTTTTCTTAACAGTTTCTAAAGCAAAGGAGATTTACTTGTGCATAAATAATTTTAATCCTCTTATCCTAAAGATATCTGAGCCTTTTTCCATATACACCATCTTCTCCAAGGAATAATTGTACACCTGTAATTCCTGAAGGCCATGGTTCATTTCAGTTTAGGATTTTGTATAATATACTATCCTGCGGTACCTAGTCAACCAATGGTGTCATGCAGACAACTATTATAGTGTCTAGAAAGAACATTTTTTTTGTTTAATGTTTCAGAATATGTTACTTGAAATATGTAGAAGTCCACAGCTCCTGCCTCTTTTTGCTTTTATAGTATATTACAGCAATGAAAGATATATACAAATGCTTTTAGGAGCAATGAACTCTTCCAAACCTCTAAGCCTGGTGCAGTGGCTGGGAAGATTTATTCTTTATTCATTTGTATGCACATGACAATTCAGCAAAGCTCAAGTACTCACTCTACCAGTTTTATATGATACGCCTTATGACTTCCTTGATAACTCTCAATTACACTCTCTTCTCTGCCTGACCTCAGAAACTTTAATCTTTGGCATGAAACTTTATTCCCTGCCATTCTAACACCACTGGTCAGGTGCTACACTTACAGATACTTTGGAAACTCTCAGTGGTAAAGAGTAAATCTAAAAGCACCCCTCACCCCCCCACCCCCCTACCCAGCCTTGTTATCCATTTCACAAGCTTTAATCTGCTGTTTCATCCATTTCTAGATTCTCCTCCATTCCTGACAGAGATCCTTGCCAGCAGTGATCCTGACTGCAACATGGAATACTGTAGCAGACTGTTTAGGAAAGTCATTTACAGGAAAAGTATGCAGACAATTAACTTAAATGGCATAACAAATCTGGACAACATTGCTACACATTAATAGTGACAATATGCTGGAACATACCAGTGTTTAGGATTAAATTAAAATAGTAATGGCCAGATTGTCTCTATCAGCACCATCCTGTGCATACTGTAGCACACAGCTGTGCCATGCTGAGAGGAGCTTTGGGAGAGAACTGTAACCAAAGACCCAGCTGCTTTCACTCCTCCCCTCCTTGATTCCAAGGGAAACAACCTACAGTCTTTCACTCCTAGCAAAATATGTATTTTCCTTGTGTTGATTATCTGGTTTGCTCTGCTTAATCTATATGCCTTCTGAGTCTCACTGTCTCAGAAATAGTAGTAGTACCATTGCTGATGATATGAGGAAGACATTTGGAGGAGTTGTTTTCCAACTCAGAGCTTGCCTAGATGTATTTGGATGGACCATAATAGTATGACCCAGGGTCTTTAAAGCCCAAATTTTGCTACCCTTACAATGACCTGTTTCCTGAGTGCATTGATGGTAACTTCCTTGCAAAGGTGATCAAGGAGCTGACAAGGGGAGATGCTCTTCTGGATCTGATACTTACAAATGGGGAAGAACTTGGCTGCAGTGACTGCAAGACACTAGAATTAGGCCAAACCAGCAGAATCACAACCTTTAATGAGAGCAGATTTCCACCTACTCATGGGTCTCAGGGATCAGCTTGGAAGAATCCCATGAAATATAGGACTGAAGAGAAGTCCAGGACAGTTGTCTGATTTTCAAGGATCCCTACCTAAAAGCTTATGAACATCCTGATGGCAGGAAGTCAAACAAGAGTGGCAGGAAGCCTACATGGATGAACAAGCTGCTCTTGACCAAACTCAAATACAAAAAAGAAGTATATAAGAGGTGGGAGCAGGGGCAGGTAGCCCAGGAAGAATACAGAGCCACTGTTTGAATATACAAGAAAGAGGATCTGGGGAAATTCAGGTTGTTCAGCCTCACCTCGATTCCAGGGAATGTCATGAAGCAAGTAATTCCTGGTGGAAAAGTTGACCATAAGCCAGCAAAACGTTTGGGACTCCTCACACTCCTGTACTTCACATGGATTTTATATGGTACCACTTAGGTAGATTGTAAATTATGGTTATATACCTGGATATTATAGAAATTCTTGTAAACTACTTTCCTTTTTGCTGGTCCAGAATTACAAAGCACTGTTAAAATTCATTACTCTTGATGATCTGCTGATTTTTGTCCACTGAGTCTTTTGAAGTTTACCAAAGCAATGCAGCTATTAATTTAGAGCCAACCATGTGTATTTCCTATAGTTTCCTGGCCAAACACACATGGTGGCTAAAACGAGTAACTCTCATTCACTTTACTGTCCCATTGGACTCAAAGATGTTACTTTTATGAGTAGGTACTTTTCAATACAGGTAAATGTTGCAGAATCTGTAAAAACAGGTATTATTTTCTGCAGTCTTTCACTTCACGGATTTGCCTGTTACTTTCTCCTAGTTGTATTTTTTTGCTTCTTTTTGTTTCCTGCCATTTCATTTTTTCCCCCAAAGCAATGCTTCTTCTCTTACGGCTAATTATCTTTTAATAAAGAACATTATATCATCAGGAGAGGCAAATTTTTTTAACCAAGTTGCAATAAAATGTGGAATTGGGAAAAAAAACCCACCCATAAATGCCAATATTTACTATTTTTTAAACTGAGCCTGCTCATGAAAAAGAAAGTAGTTACATGCCATTCTGCATCACCTCTATGAAAACGGATGAACAAAAAATGATCAGTTGGAGGCATTTGTATTGTTATTAAAATAGGTTTTAAGATTACAAGAAATGCAGTTCCACTGAAGGTTTTAAAAAGTAACCATATATGTTTGTATGTTATGTGTTCAGTAAGGAAGAAAAAAAGTTTTTTCCCAAATGGATCACCATACAACTTCCAGTGACTTCTGTGCTGTAGAAAGTTACATTTATACATCTGTCTAAGATTAATGAAATGCTATATATGGTCAACTCACCTTCATGGTTAGTAGCAGCTGTACTTCAAAAAGATACTTAAGAGGTGAATTAAAGCAGTTGCTGTTTGGTGTTATAGGATTGATGAATCTCAACCAGGCACACAAAACCATGATACGTGCTCAGAAAGATGCCTCAGAAGAGCGACTGTTGCCTGAAATAGGAGGTAAGAAGTGTAATTCTCGTTGTTGAGTCGCACCGTTTAGCAATCTGCAGATGATCCAATTCCATTGCCAGTGCTACCAGGCAGGAAAAGTACCACAGGGGCAAAAGAAGAGCAGCCACGCTGCGGTTCTGAAACAGGACCGAGCGCTTCCCGTTCTGCAGTACAGGACTGGTGGCGACTGACAGCTTCTGCACATGAGGGATCACCGGGGGATTTTCAGAAGAGTGAGCTATAATCCCAAGTGTCTGCATTTTCAGGAAATGAAAACTTAAATATACGGGAACATATACAGACATCAGCTAAGGTGGAAACATTAAATACAAAAAAGCATTTTTTGTGGTTTTGTTCATGGGGTTCTTTCCCAAATTTTTCTTTATCCTTTCCTTTCTGTCTTTTCCCCCTTCTAAAATCCTATATTCTCAAGACGGCCATGAATCATTTGTACGTGGCCTTCTCCGAAGTGTTTTTTCCTCCTTCTTACCCTGTTCTTTCAATGCACGTATTGCCTCACACCCCTTCATCTCACTCACACCCACCCCTGGTTATCTTGGGATTTAGATCGAGCGGTCACCTCCGGCCTTCCAGCGCCTCAAGCCAGTCAGGAGCACAACAAATGACGGGGACACCAGCCCCCGGCTTTGGCCCAGCGCCGCGCCGGTGGCCGAGCGGGGCTCCCTCCGCGGGGCTCCCGCCTCGCCGCGGCCGTGACGCGCGACCGGCGAGGGGAGGGGCTCCGCCGTCCGTCCCAGCTGGTTTGTCCCTCCGGCCGACCCGTAGCGCCCGCCCTGCTGCCCCTCTCCAGCATGGAAGGAGCGGCGGCCTCCTCCGAGGGCCTGCGCTATGCCGAGTACGCCAGAGTCCCTACGGGCGCCGGCAAGGGCCATGCCGAGCTGGACCGAGGGCTGGTGAGCGCGCCGGGGGCTGGGTGGCAGCGCATCCCGCGTGTGGCGGCCGAGGAGAGGGCAGGACAGCAGCCGACTGTGCCCCTCCTGCCCGCGGAGCCGGGGCGGGGGTCGCTCCTCTCCCCGGGCCCGGTGCCGCCGCAGGGTGCCCCCCCGCGGGCCCGGCTGGCGTTTGCCCCCCCCCGCCCCGGGCCGTGTGGCCGCCCCCTGCCCTGTTTCCCAGCCCGGGGCTTTCACCCCCCGGGTACGAGCAGCGGGACAGCGGTCGGGAGACGGGGTTTTGGGGGCGGTGGTGGTGCCCGGGGCGGGACGGCGGGCTCCCCTCGCCTCAGGCGCGGCGGGGCCTTCACAGGCGGGGGCGAGCGGGCCCGAGGTTTTGTTCCCCTGCCCTACGATACACCTGTGATGTTTCCACGTGCTGTGCAAGCTTCGTTACGGCGGGTTGGGGCGTTAATGGTTTTGTAGAGCGGTGTTCCAGAGAAGTGGCTCTCACCCGGTGCTTTGCAATGGGGGAGAGTGGCCGGGTGGCTCTGGAGCGGAGCCGAGGTGCCGCCGAAGTGTCCTGGTGCTGTGCTGTGGTCTGGGGGGAAGGGTACTGGAACTTCATCCCACTCCTTCGTTGTGGTCACTGTGACTAGTTCGTGGGACGAGCGAGTTCCCTTTAGAAAATAATTGAGAAGTGCAACAAATACATGGATCGCTGCTTAAAGCGCTGGATGGTGAAGTTTCCACGTTTTTAGAATGGCTTTAAAGATATATTTGCCTTACTTTATTGTGTGCATGCTGTTATATCTACGTTTTTAAAAAATACCATTTTTTATATAATGGTTCTTTATAAGTTATTTATTCACTGTTACTACTGTCTAGGACTTTCCTCACCCCACCCCCAAGAGAGTTTTTCTGTGTATTTGACAGCAAGCTGTGTAATGTTAAGACACTGAGTCTGAAACTTACTATTGTCAAGTCCATGTACTCTCCCCATGGAATGCTAGCAGGGAAATTCCTAGTGGATTTTGTGGAGTCTTTGGGTCGTCTTACCCATTTGGTAATTTGGGCTAAAAATTGCACCTGGGGTTATCACGGCTTGCTCTGTTGGTAGGAGTTTTGTCAGGTCCAGAGATTGAGGTAGGTCTTTAGAAGACTAGAATCTGGATTGCTGCAATTGTCTGTTGAAATTTATTCTTTAGCCAGGCCTTTCAGTGGAGAATGCAGTATTTTTGAGGCATATATACATTGTAAACTGTTAGCATACAGTTGGCAGTAGACGCTCTTTCACAGTTTCTCTGGATGGTGTTGTGTAGATGGATAGTGGAAGAAAGGACAGTTATTACTGCATTTCTGGCTAAGGAATTCAGAAGGAGGTTAAGCTATGTATAACCAAGTTCTAAAATTTTGCCAGAGAGAAATAGCAAGATCAACTGTAGTGTTTTGCATCTGTTCCTCTGACATCCTACAGAGCCCTTCTTGCCACAGTGGAAGGAAATAGTAGCAGAAGAAAAGTCAAACAGGAGCATCCGCCTCTGGGGGCTGAAAGAGCTACCCTGAATCTACCTATCATATCTTACCCTGCATCGTGGTTGTGAGCTGCCCAGGATGTTAGCTGAAGTCACTTGATCATGATCACTGTTACTCTGGTAGCTGTTTTACAAAAGCGTTTGCAGTTTGAAGCCATGGAAGAGCAGAAGCATAAAGAGTCTGTTCTCACAGATAACGGCACAAGGCCATTGTTAACACACAAGAAGGTTGATTTGGATACTTTATGGTAATGCTTCTATTAGTGAATCTGTCGCTCTGGTACCATTTCCTATGAAAGAATATCAGAAAGTGTAGGCATAGCTTTATATACAAACCAAAAAAGTTGCTTTGAAATAAATGACACAAGAGTTAATGTGAGAATTGAGTGAGTACAGAGAACAGCATCTAGCTGAAATTACTTTTAATTTGCTGTTGGAAAAAAAGATCAGTCTCATAGGAAGGTAAGATCGGAAGGAAGGTATTAGATTATGAAATCAAATCTGTTGCAGATACTTCATAATATAATCCCATTTCAAAATGTATCCAGATCCATATAATTAGGTGGTTTGCTCTGAAACAATCTTCCAATAAGCTGTAGATACTCTTCTGATGAATACAAGCATTATTCTAGCTTCTATACCAAACAGTCATTTATTTCAAGTCAAGAATTTTTATTCAAGTGAAAATGTAGTTTCCGAAATATTTTTGTACACTTGGTTAATATACCTGTGAATCCTATTTCTTAGTCATACAGCACTTAAAAAAAACCAACCAAAACAAACAAACCAACAAAAACCAACAAACCACCAAACAACAAAAAAAACCCCACACCCAACAAACCAAACCTCCTTAAAATGAAATCTTTGGTCAAGAAATCTACTTTTCTGTACTTAGTTGAATATAAGCACACACTTCCTATTTTGCTGATCTGTGATTAAGTATGGACAAACTACAAAATGCCATCAAACCCATCAGAACAAATTACTATTTTTTCCTGCTTTTTATTCTATTATGCTGTAGGTTTCTGAGGCAAAAGACTCTGGAGCTCTTGCTGTGTGTCTAAAAGCTAAAAGTTGTGAGAAGATCAAAGTATTTTTCATTTGACCGAGAAGGGCATTTGCTCTAATTGTGGTAGAAGAAGCAGTGTGTAAAATCCAAATCCTATACAATCAGATAGGTTTTAACATTCTTAATGGTGATTCCTGTAGTCTGTAGTCATTTGTATTAGTGTTGTGCTGAAATTTTAAAATTATGCACTTGAAATTATACTTCTGTTTATAAGTTTAACTTTTTCGTACTTCTTAGAGAGGCAGCAATGCTAATTACAGAAGTAGTTACATTTTTTTTTACTATGGTTAAGTTAGCAGAGCACTGTGGATTAGAAATTTGCAAAAAGAATATCTCATTCTTCCCTGTTTCTTCTGCTAAAAAATTAAGGCTACTGGAAGATCAGATATTAAAAGATTAAGCCACAGATCTCTGTATGCTAACACTATATGAAGTAATCCTCTGAACATACTCTATGTTAATTAATATGCTCTAACCTCTTGTTTACCAAACACTTTGGGAAGTCAGGTCTTGCAGTTACCTTCCTAAAGTTTGTGTTTTCTTATATATGTTTCTGAAAATAATTTTTTTAAAAATACCAGGTTTTGCAGATTTAGCAAAACTTTGTTTTATTTGTTTTCTGTATCTAAGAGGGTTTGTTATTGAAAACTGAACTACATAGTAAAAGTAAAATACTGAGATCAGCAGAATAACATAGGGTTAGTGACTAACCTTTGGGAGCTGATTCACTGAATAAAGAAAGGGACAGATGTTGCTTTTTAATCTTGTATTTCTTTATTTTTCCCTCTTGGAGCTTAACAGAATGCTTTAATTTAAAAACTATGTCTTAGAAATTTCTTAATGGCATTTTTCTGAGGGAGGGGGAGGTCAGTTCTGTCCTAATTGAAAGTCAGTAAATATTTAAAATTTTTAGCCTTTATGAGTCTGAAATAAAATGCATTTTCAAGCAATGGGAGCTAAAAAATGGTTGTGGTGGTAGCTGTATTAGCATGCCATAAATGAGCTGATCCCTTTCACAGTGATGGTAAGTTGCTCTCATTTAATATTGATATGAAAGGAGTGCATTTAATTAAAGCTTTGAACATTATGCTTTACACTTCAAAGCACCAGAATAAACCTGGACTTACTCTTCTAAGTAATCAACTGAATTTAGTGAGCATGGCAAAGGACACGGAGTCACGCTGGACTTAAAGGGCTCATTGGTTAGTACTTGAAGCTGCCACTAATTTTATAACAGTGGCTGCGTTGGTAAAAGGCAAATCATGCAATTGTTCTTACATTGATTCAAATTCAGTTTTTATCACGTGTGTAGCTAGATATTTTCACACACAGCAAACATTCAGGGTGGTTTGGCATGACTAAGGGTTCTTTGCTACTATGTGGCAATTGACTCTAATCTGCTCATGCAAATAAGATGAGTTACCATAAACCAGTATTTCTCAGCTTTTCTGGTGGTTGTACCTCGGTTCAAAACATGGACAGCCTTTCATGCTTCTCTGGCTTTAACTTTCCATCACTTTTACCTTTTTTCTGACTTGTCTTCATATTCCTGTTGATCCTGTGTACTGCTTCTATTCTAGAGCTGCTGCCATGCTGCTTTTTTACCTGCCATTTTCCAGGCAGCACTAGCTTTCTACTAACTGCTGGTGCTTTCTACTGAGATTGAAATAATGCATCCAGTGGACAGGGCTGACTCTGTCAGAGGCCTGCAGGGGTCCCAGACATTCTGTTCCCAGACTATTGTGCACCAACACTTAAGCTGTTTCTACACTGAACTGACAGAGTCCAGGTATTATTTATTAGCCTGGTCTCTGTGCTTGGCCTTACCCGTGATGAGGTGTCTGCTGCTTAATGCCTTGTTGCAACTTGGATACCTTGTTGTAAACTGCTGACTTAAACCACCTTTTTGGTGGCAAAGCAAATATAACTTAATTTGGACAAATACAAGCTAATAAATTTTCTTTTGCCAGTGTGATCTATTTCACACATTGTTGAGCTCTTAATTGACTGTAATCACTTAGTAAAAGATTCTTGCTGTCACTCTGAACAAGTCAACGAAAGAGGCATGGTTTAACACCAGCTGGCAACTAAGTACTATGCAGCTGCTCACTCGCTTGCCCCCTACCCTGGGATGGGGAGAAGAATTGGAAAAAGGTAAAACCTGTGGGTTGAGATAGAAAAAAAAAATAGTAATTGAAATAAAATATAATAATAATTGTAAGGAAAAAGGAGGTAACAAAAAGAGGAATAAAACCTAAGAAAAAACAATGATGTGCAATGCAATTTCTCACCACATGCTGACTGATGCCCAGCCAGTCCCTGAGCAGCGATTGGCACCTCTTGACCAGCCCCCGCCAGTTCATGTACTGAGCATGACATTCTATGGTGTGGGATACCCCTTTGGCTGGTTCAGGTCACCGGTCTTGGCCCTGCTCCCTCCCGGCAAGCGGCAGCGCAGGGAAACTGAAGAGCCCTTGCCTTAGGTAAGCACTGATCACCAACAACCCAAACATCCCTGTGTTATCAACCTAATTCTCATACTAAATTCAAACCACAGCACTGTACCAGCTACTAGGAAGACAATTAACTCAAGTCTCTTGAATAGAAGTCCATGGTCACAAACCACAGAACAGAGTAATACAGAATTTCTGTAGGATTATGATATTTTCAGAAATGTGTTTATTTCTGGTTAGTATCTAAGCAAAGGAATTGGGGGAAATTTGTAGAAAATTCAAATACTGAGAGCCTGGGAAAACAGATTTGTGAGAAGAAATTAAAAGAGTTTTAGTTTTGTGAGGAGATGAACTGTATGCTTTGCTATTTTACATCTTCTACCATTTAAGGTAATGTACTTAGATTTTTTTTCATGATCTAAAGATGAGGGGAAATTTTGTGGAACTGAAAGGAACAACAGACATAAACCTACTACATTATTTTTACATTCAGAAATGAATGCTAATATTGAGACTGAAGACTATGCTGAAATGAAAGAGGTTACTAAAATGGGATAGACAGACAGATTTTTAAGGCCACAACACCCCTAGTCTTAACTTTGGAGTGCTATTTCAGTATGTTTAGTCTTTTTTTTTTTTTTTTTTTTTTCCTACTAGAAACCCCTAGGCAATTGCAGTATTATGTTATGGGAATAGCTAGAATAGCTCCAACGCAGGTAGATGTGAGGTAGGTACTTAGTTAAAACCATAGGATCCAGAAGCTAGGTACAGAGGAATACAGATTTTTTTCTAGATGAACTCAGAGCATGTGCCCAGGTTCTGGCTGGGATAGATTCTTCCTAGTAGCTGGTACAGTGCTGTGTTTTGGGTTTAGTATGAGAACACTTGATACCACACTGGTGATTCAGTTGTTGGTGATCAGTGCTTACCCTAAGGCAAGGGCTCTTCAGTTTCCCTGCCCTGGCGGTGAGCAGGGGGCACAAGAAGCTGGGAGGGAGCAGGGCCAGGACAGGTGACCTGAACTAGCTAAAGACATATCGCACATCATAGCATGCCATGCTCAGTTTATAAACTGAAGAGGTGCCAGTCGCCACTCAGGAACTGGCTGGGCATGGTGAGCAATTGTTCTGTGCATCACTTGGTTTTTCTTAGGTTTTATCTCCACCCACCCTTTCATTACAATTGTTACTAAATATATTTTGGTTTATTTCAATGATTAAACTTTTCTTAACTCATTGTTTTTACCTTTTTCCAATAATTCTCCCTATCCCATTGCAGGGGGATGGAGGGAGAGTCAGTGAACAGCTGTGTGGCACTTAATTGCCAGCACAGGTAAACAGCACAGTAGGCTACCACTTTTTTCCGTACTGACAGCGATTACAGCCGTTTGCCTTCAAAGGTGAAGCCATAGGAGCTACTGGGCATGATGGTAGTGCCTACACCTTGTACAGCTCTGCGTTTCCTGGGAAAGTTGTCAACCTGTGTTCTAAACCCTATTAAGCCAGCTCTAGAAGGCTTTAAAACCAGTGTTTCCCAACTCTTCCCCTGCTCACTCTGTTTAGAAATGAGATTTAGTACAATCAAAGACAGAGGATTTTAGCCCCAGGAATCTCAGTAGCAAAGGCAACTTGGCTCCAAATCTCCAAACCCCGTTATTAGGGCACTCACGTTGAAATTTGGGCTGCCAGGCTTGTTGGTAGAAGACTTACAAACCAATTATTGAATAAATGCAGAAGTTAGTCATATATAGAAATCACAGTCTGGTGATAAAAATCACATTCACTATCATTATGTTTTGAATTCAAGCTAAACTGGCCTAATCTGACTTCTTGTTTCCTGGGGGGAAATTCAAGGCATTATTGAAATATCATTATTGCACTATCACATGATAAGACAGATAGTACCATGTATGACTATTTAATTTGTTTCCAAGATTGCATGTAGGCTTTTTTGAAGTGGACCTGAAGCCCCAACACTTGCAATGATCATTACCCTTGAATTCTGCAAACGTGTGAGAAGTCAGTCCCTCCTTCAAGATCCAATGTGTATCTTTCAGCAGCTTTTTGCTCAACACAGAGATACTTCTTATTGTCCTTCTTGAGGTGCCTGACTTTCTTCAAGCACTGCGTACACCTAATCTGAGGGTTCCAGTCTTTTTGGTGGGTTTGCTTCCAAAAGCCCGGTTAGACTTAAAGCAGATTTTGGCTGCTAATAAACATTGTCTGAAATCTGTCAGAAATCAGCCTATTCACGAATATTTGTACTATATGATAGAGTGAGGCCAGTGATTGGCACTAATGAAAAGACGTTACTGGGCTTCATGTATTTATTGGGGCTTCCATGAGTCAAAACATGGAAGATGGAGAACACTAATGTACATTTGTGGTTGTAGCATTTAAGTTAATATTCCAATACCATTTTGAAGTAAATTCACTATGAGATTTCTAGTGAAGGACTTTGCAAAATAGTATTTTTAGTTTTAGTTTTTCATGTTTTTCTAATGAACTGATACTTTCTGTTATGTAATGTGTTGACTTGGTCTGCACAAATAATTTCAAGTAATCATGAATAGTTGTCTGCCTTGTATTTTTATCATGACGTACTGTGAGCTGCTTTGTCAGTGTTCACTGATTTGCTAATGGGTAGTTCCAGGTTACACCTGATGCATTGGCATGGGTCAATGGGGCTGAACTATAAAATCTAACATAGCCTGTGGAATACAGAACTCACTTTTATCTGTCTGGTAAAGTATATATGAAATGTCCATGTCAGACATCAGAAATACTCACTGTTAACATAAAATGTGCGTGTATTTTAAATTAGAATTTGCATGTTATTCTGATTCCTGTTTTTCTGCTTTAGGGCAGGACTATGATAGCAGTTGGGCTTGGTGTTGCAACTGTTGCATTTGCAGGTAAGCAAAATTACTAGCTTAGTGTGGAATTATTGCTTGTGAGCTGCAGTTTCCAAAAGGGTTAATTAAGTTTTTATGAATATAAATAGTGAAAAGTGGAAAGGTCACTTGAGAGTACTCTGGAGAATTGTGTTCAGTTACAGTTCCTGTCCCTTCAAAATCCTTGACAATCTTTCCAAATTTTTTTTTGAAAAGTCACAGCTATTTTTATGGGCATCAGCTAAAAGGTTCCATCTGCTTTTTGTCTGCAAAATGTAATGTGAAAGATTTATTTTTGTTTATTTAATAACATGGAATCATAGAATCATTTAGCTTGGAAAAGACCTTTAAGATCATCAAGTCCAACCATAAACCTGTATGCTGCCAAGTCCACCACTAAACCACATCCCTAAGCACAATGTCCACATGTTTTATAAATACCTCCAGGGATGGTGACTTAACCACTTCCCTGGGCAGCCTGCTCTGGTGCTTGATAATGCTTTCAGTGAAGAAATTTTTGCTAATATCCAGTCTAAATATCCTGGTGCAACTTTGAGGCTGTTTCCTCCAGTAGTATCACTTGTTACCTGGGAAAAGAGACCAACAGTTTCAGAGATTACTGTTCTGCAGCTACTTGTTACTACCCTGAAGCGCTGAAGAAACTGGTCTTGCACTGAAGCGGGTGAAGTACTCACAAGTCAGAAATAGTAACTTCAGAGTCCATAAGCACCTGTTCAAACTAACCTGAGTGGTTTGGCAGTGATGCAGACTGAAGAATCATCAGTTGAGTCATTTGCCTATTTTTGGGAAGAAAAACAAGCCTGTTGCAAGGTGAGGGCTCTGTAGTACTGAAGAGTGCAACAGCATCTTGTGATGTGAAGGTGGTGCTCAACAAATTCAAATACAGAAAAATGGAAGGTTTTAGTGGCTATGGTGATTTTATCATACTAAAGTATTTCTGCAGTACATTGTTTGTTACCTGAACTCTGCCTTTGGACTGTATGTTCTTCTGAAAAACAGGTTCTACTCTGAACATCAGGGTATGGGCTTAAAATAATTTGTACTCCGGGATACTCAGAGCAGGTAACTGTGGACTGTTCTGGTTTCGAAGTACACAGATCTATTTCCGTTTCATTCAGCATATAAAAGCAACTATGATCAGCTATGTGTAAATGCATACACCAAGAATAGATGCAATAGATGAACAAGTTGCACCAAACTTTAGCAGGTGTTTAATGGGTACAGTTGTGGGGTTTTTTTTGGTTGGGGGAAGGAAAGACAAGATCTTTGGTGATGTACACCCATGAAGAAGTTGGTTTATCTATGTGTTTGTACAGAAGCAGAAGAGGAGTGCTGTTAAAATTTCTGCTGGTTGAGGTGAAATATTAATGGCAGCTAGCAAGTAAGTAGTAACAGTGAGCATTAAAAAGAAGGTGAGGTAATACATTAGTACATCACAGTGATTTTAACTTCCATGTTAATGTAGGCACAGGTTTACATGACTAAAATAACATATGGACACATTGCATATTTTAAGAATGAAAGCAAGATGGTGTTTGAATGAAGCAGAGCTGCATTTTTTAACAAGTATTTGCATTGTGTATAATAGTAAATTACATTGCTAATGAATAATTAATCAAGCACAGTAATTGGGGAGAGCGGACTCACAGGGAAATCCTGCAGTAACACGGTGCAAATCTTGGTTCTGAAGTTGATAGACCTGCTTTGTACTTCTGAGAACGCAGTCAGTAGTGTTCCTTCTAGTCTTTCCTAGCTATAGATGTTCACTGCCAGTGGGGAGTTGAATGGTTCTGAATCCCAGAGGATCATCTCTTTGTAACAAAAAAAGCAGTACTTACAAAATGTGTGATTAAGCATACAACATCACAGCAAGAAATGTGTAGTACATAGATTTCTTTTTTGAAGTTGCAACCTTTGAACAGTATTTAATAAATAATGTATATCTAAAGCTAATGTTTTATACTAAGCTTTTTTCTTAAAGTTCACAAGGCAGATATCTTCATTTATCATATTGAAATGCATTTAAATCTATTTCTTTTGTCAGCAAACACTGGATCTTTGCAGTCCACGACTAGGTTTTTAGATAAGGTATACTAAACTTCTTCCCCTCCCTCCCCCAATAGTGCAAAGATTAAAAAATGTAAACCATAGCAAGTTTACTATGGAATTTTGGCTGGGCAGGATCCAAAAATGGCTGTTGAGGGAACATCTCGAAAAGCAGTAAAGTACAGTGTTGCTGTACAGAATATAAATGAGACAAAAATATTAACAAGGAAGGATTTTTATTTTTCTTTTTTTTTTTTTTAACACAAAGTAATCATGTGTAAGCTGATGAACATAAGTTGGAATGTTGGCTATCATTTCAATTAACTTCAATCTGTTTCAGGTCGTTTTGCTTTCCACCTTTGGAAGCCATTGGAGCAGGCAATTACAGAAACAGCAAAGAGGATTTCAACTTCTGTAAGTTTAGAGATTACTTTCTACTATATGATTTTATATTTCAAGTATTTAGAAAAGAGACGTTTTATGTTAAACACAGTAAGTGCCACTTAGGTTTTTTTTTTTTTTTTTCCTAGGATAGGGGTGCTCCTTATTTGTGTATGTTCTGGCATATTATCTGGTATATTTTAAACCCCTGTGGATGAAGCTGTATCAGAAGATGTTTGTGAGTTTGATAAACAGTTCTGAATTTTGTGGTGATGTTCCATGTTTCAGAACTCTTTGCTAGTAAATGTATGATAAATTGTTGAAGTCCACTGTGAGAAAATAACTAATTTCTAGAGATTACAAAGGAGCAACATGCAGTTTCATTTCAGGAAGCTAAGAATGAAAGAATTTAAGTCATTTTTCTCTCAGATACAGTGTTAAAAATAAAGCAGACAAATTGATAAACTTCTAGGAAAGGTTGCCATAGAGATGGGGGAGCTCGTTTTCTTGTTCATATGAGAGTTGCCTTTTTTTTTCTTCCCCCATCTAATCTGAAATTTTAACCAAGTTTTTGTTCTTTGTTTTGCCCTACATATTTTACAAGTATATTAATGAGGTAATAAATCAAGAGGTAGAGTGTTGTGAGAAGAGCATATGCGGGGAATATTCGAGAGCACTTACTTTCTGCTTCAGTGGCTATACTGTCCTCTGGTAAATAAATATGTTCCATTCCTGTTTGATTAAAGTAATTCCCAGAGAGGTAGATGTCTGCTTGTGGCAGTGTATTCTTTCAGGGTTCATAGTCTGTGAATGCTTCACCACAGTGGAAGGAGCACAATTTCCCTCTTACACCGATGGATGAGGGTGTTGAGGGAGTAGCTGTTGCAGATTATTATTTCCTGAAAAATACATTTTAAGTATTTTTTTGTTAAAAAAGTGATCATTAATATTGTTCCTGTTAATGTGAGGCTCATTGCAGCACAGAGCCTGTCTGCAGTGTATAGACAGATCCTAGGGTCCAAATTAATTTGCCATCAGTACTTCATGTTCATGTGCTGAAACTCCAGGTTTCATCAATACAAGCTTCCTGGGGAGGGAAGGACTGAAAACATGGGCTGTCCTCTTGGGGCTGGTCCACATTTGTTCTTAATTGTGATGTGTATCAGCCAGAAACAGGCCTTCCGGATCGGTTTTTGCTTTCTGTCACTTTATTGCTTGCTGTTGTGAGACCAACACCGGTTTTTGGGTTTTTTTTTCTCCTTTTCAAAGTAAATATTTGAGAGATTCCCAAGCTGCCTGCCAAAACAGCAGAGGGGACTTTAGGTACTGGGAATTAAATTGCTTTCACATGATACAGTCTGACTTGCAGGCTTGCTAGAAGTAGCTAGCGATAAGGACATGTGGCTTCAGAGTAGGGAGTGCTTCAATCTTCACCTTCCCTCCCCTGCAGTTTTACTCCAGCATTTAGTCTTCTATCCATTTGTAGACGTAGGCTAGAGAATCTAAATTCAGAAGTGTTCACATAAGAAAGCAGACGGTGACTTTTTATCACATTGAAATATGACATGTTGCTGCACAGAGTGTCTGTTCCTAGGAAACTGTACCCTTCAATACTGGTATACTGGCTGAGCTAGGGTCATTACAGGCCTATCGCATTTTTACCACAGTGACTTTCAGAGTCCTGCAGAATTCATGATCAACCATAAAGAGCAACCAGGAGCTTCTGCACTATTGGTGTTCCTAGTCCCTGGAGCTGCATCCTCTGTTTGCCTTTGCATCCTGCCTCATAGCCCAGATTTGTATGTTGATTTCCAGTAGAGTACGTGTCTTCTGTTATTCTATTTCGGAACTTGAAAATACAGGTTTTCAGTGTAAGACAGGATCTGCTGAGTGCAATAAAAATTCTCTCTTCTTGTTTGCCATTAACTATATGTATTTGTCAGCTTTACATTTGTGAGGGTAGTGATAATATTTTTCTTCTACAGTCATAGTCCAATTTTAGGACACTTGTGTAATTCTTAGCCAAAATCAGTTGTTCTTTACTACTCTACAGCTACTACTTTCTTGGATTGTATTTTCTTCCAAGTGTTTTTCTTCTCCCGTTAACAATCAATTATTACCTATTTATAATTTTTCATTAAACAATACAGAAAATAAAGGTCAAAAGATCCTCTGTAAGTGCTTATTGTCCAAACTTCTTATTTCAGTGGCTTTAAATAATTTTGTTTGGAGAATTTGAAGCTGCTGAGTATTATTTGTGGATTAGCACTTTGATCACGTTTTAAAGCATACCCACCTCTAAACTCTCCTGACAATTTAAATCAAGCAGTTAATACTTCTACCTTTGCTTACTGGAGGAAGAATCTCACATTAAAAATTAGTGCCTAGGTTTAGTGTTACTTTGCTGGTTTCCTATGGTATTTAGAGTTACCTAATTTTCAGTAGTTACTCTAGCTTTCTAGAATCAAACCCTGTCCCTCATCACCTCCTTTTTGTTTTTGTTGTTGAGGTTTTTTTGTTTTTGTTTGAGAGAGACTGTGAAGCAGCTGGCTGTTTCAAAGCTAGCTTGTTCTCTCTGTAAGCCCCCATTCTTCCTCCTCTCATTTGCAACTGATGTGTGTCCTGTCCCCGTCATCCCCCCTCCCCGTTTGTAGTAAAAATCATAGTTTGTGTTGGTTGTAGTCACACAAAGTAATCCAGATTCCCTAGTAAGGAAATAATAGTAAGGAAAAACAAGTAGAAGTGGTACATTTATTTTGAATTTCTACCTCTCATTTAACTTTAACTTACGGCAGTTAAACATATATTCTTAAATATGACGTGTAAATGCTGCTGTCATTTAGCTCTGAAGTTCTCTACCATCTTTTTTCTGTGGAGAAAGACATGAGAGGAAACACTGTCATTTCCCCTCTATGACAAGTTGTAATGCTAGTTTCCAGAGAAACGCTTGTTTAGTTTGAACTTAGTTTTGTTACAGGCGACACAAATGCCAGTGACACTGTTTTGTTTCTGTTTGTAGTGACAGGAATCTGTTGCCGGTAGAAGGTGCGTAGCACTGTCATTTGGCTTTTCTTCCTTAGGCAGACCTTAATGCTGCTAATTATAATGTTAATATTTCCTGAAATGTGGAATTAAAAGAAAAGGAAAAAATTCAATAGCGTTCATTACTTTTCTTTGTTGAATCACTGATATCGGAGGTTGGAAGTTAGACAGAAGATACTGAAGATAGAAACAGCAATTCTAGGCAAAATGAACTGTCAAAGTACTTAAATACCACAATCCTGAAAATTCTGCATTCCAGAAGAAAATGGTGTCTTCTATAGCACTTAGAGATCTTTGCACTATGTTTCCCTTATTGGATCTGATTCTGCTCAGATTCACAGTGTTCTGAATTGAGAGGTAAGGGTAGCAACCATCTCTCTTGGCCTTCATTAATAATGCAATTTGCAGTCCTTTTTTTTCAATTGAAGTTAAGGAAGTTGAAGTTGATCTCAGCAAATTATAGGTTATACTATAATACAGCTTCTAAATAGTTTGATAGTTTGTTATTATAGTTTGGGGGTTTTGGTTGTGGTTTTTTTTTCCTTCCAGTGTTTGTTACCATTTTAAGTGGAGAACTATATTGGTGGTGGAACAACACATACAGTTTTCAGAAAAATTCACTACTTCATGTTATATGATGGATGAAAAAGTCTCAGTTACGGAGTTTTGAACCTCTTACCTGGCGTTGAAACAGTGATATGCTTTCCCTGTGCTATGCCAGGAAAAGTATCTTGAAAATGTCACAATCCAAATGGGTTGGATTTTCTTAGCTGACTGCTTTTGTGAAAATTTGCAAGAGTGAATAGACATTTGCAGAGCAAGTCTAGCCATTTTCTGTTTCCCCACCCCCATCCTCCCAAATCTATGAATAGTATTTGTTCAGGAAGCAGAATTTGCTTACATAAGTTGCTGAACAGTAATCACATGCAAGGAAACAAAGTAAATTAAATGATAGGCTGTCCCCTCATCCCAAATAGTATAAAGAAATGGAGAGGTTATGTCAATGTCTTTTCCAGTACAGAATTTGTTTGCAATAGCCAGAGTTAATAAATAACCCAGTCTTTGTCTGGAACTGGTTGCTCATTGAGGAGTTCTCGTAACAGAAAATATCTTGAGTATTGTTTCATTTTATTATGGCCATTGCTTAGAATTTACAACTGGGGGTGGGGAGGTACGGTCGGGCAGGGGGAAGCTTTGCTTTTGATAGCATACAAAAGTTATTTAATTAGGGAACTAGAAATTTGTGAAGATGTTTCATAAAACGAAGACTCAATGAATCTCCCCCCTTACTCTAACCAATGGGAAAAGTAGCTTTTATGCCTAATTTCCTTTTACTTTAAATTCTGTTTAGGATCAAAATCTTAATTTAAGAATTGATTATTCTTGTTACATGCTTCACTTCTGAGGAGAAAATATTTTTACTTGATGACCAATTCAACAAACTACTTTTGTTTGTGTGCCAAAGGGCACAGACAGAATTTTTTTTTATTCTTCTTGGAAGTGCACCGAATCAAGGCTTCCTAAGGTTAGAACAGTGTCAAGGAAGTGGGCTTTAAAAACATGAAAAGGTGTTTCTGAATGGAAGCCTGTAGCCATCCCCCTCTATTCTCTTATTTCAAATGGTATTTTAGATAAAATCTACTAAGAACAGAGATGAGCCATGTTAGAGATAATTCAAATATTGCTCTTCTCGACATGAATAGTGAACCAGTGTCCTCTCCTCCTGTATTAGAGTTGTATGCCAGAGTTGAAGGGCAGAGAAGAATTAACCTTTTCAGAAATCCATCTGCACCTAAGCTGCTTTGGGAGAAGTTCTGGAAGACCTTTCAGAGGACATTAAAATATACTTTTCTCTCCTGGCTGTAGTAATTGTACGGCATCGTTGCAAATTTCTGTGCGTTTCTGCCTGCTCAAGGGTGTTATCTGGTGGTCATTAAATTATTGGCATTGTTTCCTTGTAGAGGACTGGAGGAGCCCTGTGTGTTCCCTTAGTGTTACATACTATTAACCTGTAATGTCGATGTGCGCTGTTACAGACCTGTTTTGTGATACCCTGTGGCTATAGAAGGGGTTCCTCAACAGATTTTTGTTGCAGGCATGACATGTGCACAGTTGCTTCAGCTTTGATACCTGAAGTGTTATGGTAGTGGTGATTTTGTGTATGGTTTAGGGTGGGAAGAAAGAAGATAAAATCAGTTCCAGATCACAGCAGCACACCAGAAATGCTTTGCTGTGGCTGTGTGTGACTTAAGGGTAGCAATAGGTGAGGTATTTCTGACCCATGCTTTTGGGTGAATGTCACTCCTAAGCTTAATTAAAGGCTTTGCTTAGCTATCATAGGCAGAGCCCTTTAAATGCTTTAATGCTTTTGAAATTACATAAGAGAGAGTTTGTGTAAACATAAGGCAAAATTATCACTGAATATGAATGGATATATTTAGTGAGAAAAGTATTTTATTAAGGGGTAAACACATCTTTTACTTGAGGGTAAAAGGAACACTTCAAAATAATCTCAGCTCTCAGGCCAGACTTCCCTTTGATAGCAACAAAAGAAGCTTATTTTTTCCCCAGGTGATAGGTTTTGCATTGAGGAAAAAAACTTCAGTCTTGTTGAGTGATTTCTCTGTGCCAGTCCCCAAAGGCAGGCTGTCTTGGAGCTACATCTGCTGCCTCTGGGACTTGTGCAGCTTAGGCTATTATTTGTGTAGCAATGGGCTAGTCCCTAATCCTTCTCATAGAAGCATTTACATTGAGGTCATCACTGCTAACCGTCAGTGGCGGTTCAGTAATTCTTGTTCATTTGGGTTTCTTTTAGATTTAGAATACATTTAAGGCTGACAAAATATACATGTGACCTATTGCCTAGAAAATTAATTGTTGTAATGATTACTCTCATCTCCACCGCCTTCTTTTTGATGTTCTTTTCCCACTTGTGTTTTTTCTCCCCTTCCTAAAACAGTGGCTAAAGTCTTATATGCCAATGAATTTTTAAAAACTCACTCCAGATCCTGTGTCTTCTAATTGACATCAGTGTCTAGGAAAGGATGTAAAGGCAAAAGTTGGTTAGGATTTCCCCATATAGTCTGTTACTTTCCAGTGTTCTCCTGCTGAATGATTCCTGAAAGAGGGGTTGTGGCTTTATGCTAAGCCTTTTTTTGGTGTTGGGGGTGGGTGGTTGTTTTGTTTGTTTCTTTTTGCTTCTTTTTCAGGGTTCCTTCAAAGAACTGTTGATTTAATTTTTGAAGTAACATTCCTTCATATGAAAACACATATTGACTCAGTGTATTATACTTACCTGTTCTTACGCTTTTATAGTTGTTTCTACCTACTTTCTTTGTAGAAATACCTGGACTTCAGAGTGATTCTAATTCCTTGGATGCCAGAGTACAACTTTTGTCATTTTCCATTGTGGTGGGACCAAAGCTGTTCTAAACAAGTTTCCCGCTTTCTCTTCCTTGCCCTCCCCAACACAAATACACACGCTGTACCACTCTATGCTAGTATGTACTTCTATTGTGGACTTTTTTGCCTGAAGGCAGGATTTTAATGGTTGTAGCTATTAATAACTCTTATTAGCAATAGAAGATGGAAAAAACTACTGATAGTTATTTTGAAGTTGGTTTTTATATGTGTTAACACCCAAGAGAAGTCCTTTCATATTATCTGGTTTGTAATCGTTCCATACCTTCAAAATAAATTATAAATAAATGTAATGCTCTGAATGAGGTCATATAAATATGATTTAGGTCCTGGGACCTTGTAGATTAAACTAATTATTGCTTGTTTTCCCTTTCTTCTTTTTAGAGTCTTTCATTGTACTACAAAGGAGGATTTGAACAGAAAATGAGTAGGCGAGAAGCTAGTCTTATTTTAGGAGTAAGGTAGGTGTGTTGTATTAATATATTTTTGTTTGGCAAGTATTGAATGAAGATGCACATTGTGAGAATGTGGAATACTCGTGCCAAAATAATAACTTTTAAAAAAGGACTTCTGATGACTTGTAAACCATGCTAATGTTCTGCTTAAGCTAAAAAGCAAACAAAATGCTAATAAAACATGTGACTTTTGTTTGGCTTGAAGGCATAGTAACATATTGCAGTGGAGAACTGGTGCTCTAGAAATAATCAGAATAGCACATACTGTGCTAGTTAGTGTGATCACGTGGCCTGGTCTCAACCCCCCCCCCCCCTTGAGATAAGTAATATTGTAGATTATATTAATAAACGAGGAAAACAAATCAATTTTGCTCATTTTTTCATGAGTCAGTAATATTATTTTTTTCTTTCTCCCTTCTGATTCATATGGATTTAAAAAGTTACAGCATATTCCAAACAAAAATGCTTGGAGAGACTTGTCATTTAGAGGAGGTATGGGAAATAATTTCCAAGCTGAGTATTCAATGGATTTTTCAATGGATTTTTTCAAAAACATTTGGATGGTCAACGGTACCACACACCTGTTTTCTGTGAAGCAGGTGGTAAGTCTGATGGCTTTCCAGATGAGAGGAGTAGATCTGACCCTAGTAGATTTCGAGGTTATGGTTTAGATTAATTTTGAATTTTAAGGTTTAAGAGGAAAAAAAAAAACCCAAAACCAAATCAAAAACAACCATAAGGAGAATGGTTTTAATTATCCCCAGAAGAAATTATTTCAGGTGGTGAAAACTGGGACTTGAAATGCTGTTCAGGGTGCTGTTTGTGTTTATTTTTAACGTAATGGAAATTATGCAGTTTTAGTATTCATTTTAAGAAGTTGTATTATAAACCCATTACATTTATTTGAAATACTACATGCTTGCATGCTGAAGAAGAGATTTATAGGAATGCTCTTCAGAAATACTTCCATTGGCCTTTGAGTTTGATAATGTATTAACACCTTATAAGGGCAAATTCAGTGATATTCTAGAGTAGCATGTGGCAGCTTACAAAAGCGTGTATACAGTGGTGATGCCTAGCTTGAACGCTGCTCATGTGAATGTCTGAAGTTTCATCACATTGGTAATCAATCCCCTTTAATTTTTAATTTTAATAGCTTGAGTCTGCACTGGGAACAGTGACACTGCCTGTTGTGTTTAGACTGAGTCTTGCAAACATCAAGGCTTAATGAGATTTAAGTTCTTCTTTAGGCTCAATCCTTTATAACATTTAATTGTGTAGAACCATGGCTGATATCTTTATAGGAAATACATTGTTTAAACACACTTTTCTAGACCAGTTTTAACTTGCTGCTCACTGCATTACATATATATATATATAAATGCCACCAAGAAGAAAAAAGAAAAAAAGGTAAGTTGTGGTTTTTTTAGAGTTATGGAAAATGCCAGAGTATGCACAAACTAGATTTGTCTGGGCCCTGATCTAATTATTATAACACTTGTCCTCTGTGTCATCACTTCCAAGTCATATTAAATTCTGAGGCAAAGACGTTTCTTCAGTATTTCAAGTATTGAGTATGCATGGGTAGTATACATAATAAATACAAGCCATGATAAAGGTGACCATTTAATGGTAGCTTTTAAATTTCAAATATATTGCCCCATTAAACATCTCAAATATTATTCTCTAACAACCATCTTGTGAGATTGCAGGAGTTTTGGTAGAAACATGCACGTGGGTTACTTCTATTTAAATGATATAAAAGGTATCCAAACCTACCAAATACTGTATTGGAAATATTGACTTATCTTAAGTTTTAATGTTCTTGCGTTAGTTCTTACGAAGCAGCACTGATTACTGAAATTCAATGTAAACATAGCAATAATATTAATTATGTGCTCTGTACAAGAAACTGTTGATGGGAGAGATGGGGGAATGAGATTACGTGGGAGGTGAAAATGTTAGGAGTGTTTTCCAAACATTAGACAAAATAGGTGTTAGCAAAATATAGCTGTCCTAAGTATAATGGTTTACAACTATCAAATCCCTACACTGAACTTCTGAGGTTAGAAAATATGTCTGAAAAGTGTGAGATAAAATTTTCTGTATTATATGATTTCCTCTGTGAAACAAGATGCATACTTCTTTCTTTACACAGGAAATATTTGTTTGTTAACGTATGAAAATATATATGCGCATTAGTTAAAAACATTTAAATAATAATTCTTAAATGACATTAAAAAATTAGGTTATCACATTAAAAAATAGTACAATATACACAAACATACTTAATGTTTAATCATTGTGGCTTTGGGTTTCTTTGTTTTTTTAAAAAAACTTATTTGATTTGTAAACACAGCTTATTACACAGGTAGTCATGTGATTATAATGTTTATATGATTTATATGCCTATAATTACATGATCATAAGACCTTTCAAGTTGGGACAGACCTCAGGAGGTCTCTAGTCCTACCTGCTGCTCTAAGCAGGGCCACCAGTGGGGTCAGAGCAGGT
>JAVJGJ010000014.1:32499273-32510033 GCA_035590215.1 Microhierax caerulescens | reverse complement strand
GCATGTCACCCCATTGGTCCCCCTGAACGTCGGCCCTGTATTGACTCTTCCCACCAAGGTGATAGACTTCTCAGCCAGTTAGTAATGTTGGAAGGCAGCATGACGTTGGAGTGGCTCAAGTTGTGAGGCTGTACCATTCAACAGAACTGTGATTTTGACATTAAAAGTTTTTTGGTAGTGATTTAAGAATCTTTAGAGACCACTCTGTGCAATAAGCAATACCTTATATCTAAGGCAAATTGATGTAAAACACCATTGTCACCATTGCTTCTTGGAGCAGTACAGCGTGATTTTCCATTATATGGAACTGCAAGTTTTCCACAGTTAACACTCTAGCCATCTGAGTTTCTAAATGTGATATATCAACTTTCCTTTTTTTAATTATTAAACAACAACTTTACAAATCAAAATAAAGATGATTGATATTTCTAGCTGTATGATAAGAAATTATTTCGTTTTTTATTTGTGTAGTTCCAGGCCTTTCACCCTCAGTTTAATTAATATTTTCTGGGTTCCTTTCTGTTCCATTGAAATACTCTTTTTGTATGCAGTTCTATGAACTATTTTTGCAACATATCCTAATTTCCCTGTGACAGAATAATAATTAGAGGTTGTTTACTTCGGGAATTTAGTTAGGCTGATACCTTGAATTCAAACTGTATCTACAAAAAGATTAATTAATTGAATCATCACTGATTAAGAATTCACCTGGAGTGGAAAACACTGCTTCAGTTCTGCATGCTAACAAATCATGAAAAACTGAACCATTCGGACTGTCCTTTTGCATATGATAGCCTTACTGGTTTGGCATACTGCATCCATAAGTGGTTATTTGTCTGTTAAGGTGCATATTTAATTTAGGCCAAGTACATATTTTATGTATCTGTCATTGAATGAAACAACATTATGTAGCACTCTTAAATCAGCGTGTCCCTGAATGCAATACATTGAAGAGCTTTGCAAAAATAACAAATACACGTTTGTTTTCAGGCCCCAGCAGAAAGAAGAATTATTTATAGGAGCTATAAAAATATTTACAGTAGAACAAAATGTGATAGTATTAAATACTTGTTTTGTCACTGGTCATATGAACACTTATTTTCTAGGAGGAAAAAAATGTGTTTTCTGCATTTAATGATAAGAATAACCAGCTAGAAACACCATAGAGCTGCCTTTTTTTTTTTTCTTTTTTTTTCCCTAAATTGTTTGTTTTAGATTAATGGATACATTGTGTTTAAAAAAACAAAAACAAACCCTGAAAGGTATTTGTATGTTTCAAGTACACAGGCTTTTTAAAAACATCCTTAGTGTGTTTCACATGCCTTTGTTACTGTTACTTCCTCAGAAATGCAGTTTATGTTTTGTCCACAAGATGGTGAAAATCTCAAGATTTAATTATTTTTGAAGCGAGTATAAACTATAATTTATAGCCTGAACACCGTGGCATTTATGTAAACATTTTGATTTATTTTTGCAGTCCATCTGCTGGCAAGGCCAAAATCAGAACAGCCCATAGAAGAATCATGATTTTGAATCATCCTGATAAAGGTAAATAATTACTATTTTTCTTAACCAAAGCTGGAAAGAAAGTGGCTTAAATGAGATCTTTTAAGTTTACTGTTTGTGTAAATAACCACACTGAGTGCAAATGTATGTTATTTATAGACTTGAGCTTCTCTCAGATAAACCAGGCTTTATGAACCACAGTGCTACTACCCATCTTCCTTTTAATATTGTTTTCTATACTTGTGCTGCTTCAGTTAAAACTATGAGCTCACGGACAAGTCTTCCACACCTTAAAAACTGTACTACAAAATAAGAAAAAATTAGCTGTAACATTTTTACATTAAACTGAAATTCCTGTTTTGAACTGAGATGGACCAGTCACGTGTGAAAGTAACTTTATGTGGAGAAATGTTCTGTAGTCACTACATCATTGATGAATTTCAGACTTCCTGGAATTTGCTTGGAAAAAATGTAAAGCTAGGCACTGTTGCTTTACTGGCCAGGTTTTTAATGTAAATTTATCTTACAGAAAAGCTATTATTATAACTTTAACTACACTACAGCTGGTTGAAAAAGAAAGCCCATATGTTCATTGCTGTTTCTACTTTCAAATAACAGATGGTGAAGAGTTGCACTGTATTTCGGAAGTCAAAAGGGGAAATCGAAGGGTTTTTATATCTTTTTGACAGAATTATATGGCTCCCTGCCAGCACCCCAATTTAAAAAAATGAAAAAATAACTGTGACCACTAGCCATGGGAAGTATTTAGTCGATCCTTTTCTTTGCTGTCTTACCCCTCAGTTTAATTAAAATTTGTCCTGCTTATTCAATTGCACACTTTGTTTTCACACTTTCTATTACGTATAAGCTGCACAGACATAGAAGAGAAATTCTCTTCTGTATTTCTAATGTGTTAGGATGGTCAAAGGCCTCTTAACCACTTGAGTACCTATTAGGTCAAAAATTTTTTATAATTAATTTCAGAGTTTGTTATAGCAGTACTTGGAGACTTGAGCCAGAACCATGAATCTCTGTGTGGATGTTGAGTAGACCTAGAGAGGCAGCTCCTGTTGCAAAGATCATACATTTTAACGACCCACTCTTTCAGCTGTAATGCACCTGCAGCTGCGCACAGTCTATGTTTGGGTGGATGTAGTGAGCCCTCCTGTGTGCTATTAAGATGGAGCATTTTCTCAGTAGGAACACCAGTTGAAGGGATTTGTGCCTCTGTGCTGCCCCTGCAGCTCTTCTGGCATGGCCATAGAAAAAAAAGCTTGTGTAGTGTCTTCAGCTACAGAGCAAGAGCCTGGAGTAATCTTGAACATGTGGCATCACAGAGAGACTTGTTTGCTTATGTATGTATCTTGATTTCTTCTGGCTGTGCGTAGCACAGATGTGCTTTTAAAAATAATATTCAACATTAGAACGTTACTTTAATATATCACCAGCTAGATTTGGTAGAAGAAAGGTCAGTAATTACAGATGTTAAAAGTTACAAATTATCTGAGATACAAAATGTTGAAAAGAAAATTATTAGAAATAAAGAGGAAACATAGTTTGCATAATATCATCCCCAGTGAGCACTACTAAAATGGTTGCGTATTAACCTTTACAGTTCAGTTTTAAAGTGTTTTTATATTGATACATTTTATGTTAATTTATCATTTACTAGTTTTGTGAAAGAATATTTGCTCACAGAAAAAGAGGCAGAGAGATGCCTTTTTGGGCTTGCCCTAATTACAAACACTTAGGCAATCATGAGATTGAATTTTCTCTCATTGGAGGGCTCCAAAATTAATATGGCACTTAAGGATGTAAATGTAGTGAAAACACTTCCAGCACATTTGAATTTACTTTAAGATCCTGCCCTCTAGACATGTAGAAAATCAACGCACATTTTAAAAGTACTTGGGACACATTGTTTATTGCAGTTTTTAGTCTTTACTGTCTGTTTGATCCTCTTGTCTACTCTTTGAAGGAAGCAGTACCTAATGTAGTAAATCCTATTCCTAACTAAAAAGCTAGTTGGTTTAAAAACAAAGAAGAAAAATATTTTTGTTTTCCAGTAGTCAATTCTCTATCCTTCCCCTGCTCTACCTCACTTTCCTCCAGTGTGTCTTAGTTATTAGGGCTACATTCAAAGAAAACCAAAACTCGAACAAAAGAACTCCATTACTTTTTCCAGTTGTTTTATTACACCATGAAATTATTTAAGAATTTGGATTTCTACAGGTATATTCTAAAAAAGTCTTTAAGAAAGCCTTGCCTTTTTGTTTTTATTTACATGTGTCTACAACTAGTTCTGTGTGCTTCTTCTATCATAATCTTTTTTGATGAATAGAATAGAATGAATGAAGTGATGAATGAAAAAATGATTGAACAGATGCCTTGGAAAAGGCTATTCAGTGCACAGTACTGCTGGAAACACATTTTCCTGTTAAAAAAATATAGGTGTATTATTGTGAGTGGTAAGTTACTGATACAGACCTTGTAATGTTGTTTTTGGTGACTGTAGGCAGATGGTTGGCACTCAAGGGGAGAGTAAAAAAAAAAAAAAACCACAAAAAGACCGCTGAACTGTAATCAGATTGTTAGATGGAGCGTAAAGCAATGACAGTATTCAGGACTAGAAGTTAGAAGGCGTACCATGTTTAAATAGCTTTAATGTGATGGTTTCTGGCTGGTGATTCTGGCATCTAGCATAGGAGAGGCTTGTTGTGTGTGAGTGTCCATGTGCACAAACTTACTGATTTTTTTAATGTTAAATTTATATATAAGATTTTACCTCTTGGTTTTTGGGGTCAGTGGAGATAATAGATGTCAGCTTTGGATGAGTGTTCAAGAGAGCTGACCTTGCATACATTTGCAGCAGCATTACGCTGCAAATCTAAATGACGCTGATGTAAAGTGATTTCAGATTTCAGTCTTATCTCTGAGACAAATTGTTCAGCATTAGTCTTCAGTGACTTCAGTTTTGATTGCATTTCTCATGTTTCCTTATCAATTAGTTTATATCAATGTCATTTTTTAAGCAGTTGTATGGAAATGTATTTAGGAAGAGGGAGCTAATAAGTGAGTAATAAGGGAATACTGCAAGTGAAGTAGTCTGATACTTAATACTGATGTGTAAATGTTATTCTTTTCCCCTTCTTCTTCTCAGGTGGATCACCTTACTTAGCAACAAAAATAAATGAAGCAAAAGACCTGTTGGAATCCAGTGCCAAAAACTGAAATCCCAAGCCTTGGGTCGTAGGAGATTCAGCAGATATATTGTGCAACAGCTTTCGTATCTACTTGCTCTGCACAGTTCCTTAACACCACATTGATTGTTCCTATTTATTTTCACAATTAAAAGATTAATATTATTTAAAAGCAAAACTGAATCTTTTATAGTTATGTACAGTTATGCTTCTGTGAGGAGCAGGGAGTTGGACTTGATGATCCTTATGGATCCCTTCAAGCTTGAGATACTCTATGATTCTGTCTTAATTTTAGTGTATTTTTACTGAATTATAATCCATTACAAGTTTTAAAATGTTCTCTTACTGTGTGTGTTCTTCCTCATATATGGTTGCCTCTTTCATTCAACTTTTGGAGCTTTTTAAAATTTTTTAAAATAGTCCTAAATATAGGGGTTTTTTTCTTCATTGATGAAGACTTCATAGAACCATAGAATGGTTTGGGTTGGAAGAGACCTTAAAGATCACCTAGTTACCAGCCCCTCTTGCCATGGACAGGGACACCTTCCAGTAGACCATGTTGCTCAAAGCCCTGTCCAAAACTAGTCTTGAACACTTCCAGGGATGGGGCATCCACAATTTCTATGGGCAACCTGTGCCAGTGTCTCACCATCCTCATAGTGAAGAATTTCTTCCTTATTTATAATCTAAATATACCAGAAAATAAGTGACAAAGTATTGTGTCACAGGAAATAGTCAGATCCCCTACAGCAGGTTTTCAGCATCACCTTACACTTAAATCTGTTAATTTGTGAAATGGTAGGGTTTATTCATGAGTACAGTTTCAGAGCTGCAACTCAGAACAAAATGACTAATGTCAGTACAGACTGCAGTTTCCATTAGCTGTATATATGGGGTTTGGAGATACAAAGGAAGTCTTGGTTTTGGTTAGTTCTTTTGCATATTAAAAGAAGTATGAAATTGTCAAGTAATTATCCTGACATGGTTTTACTTCAATTCACAGTGTATGTTTGTTCTGTAGCAGCTGTGGTGTTGCAGGGGTTTTCATGGCAGTGGAACTGAAGAAGGTGGGTCCACGTGGCGTGGAGTTCAGGTGGATTTTATAGGCTGCAATTGTCTAGGTCAGTCCAGTCATGTCAGGCTGGTGTAGAACTGTTGTAGCAGAGAACAGACAGGACTGTACCCCTGATGACAGTTCCTTTGGTTATGGCTCTGGGTGGACTTACTTGGTTAGTTCTCAGGTAATTCTGACAGCTCTGCATTATGTTTCGTTTCCCAAAGTATCATGCATACCTCCTTATGTAGCACCCTAGCAACCTAGTGCTGACTTTGGGGACTACTGAGGCTGGTAATGTCTGACTTAAAAAAAGCTATAATTGACAGTTAAGGGTAGGTGCCATTTGGTACTTGGCTGCTGCATATTTCTACTTGTAAGTTGGCTGCAGGTGAATTAACTCTCCTAAGAAGATGATGATGAGATGAGACAGTCTAGTAAGTTCAGTGCAAGACTGAAAAACCTTCTAGTATCAATGCAGACTCGTATCATTTGAAGTGCAGCAAACAACTTGCTAAAGTGCTACAGATGTAAAATTTAGATATTCTGTTCCCGAGGTTATTTAGCCAGAGAAAAGTGGTTAAGAGCAGTTAAATAATTAAAGCATCCAACCTCATATCCACTAGAATATGTGTTTATCTTTACCCAGTGGTGGATGTCCAGATTATATGGATTTTTCCTTGAAAGGAAGAAATACGATTTTATTTTTTTTATCAGGTTCCTCCCACTTTGTCACAATTTCTTTTCATTAAAGAGAGAAGAACAAAAGTTTAAGATGACCCTGAAAGAAAACACTAACTTTAGGAGACTTAGAGACTTCTCTACAGTTAGGGTGGTAAGACATACAACACAACTTGACAGAAAAAAGGCTGCAGAGAAGAACCTGCATGGGAATGGGCATACACTATAGAGTACTACACTTCTGTCATTTAACTAATTCTTTAATACAAGCAGATTTCATTAGAAGATAATGGACTTTATTCGTATGCAGTAGCCTTAATTGTGTTGTGTTTTAAGTTAAAAAAAGGAGTAGCCACCAATTAATGCACATTTAAGGTTAGTTATTCCTTTCACTGGTATATCAATATGTATTAGGGAAAAAAATCATAAAGGTTTTCATTTCGGGAGGAGAGAAGTGAGGTGGTGGGGTTGTTTCTAATTTTCTTAAGTGGAATCTGTAAGTGATCTGAGTCATTGTTCAAAAGCAAAATGGATGTGTATGGTAGGTAGCAAACCCCATTAATTTTGAACTGACTAGCGGTTGTTTTCATATGATGCCTTTTTTCCCCCTGAGTAAAATCAGGTATAAAGAGCTATTCTAAAATATCAGTTGAAACAAATGCATTAAAAATACCATCTTATTATGTTCTTAAAAATTAGTTTTCCATGTCTTTGTAGGAAGTATGGGGTTTATTGTTGTGATATTGTGCTAATAATTTTCTATATTCTATATATCCTATATTCTATATTTCTAATTTTTTTCTATAATTGTGTTAATAATTTTCTTCCTGATCTAATTATTTATATTTGTTTATTTTTGCCAAAACACTTTTTTTTTCTGGCTTTCAGTTATGAGAGAGATTGACCTTCTTAATAAAAAGAAATAAACCCAAGTTCTAGTTCTGCTTTCTCCCTCCTTTCAGAGCAGACTACTGACCAATTAACAAATTAAGAAATTCAGGAGATTAACTGGCCAGTCATATCTGGAACATGGTGTAAAATGAGTGAAACTAATGAATAGTGGTTGTGAAAGCATCACTTTTGTATGTCCAGTGCCACAGCACCGCACGTACAATAGCATTAGTACGTATCTGTGGAAACAACTGATTTTTTTCATCTGTTTACTGGCAAGACTTTGCTTTACCTACTAAATGATGTTTGGAAGGATGAAGATAGGACAGCGAAAGGAAAGGTGTAGTCAAACTAATCCTGTAAATACTGCTTAATTTGTTGTCATTGCTAATCAACGTTGCAGGCTAAGGGAGTGTCTTTGGAGACTGCCTTGCAGAACAACACATGGCTTGGTGCTCAGCTGGGCTAGGAAGAATAGGATAACTACTGGGTTTTAACAGCATATCCTGTTAATTTAACCTTATATATATATATTTAGCCTCTTGGGACCATTTTCTTTACTTCTCAGGTGCAGAAGTCTTTTGTGTAAGAAAATTGCATAGAGGTTGATATATTCTGGTGCAATTTCTATCCATCCATAACACCAGCAACAAGCAAAGTCATGTTTTTTGTGTGTGCACTTTAATGTTCAGAAAGTGTTCTGTAACTTCTTATCTCAAGAATTCCCAGGTAGTTTTCTACTTGTATGGTACCAAGCCTGGGCATCCTCTGTGGGATCAGAAGGCAGGCAGGGCAGGATGCAGTCACGTGGCGTTGCTGTAGGTGATTCCCGGTTTATTTAATGAGGCACAGCTTGCTCGTCTGTCTGGTTTTTGCTTAGTCTGTGGGAGTTTCTGCTTAGTCTGATTTCTAAGAAGTTTCTCTGAAATTTCATTCTTTACCCTTGCCACAACAGACTTAGGCATAGGTCCGCAAAAAGACCCAGTGGAATCTGGTTATCTGCCTGCACAATTGCAACTTGCCAAACCTTTGCTGTCCTAGAATGGGGCTTGGGTAGAATTGAGACATAAATGCAAAGGTATAATTCACAAAACTTTTGCCTCATCTCCTAGGTATTTTTAAAGGTAGAAATTCTCTGTGTGCTTAGATGTAAAGCTACTTCCTTCTTGCCAGGTGTTTGCTGGGTTTCACACCTTTCTCATCCTTAAGGCAGTAGATTACGTGTCCAATGACTTTCCCTGAAAAGCCTGATCCAGTAGCTGTGGTTGTAGGGGGTGCCTCATCAGCCTTGGGGTGAAAATCCTGGTACTCAAAGGAGCCTGGTGATCAAGCTGGGCTGAGGTGGTGGCACTTCACCACGCTTCTTGCAGGAGTTGTGCCTTGCTGCGGAATGGAAGGTTGGTAAACCCTGCCAGATCCCAGGGTCAGGGTACTGGGCTCTGGTCAGTTCAAAACCTCTGAATGGTCTCAAAACAACTTAAAGCTGTTCACCAGGAAAGGTACTGCTAACTTCTTTAGGAGCCTCACTTTCTACATTTTGGACTTTAGGATTTTTCTTTTAATTCACACTCTTCTGTGAGCTTCTGTCTGTCCTGCCTCTCTGTTCTTGACAAGCAGCATGATAGACCACCATTAAATTGCCAGCTACAGCTTCCAGAACTTTTCAGTTGAATGGTGATAGAATTAACGTTTTCTTTGGGTCACAAAGAGCAGGTTTTGGAATGTAGGTTGAAAAGACATATTTGTGAATGGGCATTGTCAGTGATGCCAGCACAGTCTTGGGGCTTTTGAGCGTTGTCATTTCAACGATTGCTCTCAAGCAACAGAATGTATGTCTATATACATGCATGTGTAAGCCCATGTGCTTATACACATACGTACTTCTTTTTAGGATCCTGTGAGGAATTTTGCATCTGTGCTGGGGCTCATTTTTAAAAGAAAATTCTTCTTGAGTTCTTTTTACTTGATTTTCCAAATCAGGTTATTAAAATTTGAGAGTGATAAAACCTTTCTTCTTCATGGGTATATGCAATTTCTGACATACATCTCATTCTTTTAATGACAAAAAAAAAAAATGATGCCAAAGCAAATTACAGGTTTTTATTTAAATTATTGTTGCATAAATAGGAAGCCAATAAAAAAAAAAAATCAAAACACACCCCACCCAAACATCTCCAATGTATGTTCCTTATTGACTTTCTTTCTACCCAATTTCGCTCTGGAATGAAAACATACAAGGTAGTTGTGAGTCTTTACAAGAAATAATGGCATTGTACCTGCCACCATCATTCTGTATTTATACAAGCTATATTTTTACAGATCCGTGTTCCCAATTTTATTTTTTTTTTTATAGATGAGAACATAAAACTTTCTGGAAAACAAAAAAATGCTAGAGCCTTTTGGGGTGTTGTCCAAAGAAAGTTTTCTATTTGCAAATGATTAAAATTTTAGCTACATGTGAAATTTGCTTTTATATTTCATTTTCTCATGTTTTGTAAGTTTATTCGCTTGCTTGGGACATGGAGTAGGAGGGAAGGAGGGAAGGTATTGTGATCTGATGTCTTACTGACTGTTGGTGAACCATGAACCATGCGATGAGAAACTTGTTCTCATAAATAGCTTGAATTGTCAGCCTAGATAGCAATACACCTACTTCCTTTAATACTAGGAAATCACAAAAATATTCTTAGAATGAGAAGTATCATTTTGACAGTGGTAGCATCATCTGGTTAAATATTCTTAAGATATTTCAAGAGTTAGGCGTGGTACACGGAATAACTGCTGTACAGCTTCATGTGACATTAATCGACCCCTGCTGTGCTATTGCAGTTTCCTTATTTTTATGCTAACTTATACACGGAGAGGTTAATTAGAGTGTTGGTTTTTTTAATATAGCAGATATTGCATCTAATAAACTGGGGGTTTAAGTAGTGGCAAAATTCTTCTCCAGAATGGTTCCTCTCCAAAATGGTTGTGTGATTTGAGCGTTGCATAAAGCCTGCTTCTGGATGTAGTGATTTCTTGTGACTGTTGGAATTGATGTGGGGAACTTCCTTACATCTGGCAGGTGAGTGAGCAGTTTGTGTTGCAAGGGTAGTGGAGATGCTAAACATGGAGTGAAGACAATTTAACTAATATAACATAATTAAAGAAACCAAATCAAAATTCTAGTGGACAACTCAATGCATAGAAAGTTGTCTGGATGGCTGGGATCAGAAGGTAGTGGGTGAGGGGTTATACTCTAGACAAAGGTCGGTTTGCCCTGGGTCCTCTCCTGTTTGACAGTTTTGTCAGTGACCTGGAGGAGACTAAGTGCTCTCTCATTAAGTTTACAGATGAAGCGAAACTGCACGAACCAGCCAATATGCTGGAGGACAGGGCTGACATTCGGGGGACCTGGAGAGGCTTCAGGAATGGGGTGACAGGCA
>JAVJGJ010000014.1:32450969-32498617 GCA_035590215.1 Microhierax caerulescens | reverse complement strand
ACCTGCTCTGACCCCACTGGTGGCCCTGCTTAGAGCAGCAGGTAGGACTAGAGACCTCCTGAGGTCTGTCCCAACTTTAGTTGTCCTATGCTATGAGATCCAGTGGGGAAGACAGGGGACAGGGTATAACAGCAAAACAGTCATATCAGAGAACTATCCTGCAATAGTTTTTATGTGTGGTTTTTGTTTGCTTGGGTTTTATAATGTCTGAAGTACAGCTGAACTTAGATGCTTGGTTAAAATAGCCTTGAATGTTTGGAGAGCTGCACAATACCTGGTATTTTAATTCCACTCAGAGGTGGTGTCCTGGAGCCGATGCTGCAGAGGACTCGTGAGTCCAGTCTTGGTGTCACAGGTCAGGTCAGCCCTTTGTTCTTAATACCAGGTTGTTCGGAAACTTTCTTGTCTCCACCAGGCAGAGAGCAAAGACATTCTGCCTTGTGAAACTGCCAGTGGCCTAAACAGGCAGAAATATTTCCTCAAATCATGAGCACCTAGTTAGCAGGTTCAGCAGCCAGCCAGCCCGTAATTGTGTAGTGCTTCCCTCACCAGCGTCAGTGGGAATTACTGCAGTGGGAGCTGCTGTAGGGGACAAATTGATCAGCTAAGAGGGGCTTAAAGATCCGAGTGCTGAGGTTACTGACAGCAGTTTGGGTTTCCTGAATTCAGTACAGGGTACCGCATTCCCAGTTAGGTTTTCTGTACTTGCAGCTAGTGAAGAAGCAGTGGGATTCCCCTCTGAGAAAAAAAAGCCCTTTGCAGGCTCCTATTTGTTGTTTCTCCTGATCTCTGCGTTATTTAACCACCAGCCCACATCACTCTTAACAGCACATAGGTACCATTTCAACAGGGGCCTTAAATACCTGGGAGAGCGAGCTGGAAGCCAGGTGCTGTGCCACAGAGCAACATCTGTGACTTGCTCACACGCTCAGTTGGCATCTTTGTATGCTGATACTACACAAATATTTCAGTCTTTGCTGAGTCAGCCTTGGTCTTTTCCACCACCCTCTTTGTTAGGAATACAACCCTGCAGATGTTTCTGGGGCTCCTGCCATCCCTTCAAGCCATCTTCTCAGTGCCGGTGAAAAGGCCCTCGCTATCCATCTTTTTCCTGGTGCAGCCACTCTACCTCCAGTCTTCAATAATTCATAATCTTACTGGAGGTGCACCAAAATGATTTTAGCTAACTCCAACTTTTTTGGACTGAAGGATAATAAAAATGATTTCACACTAACTAAAGGAAGTCAGTTCATTGGTGAAAGCACTTAAATATAACTTATTAGCTATTCAGGAGGAAGGTTTCATAAAGGTACAATGCATTTATGTATTAAAGTGCAGCTCAGCTCCTGAAAAATGACTACGTAAATAAGCACTTGTCACATCTTATTTTTGTAGATTTTTTTTTTCCTTCTCCTTCTAAATTTGTTTTCTGCTGCTAACTGGATTGCTGTCATGATTTTAACCATGAAGTAGCTGGATCCTGGCCCTAGTGGAGTTAATTGCCAGTGACTTGCACGTGTGTGTTGCCACTGATGAGGCAGTGGTGACCGGTATTTGTATAAGACAGAAAGCACGAGTTAGTGTCTGACCTCAGAAACTTTTTAAGTGTGATGTTTGAGGTTAAAAGATCAGGCTGTGGCCCACTTCTGTAAGTCTAGGAACAAAACCTGTTCGCTAAGAATACTGAGATGTAAAATGTCTTAAACTCTTCCACTGGACTTAACAATGTAGGAGCCTGCACATCCAGTGGGGGGTCCAGAATCACTTTGGCTCCAACAGCACCTGTAGCTCATCTAATTTCCTAGTTTCTTGATGGCTGTTTGGTGTAGGGGCGGTTAGCACCAATAGACTGAATTCTACCGTTGTGCAGAAGCAAAACATAGTTTTGGGGAACCAGAGGTTAAGTCAAGCAAAAATACAGCTGCAGTACTTTTCAAAACTTAGGTGAAGAAGCAGGTGTGGAGGGGGCTCTAGACTACAAATCTGACTGCAGGCATCAGAATTCAAGTTACTCAAATGTTTGGCTCCTTTTATCTATTTTGGATCTGGCTGTTACCACCTTGATACTTGTATACAAAGAATACTTGATAGCACAATCACAAAAGCAATAAACAGCCTTACAAAGGCATAGATCTAAGGTGACTCCTTCAAGCGGAATCTTTCTTTAAGCACGATTTCAATGTCACATATCATAATTGCATCTAATATTAGAGACTGACTTAATGCAACACAATGTCAATGACAGTATAAAGGCAATCATGAACAGAGAACATAACTTAAAAACGTTTGGGGGGATGGAATTCAGCTGGGAGGAATTCTGTTTTTCTCCTAAGCTTCTGGACATTTTGTCCCTGTTTCCATTTTGATACTGGAATCTGCCTGGAATCTCTAAATGTGATTTATTTTAGATTTGGGTGTGGTTTTTTTCCCCCTTCCTCACGCTTGTGAATCTGTCTACTGCTAAGCACTGAAGTCGCAAACTTAAAGCTGGTTAGCATGTTGATTAGATTACCAGCTACTGAGAATCAAATAGGAAAGGAGTTTCTTCTTCTCAGCAACATACACACACAGAGGTCCTGTCGTGTGTGGTTCTTGTTCCTTCCCCTTGGCAAAAAAAAAAAAAAAAAAAAAAAAGATATGTCTTAAAAAACATGACACTAGACTCTTGGCTATATCACAGTTGGAAGGCAGAATGAAAATGTCAGACCTTCCTAAACAACTAGGTGTGTCTATCAGATTTTCTGTGGATGCAGCTTGCAGCAGCATGACCTGCTTATCCCAGCTTAATAGCAGGTAGCTACTGGAGCCCCCCTGGCTTGCATGTGGTTCTCCCTTGCATTAGTGCTTGTGCTGGGGCTGTAATTTCAATGAACCAAGTAACCACACGCACAGGGGCACCCGCAGGTGCTGGAGAGGAGCTGCCTTTGGAAGTGGCACATCTTAGATCTTCTTATGCCAATCACAAACTAGCAACCACCATGTGCTTCAGGTCTGGCTGGTATGTGATCGCTCCCCTGCTTTGAGTCCCCCACCAGAGCGATGGATGCTTGCCTATTTATGCTCAGCTAATGTGACAAAACTTAAGATAGCACCTTACAAAAGCCATGTAACCAAAGCAAATGCAGAACCTTTGCAGAGATTAATGCAGCAGCACAGGTGAGAACAGCATGAGGTACGAGGCTCTGAAACACTGGAGCTTGCCTGGTCTTTTTCTACTCATTTAAAAAGCTTTCCCAGCCACCTCAAAAAAAAAACAGACAAACAAACAAACCAAAAAAACAAAAAAAAAAAACCAACCCCAAAACCAAAAAAAACCCCAAACCAAACAAACCCACCAAAATCCCAAAACCCAACCCCCCAAAAAAACAACCAACCCAGAGATCCAGACAGCATCAGTCAGATACCAGTCTCACTGGTTTGTAGTGAAAGCCAGGTTGCTGGAGCTGCATCTGAGGAAAGCTTTAAAGGTGACCCTACTGGAGCCTAACAATGCCTGAATTGTCAGGATCTCCAATAGATACAAATTCTCTTTTTGTTTCAATGGACTGTAATTCTAATAATGCTTTGAATGTCAGCAGTGATAACTATTCCTAATTAGTCCTTCCACTTCTGGGAGGAAGGAAGGAAGGAATCCGTAACATGAAATGAATTCTAATGAGGGATGACACTCTCCTCCCAAGAAAAAGTTCTCCAAGAGCTGCAGAGGCTCGCCCCACTGGGACTGGGTGACACTTTAGCTTAACACTTGAGAGTTTAAGTGACCCTACAGAATATGAATTAGCTTATGCTACTTCAGCATTAGCTGCTGAGCAGCCAGTGCCTGGGGAAAGTTGACCTATTTACTCAGGTTGACTTGAGGCTTAGCTGGGAAAACACCCTGGTTTTGTTGGGTTGAGAATGGAGGTGGAGAGAGCACATTATTTGGTTCTGTATTATAAAAGTCTTATTTCAAAAGCCTGTCCATGGATGACAAGGAAACAGAAAAAGCAGACAGCTGAGGTGCCCTTGCTGCCTGGGTAAGCTCATGGTCTGGGATGTCCTCAGGTGAGGATGCTGAACTCATAAGCAAATGACTTTACAGCCCTGAAAATGAGTCTACTGATACAAGGTGATGTTACCAATAGCCCTTAATCAATATACAAACATAGCCTTTTAAAGCCCAATTTAAAAGTTGAAAACAAAAGGACTCCAAAGGTATTATTGATGCCAGTGGCTAGCCCATTTGATTCCAGACCAAAGAAGAAAAAACCCCCGTGTGAGCTCTTACAAAAGGGCGAGCGGGTGGGGAAGGCAACACCATTAGTTTACAATATTTTCTAAAATTCAGCAAAAAGTGTGAACAAAAATGCTTTCAAATTTTTGAACGGCTCTTTCATGAAAGTACGGAGGGGAAAATGATTTCACAAAAGACAAAGATACCCTTCCAATTAAATAACTCCTCCGTGCCTGGAAAAGTCACCCTCTGATCCATGTTTTCCTCTACTGTACCTCTGCAGCAGAGGCTGGTAATGACTCTGGTTGCAAGTATCTAGGTGAACTGAAGAATACAGGGTTTTTTTCCATCAACCTTTGTACCTGCTTTTGTATCCCTGCCTGCACTTGTGAAAAAGCACTGAAAGGCCTAAACGCTCTCCCTCTCTGGAACCTGGTAACCTACAGCTGTAGTGGTGCAGCCTGGTTGCAAGAAGCTGCTTTGCTTTTGTTGCCTTAGGAAATGCTCTCCTTTCATTTTTACTTTTTCTGCAACCAGCAAATTGCTAATGCCTCTGACTGGCAGGCGGGATTGCCTGATCCTCATTGCTGCAGATCTGCTACCAATGCCCAGGGCTGGAGAGAATTTTAACAGCACAAAAGACAGGCTGAATATGACCAGGCAGTAGATTTAGGTTTGGATATTTTTTTTTTTTCCTGAGGACATTGTTTCCGTTTCTTTCATATCATACATTATTTCTAGGCTTGTGAAAGAGGCAAAAATAAGTGTTTGTTGTTACTTTGATTTTTTTTTTTTTTTTTTAAGATAAATTCTCTTCTCCCTTCAAAAGGGATTGACATGGTAGAGCACACTTCCAAGGGGGATGTCTCTTCAGTTTTATTCATCAGCCTGCTGGGCACTTTTGTGGAGGTTCAGAAAACTTCTTTTTCCAGTTAAGCAGTGTGGGAAAAGCTGCCTATATCTGGCAATCCTAATAACCCACTACAAGTTACAGAAGCTGAAAACCACAAAAATTATCCGAGAATTAAAGCCGTGTCATCTCCCATATTTCGGATCATTTGAACGTGAATAATTAAATCCAGCAACCATCACTCCTGACTGTATAAAAAGTGTGAGTGAGCAGGTAAGCACTTTAAACAAGAAATACACTGCTGAAGTAATCTCTGCTGTAATGTCCTCAAATTCACTGGAGTTATAGTAGGGATTAATTTGCTTCATACCATTTGAAGAGGGGAGGAAAAAATGAGTTAAAGCTTTCTGGCAGAAATTTCAATCGGTGTTGAAGAGGTGAATGAATTCCACTAAACATAATTTTTTTAAAAAAAACAACCCCAACCTCCTACTACCTACTCAAAGGTCTAAATGGATGTTTTTAATCCATTTTTCTTCTCTGTGCAGTGACTTTGCTTAGTGAAAGTTTTACTAGCACAAACAGTTTGAAAAATGAACTTTACAGCCTGGCCACAAGTGTTAACAGGAGCCAGGATTTTTTATTCATAAGTGAACATTTGCATGAACTGTGCAAATGTATATATGCACTGAGACACTGGCAATAGATGAGCTATTGTGATTAAACTCAGCTCAAATATTCTGCAGTAACTACTTGTACAACTATGGAGTGAAAAGAAATATTAGTGGAATAAGTAGGAGAAAGGAAATTGCAGTCTGCTTATAGGTACATTTTTGAGAACAAAAATAGAAACTAATTTGTACACTTGAATTATTCACCACGAATCACTCGCTCAGATTTGGCCCACTGTTATGAATTAAGATGAAGAACTGATATACTGTCATAAAATGTGTGCTCTTATTTGAAATCTATTCCAATCAAAATGGAAGTATTTTGAATTTTTCTAAACACGTCAGTTATGAAGTCTGTGGCCACTTGCCTGATGCCAAGAGAGAAATGGGAAACCTTGATGATTAAGCTATTTGTGAGTACAGTACAATAAATTATTCAGCAAAAAAGTTGCAACATCTATAAAGGCAACAAGCCTTAGTTTCTGGCCTGATGCTACGATAAAGAAAGTGTAATCTTCTGCATTGTCCATCTCCTACAGATTTCTTTTTCATGACCATAAGTGAAAAAATTACTGGAGGTTTCTGGGATTGGGTTTTACCGGTCTGCTGAACAATTTACACTGCAGTGAGTGGTTTCTCTAAATTCTTTTGACCTTTAAGGTGAAATAACCTTATCCATAATCTTCAATGCAAATTTCTGTAGCCGCTAAACAATTTTCCAATGCAGCTGGCCATTTTTGTGTCTTGAAAAACTAGTAATGATACAAACGGTTGATTATGGTTTACAATGACAATAAACCTCTCAGCATTGGTTGTTACCAAAATAAACTGCCATTCTGTTAAATGTTAAATAACAAGCCATAAACTGCTGAAAACAACCAATTTCTTGTGGATTATTGCCTGAATAAATTTTACTAGGAAGTGCAGATCATGAAGTTGTGAGCAGCGGATCAGGCCTAATGAAATTTTACATATTTTAAAAAGCAGAAGGATCTCCAGAATATGATGCAAATAGTAACATACATTAAACAACAAAAAATTAAATCGCCTGAGGCTTCATTTTTTTGCAAGGCTATTGTCATCTTCAGACACAAGCTATTGCTGTTTTCCATTGTTTCTTCAGGCGTTGAAAAATCCTGTCAATACCAGCCTGCTGAGCCGGCTGAGAGGAGCCTGTTTAGGTACAAAGCATCTATATGAGAATCTGCACAGAAACAGGCCGGTTGGTGTCTGCATTGGAATAATTGCTATTGCTAATCTTGAAAGCAAAAATACCGTCAAGCATTCGTAGCACAGGCGCCATCTTCCCAACAGTGAGTGACACAAGACGTCTTCACCATAGCAACGAGTGTTATCTCCTAAGAATAACATTAACCTCCCTTGTTGCTAGTTTTACATCCTTGAGTATAAACAGCGGTTGCAAAACATGTGTGCCTTGATTGTGCATTTTCATTACTTAATACGTACCGAGCGTGTATTAGCTGCAGCAAGACTAAAAAAGACATCACCAAAAGAGGAAGCAATTAAAGGGCTGGAAATACAACCGTTAATAATCCAGGCCTGGAAACATGATGAGGGAGAGGTGTCCTGTTCATGCTCATGAAAATCAGACCTCTCTGCAGAGGAGCCTGGTGGAGAGTGCTCTTCAACAGCAGCACCCTCCCCCTGGATCCTCAGGTTGATTTTGAACATCGGAGCGTGGTGGGAAAAGAGAACCAAAGGAGAAAGGGAGAGAGGGTTCTTTCTAATTCTCTCCTTTTCCTGCTGCACTTCCCTCCACACAGACTCTTCTCAGGTGGGGCTGAAATCCAGGAAACTTGAACCAAATATTTTAGCTATTTTAAATTGCTGCATTACATGTTTTTTTCAGAATGTCACCAAAGCTTTTTCGAGTAAAGCAGATGAAATTCCCCTCATAACAGCCCTGCAGGATGTGGTGATTTCCTGGGAGTGCCATAAAAATGCCATTAAGAAACATTTCATTTTGGCCTCTGGTGGCTCTACACTTATCTATTTTGACTTAAACTCTTTCTTCCATCTCTGTAAGAAAGGAACATGACACAGGAGTTGCACAAAATGAACTCAGATCAGGGAAGACAGATTGTAAATCGAGACTTGCTGGAGCTAAATCATGTTCTCTCTCTCGATCTCCTATCTGATAACTTTTATCCAAAAGGGTATTGAGGAAGTTAACTGCAACTGCTAAGATGAATCTTTAGGAAATATTCTCCAGAGCCTTCTTGTCCCTGCTCCCCAAACCCAATGCTGCACTTTTTTCGAGGCTTCAGGTCTGAAATGGTTGTCTTGTGAATTTTAACCTCCTTATCCTTTCCTACAGGACTGTTCATGTGAAGAAGAAAACTGTAGCTTTTCATTTGCAAGATTTAGGAATCCAGAGAAGCAGAGCATAAGGGGGAAAGGAGGTGACTTTCTGAATTCAAACACTCACTGTACTTGGCAAGCTGAAGGCAAAGGTAAAAAAAGATGTTTTATGTTTAGAGACTGAAGTACTATAGACAGTCTTGGATTAGAAGCTGAAATGCCTGTTGTAAACTTCTAATTACCTTGCATGGCATGGCTTCTAGATACACTGTCTTCCAAAGATAGTGTAGTTGTGAGTACGTGTTAAGACAGCTTTAGTCACATAAAGAACAGATATCCAGAAAGACTGTGGGAGACCTAGTTACTCCCTGGAAATAGGTATCATAAAACTCTTGGTGGCAAAATATTGCAACTTACCCTTTGCCAGTAAGTATTTTAATATTCTCAGGTCACCAAACTAACAACAGAGCCTGTTGTTACTTAATTGAAAGAGCACAGGCATCAGCTGACATGCAAATATTTGAAGGAAGACAAAAATGTAATCAATTGTTGGGAAAGATCAGGTTATATCATGCTCAAAAGGAGGGCTTTTCCCTCCCAGATAGGACAGGTGGGTAGGAAGGACAATATAGTCCGTGCAATGTATTGAAAATCCCATGAGGCTACTGCTGGGTTAAACGTGAGCGAATGGCCGTACCTACAATGTAGACATGTTGAACAACATTGAGACAATCCACGCTTGGATCCTAGAATAAATAGAATCATAGAATGATCTGGGTTGGAAAAGACCTTAAAGATCATCTAGTTTCAACCTCCCCACTGTGGGCAGGGACACCTTCCACACTATACCAGAATCCTCTGCTCCGCTACTGCTCTGCAGCAGGTGCAAGAAGGACAGCATGTGATGGGTTTCCAGCACTGAAGGTCTCCAGTGCTGGAGATGCTGTGTCCAGGTGTGACCAGAATCACACATGCTCTGGCAGAGCTTCGCAGGCCAGCACCAGCTGCTCAGTGGGAAGAGCAGTAGGTAGCCTCTACCTTCCCCTTTCCCCCCATGACTGACCTTGTATCTGCTGTTATGCTGCCCCCTCTGCAAGGGATTTGAGACCTCCTCTCTGCACTTTCCTCAGTGAAGGAAGGGAAAATCCTCTAGAAAATCCAGCTACAGGGCTGTGAGTTCCTGGCCAAACTCTGAATCAAGTATTTTGCGATACCAAGGGTCTTCACAATGCCTCGTGGATTGGGTGCTGCAGAAAACATTCTGGCAGGTGTGGGTGTCTTCCAAAACAAAATGGTAAGTGTCCCCTTGGTCTTTTTATGTTTAGCTCAAGGGGATTCATTCCCAGGTTTTGCATGTCTTTAAGGCGTCCTATAGATTACGTCCCATGTCAAGGAAAGATAGGAAATTTTGAGTTTTGTTGTCTCTTCCATAGACTATTTGCTTTAAACACAGCAATGATCCTTTAAACAAGAACAGGAAATTCAGCTTCCACCACCTGAGGAAAGAGCTGCCTCCCTTGTTTGCATTTGTTATCTGCACAACACACTGGCGTCTCTCTGCACGGACCTGCTGGGAAGCCCTGCTTGACCCATCATGCGCGATGGGGGCTCTCCATGGAGGTTGCAGTTCCGCTACACATAGCGCGCATCCATGAAGCGTTTTGATTGTGGTGACGCACAAAGAATTTTGTGAAATCAGTTTTGGGTAACCAGCAACAGCAAACCCTAGCAATACGCGCTGGAGTGGCTGGTGTACATGCAATGAGGCAGGCTAAATGCAGCTCACTGAAAGCAAGAGGTCCCAACTGCTACGACACCAGTGCAAGCACAAAGAGCTTCTAACATCGTGCACACTCAAAATCATGCAAATAACCATCTTGCTGACAGCTTCAGCAGGCTCATCAAAGCTGATTGGCTACAGCATCTGAATTTATGTGTTATCTGCTTCAATATCCAAGCGATTATATATTTTAATGCATCAGATACATTGATGAGAGTGTGGATACTGAGCCAGTGGGTGCATAAGGATCTTGATTGCTCAGGAATACCTTACAGTTATGGACATACGGGGAGGGAAAGACATTCCTAAAATGTTTCTGTTCTGTGACACAAAGAGAGAATAGAAAAAATATTCAATAGCACTACTGGGTTCAGTGATCTAGTTTTCCCCTCCTTCATCTTGACTCTGTGCCATTAGGGGCAGCAGTTGAACAGGCAAGCATCTAAACCAGCACGAAGCGTGAGGGCTGTGTGTCTATTCAAACACATCACACCCATGGAGAGATGTGTTAATTGTTTACATGGGGCAGCACTTCCATTGCATCCACCGATCCCAAGTGGAGCTCTGTAAAAGTCTTAATTTCTTCCTAGGTGCCACTGTATTTGTATATTCATCTCCGGCAGCCAACTCTAGTTGCAGCTGGCATAGCTGCTGCTGAGGCATTAAACAGATTATTATTTTCACAGCACTGCTGGTATCCACAGTACTTTTGGGCAAGAGCATGTAATTGTTTAGAAGCCAAGATGTCTAGTCCACAAAACCAGCAACAGGTAGGGAGGGCGTGTGGGAAGCACAGGAGGGAGTGTAAAATGTAAGCAGTGTAAAGCAAGAGGAAAAAAAATAAAAATTTTTTTTGAAGACTTTTTCTAAAGGAGGAAGAAGATTATCTAGTCTTTATTACAAAGGATTTTCCTTTTGGTGTTTTCCTTTTTGCTGAGCATGGCAGAGTAGAGATTCATCGTGAAGTCTAGCAAAAGAAGCGGGCTTTGATGAGAGATACATGTAATACTTTGCTTGCTCAGTGTCTCAAGAGCTGTTCTAAGACCAAGGTTACAAGTCCTTAAGCAAATGGAGCCTCCTTTTGTTTTGAAAACTCTTAATGGCACATTAAAACATGCCAACACAAAGCATAGGCCAGGGTACGTGTGCTTCCACCGCACATTAGCCATTTTACTGGCCAGGCTGCGTTTTTTTGCTTTAGGGCTCACCACCTTATATTGACATATGAGGATGCTCTGTTCCGTCCCAGTGCCATGCCCTGCAGCTTGTCCACTTGTAACTTCATCTTCTTATGCCCTGTCTGAGGTAGGTGGGACCCCTTGGAAACTTGCACATCCACCTAAGGACTTCTGAATGCATAAACACAGAGGGCTGGCAGGGCAGGTGTTCCACCAAACTGAGCCAGGGGTACTGCCTACCCAGTCCCCAATAATGGTACATGTGTATCCCACAACTACATGCCAGATGCCTTCCAGCAGGGTCCCAGTAAGCAAAGGGAAGCCAAACTTTATATCCCTTTTCTTTTTCCATCCATTTGCTCTGTCTACAGCTGTTCTCATTACCTTTATGAACACCCTGTTCCAGTGGGTTTCAGAGCGTGGCTATGAAAGAGGTCTGACACATTCTGTGGCACCCAGGAGAGGAGCAAAAAATATATCCTCAGGACCATTCCCAAATTATCCTCATTTTGTGAAGCTGTCAGAAACCACAGTAACGGCCTTGATGTGGAAAGGGAGTTTTGAATGGCAGTTGCTGATGCTTAATTTATTTCTCTTTCACTTGGTCTCATGACTGGCTCCTCCTTGCCTCTCCCACTCACTCTGTGCAGTGTCGTTCTGCAACAGCTTTCCTTACATTTCACTGTACGCAGCCTCATAATTTTTACCAGTGTGAAATGCTTTGGCATATAGGCAGTGAGGAAAAAAATCTGTGTAACAAGCCTCATGCCTTAGAAATATTTTGCGTGTTCCTCTACAGAGGATAGAAAGTGTAAAAACACAGGGGAGAGTACTCTGTGAAAAAGATGTATTGCTGTATGTCACATGAACACTATTTGAGAGTTACAGATTCCTGCACAAAACATAACAAGACATCATAAACAAATCTCCTGCTATCAACCTGCATCAGAAGCCACAGCTCAGCTGCCATGAGGGTTGAGCCTTGGTAAGAAAGGGACACGGAGGAGAGAGAGAGAGAGAGAGAGAGAGAGAGAGAGAAGAGAGGAGCCCTCAGACCCTTCCAAGCAGATTGCATCCTGCCTTTCTCATTCACACGCTCAGAGAGCATGAGACACAGGTATCCCTGCAGTCCCTGAACCCACTTGCTTGAACGAAGCAGCAAGCTGTGATGGAGGTGCTCCTGCTTGGCCCTTTCCCAGGTTTTGCTTGGAAAAGGCAGACAAAGCTGGTGCTGAAGCAAGGTGAGATGGTACTTTTCCTGTGTTCCCTTCACCAACTACACAGCCTCCCTGATGGGCATGCCACCATGGTCCTCCCTCCCCACCTCAGGGTGGCCATCTCCTACCTCCCCTCCTGCTGTGAGAAGATATACCCACCTTTCTCTGGACCATACCTGCCCAAATAGCACTTTCCTCAGGAAAAAAAGGTGCTGTGGGCAATGGAAGTAGCTGTGTGTTGCCTTTGAAGTGTCCTGAAGCTCAGCTGGTGTGCATGCATGTCTCGCTCTCCCATCAAATGATGGGAAGGGAAGTCAAAAGAGCTCAGTTGGAAACAACTGCCAAGGATAGAATTCTTACAATTTAACATGCCTTTTGGGAAGCAGGAGGGCAGTGCAATTTTGATGAGAAAGGCCACTTTCATTTTGGGGTTAATCATGCAAGGTTCTGAACTCCTTCAGTCCTCATTCATGTTGATGGGAACTGACTGTCCTCAGGCTACCTGGCAGGCATGGTCGCTAGGTCAGTTCTCATTCCCCTCGTCCTCACAGCCTGTCACTTCACCTCCTAAAGATTGTCTTATTTGATGTCATCCATAGCACAGGGAATTAGTGAGGTTTTCTTTCGGAGTCTTCCCATTTATCCCCAGAAAATCAGAGGAACCAAGACTTCCCTCTGCTAGAAAATAAACCTCTAGGTAGATGAAGGAAAGGAGCAGGTTGGATGCTCGTACTGTCCCCTTCCCAGAGTGGGGAGGGGTTTGGACCTGCTCTGGGTCTCTATAAGTTATGCTAAAAAGAAAGAGCAACCGTTTGGTGTCTGGCTGCCCTTGTGGGCTGCGGTTCTTTCTTGTTTCAAAGTATTGCTAGCCCTCAGGGAGCACCTCTGAGCAGCAACCATGCTGTTCCTCAAGAAACGGATGCAAGGCACACTTAATGTCGATGACATCTTAATCACATAGTCTTTGAAAAGGGAAAAGGCCAAGACAAGTACTTCTGTTAGCGTGAGAGTGATAGTATTTGATAAATAGGGCCTGCATGCATCTAGTTAAGATGCTCATATGCTGAGCTGTGCAATTCACAAAATGTAAATGGAGTGCTTATCAGATGGATTATTTTCCAAAAGCACAGGCAAAATTACAGTAATTAGTTTTCCTCCTGCTACATTATCTGTATTCCCAAGAAACTTTATAACTTCATACAGAAAATAAATAAATATTTACTTAAAAGATTGGAACAGCTGAGTAAAGGTTCCCTTCACTTCCCACAAAATCAGCGTTTGTCATGAACAAAGACCTGTTCTTGGCAGCACAAGCTTTTCATAGGGGGTGGGGAGGAACAGGTACTGTCAGTGGGAACTTTTTTCCAAGAGGATCACTACATGCTTCTTTTCAGGATGCTATAGTTTCCCTAAATATCCACTTCTTTGACGTTCCCTTAGGTGAGACATGCCCTACTATTCTTCCTTCAGCAACTGAGTGCTTAGATACAGCATCTTAGATAAAACAACCAAGGTTATTACCTGGGAATAATCAATATGAAGAACACACCATTTTAATGCAAAATAAAGATTCATCTGCTTTGTCAAACCACAGCACTTTTTCTCCTGATCACATACAATGCCTTTGTTTATATATTGTGATTCAGAAAGAATAAATCTGAAGTACAGGCTTTAAAGCTAAAAAAAAAAAAAAAAAATCATCTGCCAGGGCTTGTTCAGCTCAAACTGTAGATCATGGTGTAATTCTAACACCAACTGGTTCTACAGCACCTCAGAGCTCCGCAGACATGTAGTAAGCCAGCCTCATAACACTCCTCCATCCACCCCAAATGTAAGCATTTTAACCTGTTTTAGTTGCTGTTTTATTGTCACATATGAAAACCAAAAAATGTCTTGGGCACTTGTGTTCTTCATTGCTCTAGCATTATAGTGCCCACAGTCTTTAATGTGTTTATCCTCAAAATGTCCCCATGTGGTAGGAAGTGCTGTTTTGTTGTAACCGAAAAACTGAAGTGCAGAAAAGTTAGAAGACTTTTCTCATTGCCACCTGGGAAAGTCATAAGGGGTCAATAGCTCACGCCATGAATTCACTCAGGACCTTCTCGTTTCCTTTCAAGCTTGCATTTGAGGAAAATGGTTCACAGCACCTCTCATCTCTGACCTGGGAATAATGCAGTGTCCTCACGGGGCATATCTGGATCTAAGTTCACCATGAGCTGTGAGGATGGGAACGAGCAGCTGGGTGGTGCTACACGCTTTAGCAAAAAGCCCAGAAGGACATCTACTCCCTTCGTGCTAGCACCAGGATCTGAGGCTACCTCCAATTCCTAGGGCACCGCTGCAGCCTCTGCTCTCAGCTTCTTCCCACAAAATGCAACACGCAGTACACGAGTTATAGCGTGTGTGTGCTTGGTAGCTGGCAGGGACCTTATAAAGGGAGGGGCTATGTCATCCCCCAGACATCCATTTGAGCTTAAGTAAGCAACACAGAAGTTCAACCTCATCCAGCTCAGTCCACAGAGGTGTCACGAAAAACATTGCTGTCCTGTAGCACATGGGTGCAAATAGTTGGAAGACAGCTCAAAAGGTATCAAGTACCTAATTGAACATCATAACTATATGCACCACTACACAAACTCCTTGAAAGAGCAGCAAAGGGTGAAAATTGCTGATGGCAATTTCCACAGTAATTTTGCTCCAAGGCAAAGAGAGTGGTGAAGGAGAGAGAGAATCAGCGTAGGAGAGGGTGAATTCGTACAAGAGGGAGTGCATTAGAGTACGAGTGATTGTGGAGGAGGGTTAGAAGTGAGTTTAACAGAATTAGGGCAAATTCTGCATTTGTAGTAGACCTTGCAGAGAAGCTACATGTGTACATATGCATACACATGGTCATCGTGGGGTCCTTGGTGTTTATTAAGACACTTGTTTGGAATATATTTCTAGTTCTTGCAAGTGTAGGGAAAAAAAGCCTTGAAGGTAGGATTGAAGGCCAGCTGTAGATGCAAACCCCAGAGGATGTAGCAGAATTGAATATACGTATGTCACAAGTTTCTTTCTTTTTTCAGAGTGGAAAGATGGAGAGGGGAGATGGCAAGGGGGGACTGTTGCTATAATTGCCTGCTGGAAACAGGCTGGTGCCTAGGCAGTATTTTTCAAGAGGAAGTGTATGGTGGATGGACATCCCACCTCCATCACTGGGCAGAGGAAGACACATAGAGGGTCCTGCGTCACTAGGAATAAGAAGCAGGAATTAAATTGGCACAGATCCCTCATTCCTCCCTCTTTCGCCATACCAGTGCATTCAGATAGGTAAAAAAAAAAAAAAGATGCCATTTGCTGTAACTCAGGGTCATGGGGTATACACAGGAGCACACTACTTCTAAGAAATCAAAGGCTGAACCAGTGAGAAACCATGTTCTACAGCAATTTAGTAGAAAATATCTCTTTATTGAGATGTGCAGTGAAGTAAATCCAAGGCCTCTATGCGCACTGCATCTCTCCAAAATATATGCCAGGCAAACAGAGTCAGATGTTTAGGCTTCGGTTCCTACTCATTGCTGGTTTCCCTGGTAATCCACTCTAGCAGTATTCCATCTTTGAGACTCCTAAACACAAATTTTTGGGCTCATTTCCAGTCACTTATCTTTCCAGTGGGAACAGTCTATTTCTTACTTGTCCCACTTAGGCACAGCAATTTATACTTCTGATTCATGCTGTGGAGGACAGAGAGGAAGATTTTATAGTAGTAATGCCAATTGTCCCCTATCCCACAGTAACTTTAAAGTGCTTGGCAAAACCTCAGGAGGGGTGGGAATGTGTGACAGGAAAATGAAGTGTTCATGTAAGTATCAGAATTGCATTTTACATTTCCCATAACCCCCAAAAAATCATGTTTACAAAGCCAAAGTCTCTTCTAATTAAGAAAACACCTCACAAGGCAAGGATTTCACCTTTAAAGATGTTTCCTTTACCCCCGTTTCTGAAAGCATCAAAGAGTGAAGCAAATATATTCCCAGTGGTCATTGATTGTAAGACATCATTGATCTCTTGGTCAGTAGCTAAAACACTTTCCCGTGACTGCATTAACCTATGGATGAATCTAACTGTACATTAAGTTGCCTGTCTTTCCTTTCCCCTTGCAGTGGTTCAGTGCAGCATTGGCTAAGGATGAAAAACATTTATTAGGGCAGTTTGTGTGGAACAGATTTACTCCTCAAATTGTCCACAGTTAGAAACTCCTAGCACCAGTAGTCCCTACAGCCGGTGTTATGATCATGTAAAGGATTAAGAAAGCCCATCATTCCCCAAGTCTGTCCTTTTCTATTACTTCTATAAGGGAAATGGAATACAATCCTGAGATTTGGGCTGGCTGCTTGCTGACCTTACAGGGCACAGCCAAATTATTGGAGATGAATGTTTCTCTCAAGATGCTGTTTTCTATTATGGTCTTCTTTAGGAGTGGAAGCCGTCTGGGATTGACTGTTCAAATGGAACTTGATTTCTAGAAGCTTTACAGTTTTACTATGTGCATGTGGCAATAATTACTGGAAACGTAAAGGCCGTGTGGATTGTGTTTTACCAAATGATTTAGATATTTGTGATGTTTTTCCACCTGTTCAGGTTTTGATTGCCAGTTCACTCTATGCAGAAAAAATTAGGGAAGGATCAACACTGTGTAACTGAGGTAAACACCTCTTGAACTCTCAAAAGCTGCTTAACTGGTTCCCATTATTGAAATGTCCTCTTGACTGTGGACTATCACAAACTCCACATATGAATTTTTCAATTGGTTCAAAGCATTAGGCCACAAGCTGTCAGCATCTTTGGAATAATTTAATGGTAATGAAGTTAAAGATAGTACTCAAAATAACCCCTTTAAAATGCCAAATCATTAACACACTCTTGCATAAATTCCACTTCCAAATGAAAGCTTTTACAAGATTCCGAGAAGTTTTGCATGTTAGAGCCCAAGCACGTTCATGCAGTACCCAGAGTGATACCACACAGGACAGAGAAGTGATTGAAAAGTCATCAAGGCCCATAGGCCAAAACCTATAAAGTCACAATTTGAGTTAAGATGGATAACAAATATTGCAATATACCCATATCAATTCATCATCAACAGCTTACCTCTTACGGTGTCTGCTATGGGTTGCAGGTTCTGCCACTTGTCTCAGCTATGCTGGTCACCAGTTACTGTAGTCAGAGTCCAACTCAGGTGTTCTCACACAGGGCACCAACTGCCACAGCACAAACGAACTAGTGGCTGCAGTAAGGCCTTAGACCATCAGTCAGATTCTATTATCCATGCTGTTTCTCCTTCCTCCAAAGGCCAGCCCACACTACTTCTCCTTGCTCCTCTAATCATCAGTGCTTCTTAACTACTTGGTGGAACGAGCTACAGCTGCACATCGTCCATGTCAGTCAACCCACTGCCTTCGAGGCAAGGCCACATCAACATGTTATTAGTGCTATTCAACCCACTGCCTTCATTCCTCTACACTACAAGAACCATGCAAAAGCATATGGGTGATACTGGTATTTTTATAGACTGGAGAATTAGATGGGAATTCTAGGTCTCAATTTTCATGTTGTGTCTAGTGGGCAGATACAATCCACATTAGCCTAAGCTAAATCCCACACCAATGGACTTGTAGGTGTCTGCAATGATAATGACTAAGCTACTGTCGTGTTCCTGGTGAGTGGGGTCGGGTGAGCTACTCATCCGGCTGGACACAGGAGTGTGTACCTCTCCCTAAAGCAAGCATCTACACCTGGGTAGCTGAATAGCCCTGCAGACTCTCTCAGCCTAGGTTAGTGACTCGCTTTTCCATTGCCTGTAATGGGACTATAGGCACTCTGCTCACACACCAACTTTTACCTTTGGGAATGTAAACTAGGGCCTCATCCTTTGCAGAACCTACATGTTTTTGAGCTAGGTAAGCAGAGGCTTCAGTTGTGTCTCTGTGACTAGCTCCTTATAGACACAGATGGGTTTGGACATCACCTGAAAGACATTGCAGTGCAAGGAATGCTGTGGCATGCGGTCCCCATGGCCTGACTGCTCCTGTGCAAGGCAGCACTGGGCATTAAGGTTCAGGTCCCAAGATCCCTTTCCAAGAAGGAAGAAAGATGCCAACCTGCAAGCCTCTAGTCTTTGTTTCAAGGCTGCTGAGCCGCTCTGTGTTTATTTTCCAGTTTGGTTTAGGCAGAACAAGCTGCTCGATGCACGTAGCTGCGCTGGGCTGCTGGACAGTCCATAGACTAGCTCACTAGTCCTTCAGAGGAGAGCAGAGCTGAAAACTCTATTCTGTGTCCTCACACACCTTCAGCGGAAGGTGTCCCTGCCCATGGCAGAGGGGTTGGAACTAGGTGATCTTTAAGGTCTGTTCCATTCTATGATTCTATGACTTCAGAGAGCACCGTGCCATGAAGATATTTCTGAATTGTTCTTTGGCCCTGGGAAGAGCTTCGTGAATTTCTTCCACAGTTCTTTCATCTCACTCTTTTGATTTTCCTCACTGAACTGAGATATTGTCTTCTGTACTGAGGGCAGTGGAGAAGGGTACCATCTTCACTGGAGACTAAGGTCTGACTCCCATATGTGGATATTGAATCCTTACAGAGCTATTTGTTTTACGATTGATTATGTATCGGTATTCTGAGAAAGGAAACATTCAGTTTATCTTGCACGTTGGGACTAGTTCAAACAAGTGTATTGATAATGGTAATGTTGTGATCAGCCTACTTAGAAGGCAGTAAACTGGCACTGGAGTTAGCACACCCAGCTCTGTAACCATTTTTTACATTGATCTGCCATGTCTAGTTACATCCAGACTGGCCATTAAAATCACATTCATTGATCAGACTTTTGTTACCTGGGATGACACTGCTGATGTTGGGTGGAAGACCTTATCTTCACAGGGATGAGTCATTGCTGGTGCACATGGTCTGATGTAGAAAGCAGAACAACCTTTGGCCATGATGACCAAGTGGAGCAGAAGCTTCTGAAAGTGACTGAAGCCTCTCTGCAGTTGATACATGAGTGGTCAGGTTCTCCTCCAGACCGTATCTATTAATCCATTAATTCTCAGACTGCTGGATGAAGGTGTGATCGTCACCTGCTCCTTCCAGCAGCACATCATCAGCAAGTCTCTCTTCAATGCAACAATATCACAGCTGTAAGGTCATCAACCTGCTGAGGACAAGAGGGCTGTGCTTGGGGCCTCTGCTTTTACCAAGAAAAGCTGTACTCTACCAAGCTGTAAAAGGCTGCCTCAGAGCATGAATTTGACACCAGTTCAATGACCAGTCACTATAGCAGATCTGGGTAGGTCAACCAGTTTTGAAGTCTTTTCCTCCTTCAGTATAAGTAGGGAATATCAAATTAAACTGCCTGGTTCGAACCCAAACGTCTTCACAATAAACAGTCTCGTTGTGTAACACCTTGCTATATGGCACAGCAGATGCCAAAAGTTTGTATTAGTTCCCCAAAGAAATGGAATAAATTAATGGAAGAAAAAGCCATTAAAGGATAAAAAACATGTAGGCATCAGCTCGAAGCCCCTAATTGGTATGGGTCTTGGTATGGTTAAGATCCTGTCTAACCCATTATGTCTGCTTTTAGAATTCACCCTGCTTCCCATTTTGAGAATAATATTGTCCATAAACAAAGCTACATTTTGGCCTTGCAAGATTTTACAGGATACACTTTTTCTAGTTTCCGATGTACAGGAAACAGCAGCAAGGGAACAGTGAAGAGTGGTGTTTGCCTGGCTCCCGCACTACAAACCCGTCACTGCAAGGCACGGGCAAAGCAGATGCCAGACTCAGAATTACAGCTGTGCCTGATGCACCAGCATCACAGCCTGAGGATTAGAGGTGCAGATGTGTGTGTTGATCCTAATGCTGTACTCGTTTTCTGGGAGATCACAGGAGTAGAAAACTGCGACAACTGGAATTATAAAAACTCTCACTAGTCTGGGTTCAAATTCCTGTTTAGCAAACTACATTGTTCTCCTAGTGTTTCTTCATATTTCCTGTCCACCTCCTAGCAGAAAAAAACCAACTGCTGACTGGCATTGAAATTTCATGTGTAAATTTATTTACTTTTTTTCTATGTCCAGGGTCATCTTTGTATATCTGTGGCATTTTATCTTGGGACATGAAAGCTGCCTATGCCCCATTGGCATCAGCAGTGTTGGCAGGTCCATGACTGGTCACTTGACAGCTTCCTCTGCTTACCTTACAGCAATCCTTCTGTCAATACTTGGGACAAGTCAATAACTTTGAAAAAACTTTTAGATTAAATCAAAGGAATGGGAGAGAGTTTACATGATTTGAGCTAGCACAGCACTGTATAGGGTCATTAAACATCTATTTTTAGAAACTATTTTCTTTTAAGATGCATTTATGATGTATATCTATATGGCTTTTTCCCCTAAGTGTCTGGGTTTAGAAGCAGTATGCAAAGTCATTTCATGTTTAAAATACCATCACATTCTCCTGGCTGGTGATAAATATGGGATTTGACACTAGGGAAATGCTCTTCTATTAATCTGATCAGCGTTTTTGTTTGTTTGGCTTTTAATTTGTCCCTTTAGAAATATTCTTGTAACCCCTTGGACGTATTTTTTTTCTTTTCCTCCTCAGAGATCCTGAGATGATATTGAGTTACTTGGGAAATTAGATTTGTCAGCTTTATTTCTGGTTGCTGTCTACATTAATTTTATAATTAAAACCCAAAGATGTGTGTCTAATATGTATGAATCTACAAAAAGCAGAAAGAGGAAGGATGCTTAGGCCCATGCAAAAGAAGTAGTTTGACACGTGTCAGTGTTACATTTCAATGCAAGAAAGGAAATATTTTTTTTTGGCACAGAGCTCAGAGAACATGTAGGCAAACCAAGCAAAAACTCATGAATCTGAAAATTAGTCTGTGAAGTGTTTGTATTCACAGTCAGCTTTTGCTAAAACATTCAAATACAAATTATTGGATTGCAGATTTGGTATGCACTGCGGGTTTTGCTCATTTGTACATGTATTACTTATGTTGTATTTTGTATATAAGGCTGGGATAGGGATGGAGAAAAAAGTTTAATCAGGAAACTCCTCTCCTACCCACATCCTCTCAATTTAATTTTCTGCTGATTCTGTTCAATCTACAAGTTTTAAGTAAGGGGAAGTATATGTTTTCCTCTATTCTGTAATGTCTGGCATTATTGTTCACCACAGACATTATGGCAAGCTTTGTCTGCAGCATCACGACCTCTGCGTGGCTTGCCTCTTTTGGAAGTGCTGTGAGTAAATCACTGCCCGTGTGTGTTGGCAGTGGCAGCATTCTCTGCTGGTGGGTACCTTCCCACAGCTGGGCTGCTTTTGGGGGGCAGCAGCAGCAGGGTGGTGCTCTGCAGATTTAGGAGCATCCTGGGCAACAGCAATCACAGTCCCTGCCACCGAACCCCCTGCCTCAAGCGGCAACATTTACCAGCTGTTCCCCTATTTCACTAAAATCAGAAGGCTCTATAGAGGCTGACAAGCTGTGGTCTAGCATCTCCAGTGAGCCACAGATGAAGATGGGTCCATGAATTCAGCGCACTTTTAATGAGGTGGCGTTGCAGGATCCTGGACTGTACTGAGCGCTAGATCTGTCTGAGAGCCTAAACTGGGATGAGATACAGTCACTGCCACAGACATGCAGCAGCTCTCTGTGTTTCAGATAAAGTTATCATTTGCTAGGTGTTGTAACCCTTGATTTTCTAGCAGCTACTCGTGGTGAAGACCAAGTGCACTTTCCCCATGTTTGCTCCTCCTCAGCTAACCACAGTATCACACACCTTGTCATGATGCCTGAAAACCGGTGTCCTGAGTGAAAGGTGGAACCTAGTTCTCGTTTGCCAGCATGGCTGGACTGGGAAGGCAAAGTCCAGCCCTATTTACATGGGACCTGTTGAGCAAAGGCTGGATTCTGCCCCTACATGCCAAATGCCAGATGAAGGCCTTGTAGCTGCTTCCCCAGTTTTATGGCAGAAGCCTTGAGTCACACTTGCTCTCTTGAATTTAGGTGCTGTAGTAGTGTCCGTGCCTGAAGTGCAATCCACGGTCTCAGTCAGGCACTGTAGTTCAGGAAGAAGGTGTCCAGGTTCCTTTTTCAATTAGGAACCAACCAGTCTTACTGCAGATAATTCATAGGTTTCTGTTGACAGTACAGCTTGTTAACTGCCTGAAACAAGGCTTGAACTACTTCAAAATGAACTTTTCAGAAGAAGAAAACATGTAGAAAGAAGTCCAAAAGAAGACAGCCCAGATGGTACCCTATCTCTTAACCTGGGAGCACTAAGTGCAGGGTGTTGAGCTGGTCGGAGGCTGTACGAACACAGCTGTGATGTCTCCTGTGGCCAAACTAGCCAGTTCACTGCTAGTGTCGGTGTCTCTGCACAGTACTGTGTGACAGTCACATCACTAGCTAGCCTTTGATTAGGGCTCTTTGCCCAGATCCATCTGGTCTACCCTCCATTGTCTTTCTCAAAGGCAGTCTATGACAGAAAATCTCATCATTCTGGAAAGACAAACAAAAATTTGAAGTCTGAATCCAGAACACGTACAGGTTTCTTGCTGGTTGCAAGACCAATATACGTCACTGAACTTCTGACCATCTAGCCCTGTTTTACTGCTGGAAATAAAAAGCTCTGCACTGCAGAAAAGCAACAGTTCAGTGTTGCATAAACAACTGCCCTATTCCATTTCACCCGGGTATGCACCTCCATGCTTTTTTTTTGGAAGTATGAACTGCATGGAGCACAAAAATCAAAGAAAAGCTGTAAATCCCATGCTTTTCATGCTCTCGACTGTAAACCTTTGAAACAATAGGGATTTCAGCCTCCACACTGAAATCTCTTCAAAGAGGAAGAGCAGTGAAATGCTCATAAAAGATAATACTTTTTTTTTCATTGCTGCTCCATTTCCCCGTACTAACCTTTGTTTTAAGAGCATCTCATGGCTATAAACTACAGAGGGTTTTCTTTAGACTTAAAAATCATCTCAAAGTAGTCTCTGTGAACATTGCCTGAGCTCTTTTTCTGTCTTTCTAGTAGGATGAACCTCTTTGCCAGATACGCACTTCGAAATCTTCTTGCTCTTTGTGAAGGCTGAGGGGGGAGAATGGGGTCACCAGCGCGGACTTCTTCATTTGTACTTCAAGAAAGGCTGCCTTTGCCTCCTCAGTCATTGGTAGGACAGTAGGATATGCATTTTATAGATCAGAGATTCAAATCCAGCCCTGTAACTAAAGCCCTTTTCACTAGCAGAATTACTGTGGCCTCAAATCAGGGTCAAATGTGCATTCTGCAGGTGTCTTCTTCCTCTGCAGTTTGCATGGATGAGGCAAGGGCATCATGGGGATGGAAACGGAATGGCAGGTGATTTCTGTACACCTCTGCTGGGACAGTATTAGATGCCTTCTCTGTCCTGCCCCGTGGACAAATAAAACACCTGTTTCCAGGGCTGTCAATCAAGAACCTCTCAGGGTAAGAAATGTATTTTAGAAAACTGCTGTTGAGCCACCATCTGGCTTCTGTCTCTGACAGTATGTTTTATTGGTGCAAAATGGGCTTCCAGTATCACCCTGCAAAGCAGCTCCTGCCTTGAAATTCTTTGAGACAAATCAGCCTTGGGCTGGGGGCATGATGTTTACCCATGGCTGTTCATCTTCTGAAGAAAAAAGTATAGATTCCGCCCTGATGAGACTTCAGATTTGTGTCTCCAACTAACCAAGTGACGAGTTCCACCAAGGTGACAGCCAGTCAGAGCGGAGGGGCAGAAATGACATCCTGAAATGAGTTTTGACTGCCTGGGAAGTATTTGCTTTCCTTGAGTAATATATGTCCTCGCTAGCCCTCAAGGACAAGAAGAATTTTTTGCTAACATCACCATTCTTTATCAACCAGTAAACTGTAGAGCTAGAGATGCAAATTTTTCTTGCAGAGAGGCTCCTCTGCCATTGGAAGTTGGTATCATTTGAGTAGCTTATTTCTGGGATAAAGTCAACTGCAGAGTGATTTTGGAAGCCTCTTTAGAGAGTCTCAGGCACAACACCCACCCAAGCTGACTCTATAGGCAGAACTAGCTAATGAAACTCACAAACTCTCATGCATTCAATACCACCATACTTCACAATGATTTTTTTGCTATGAAATCTTATTTCTTCTTCTTCCTTGTTCCCCCTCTTAATTTATAACAGGCTTCTGAGGTGTCTTGGGATTTGTGCATTTTTTCTGATGGAACACCAGGTTCTAACAAAATCCCTCCAGTCTCTATTTTTAATCCTATTTTATGGTCTTCTGTTGCTCCATTCCCATTCCTCTCTCAAGCGTACCATGTCTCCCCTCTGTGAAATGCAAGTTAGCTTTTAATGTCAGCAACCAAATCTGCAGAGTGTACAAGTTTTCCAGCCTCCTCCCTAGACACAGACCGGCTAATCAGCTGTATTCGGTAAGGAGCAGTGATGAAAACAGAAATGCACCAGAGGGCTAATTTTTAAGTATAACACCTCTCATATAGGAACTGTTTTTTGGGGCACGCTTAAAACAAAAAAACAAAAAACCCCAAAAACAAAAAAAAACCACCCAAAAAACAAGAGAGAGAAAATTTAGCTAGTTAAGTGTATAATACTATTATACAGAGCTATTTCAGAGCAACTGCTTGAGAATGAATCTCTTTCTGGCCTTGGAGTCCTGGAGTAGCCCTTTAAATTAATCACCTACCTTCTTCCAAATTAACTGGTCTTTGCAGACAAGCCCTTGGCTAACTTATTCCAAAGCTCTAAGACAGACAAACCAGTGTCAATGCCAATGCCCAAGGGCCTAACTCAGCCGGCTTTTCACATTAGAGGCATTATGCCTTGTGTGCATCAGACTTTTAAAATGTATCAACTAATATGTGCTAATGACGCACATTTAAACCCTAGTCTAGACAAAGCCTGTGCGATTGCCCCCTGAATGCTTGATGCTATCAGCTAACACCCTGACAGCAGATCTGATTGTTCCATTTTAATCACACAAGGCTATAAACATCATAGAATTATCCAGACTTTCCCTGTAGCAAAGAACAAACTCTGAAGGCCATGCATGGGACCTAAGCCCCAGATACCCTCATGGGGTGAGACCTTTGCCCTTCCACGAACAAGCCTATCAGTAGGGGTGGAAAAGCCAGGCTTTAGCATACAGAAACACATCTATGCAGAGGAATCTGTTACACCAGAAGGACGAAGAAAAGACAATTTACTTGGACTACTGCTTTAACATTTGTGATTAGCTAATAGTCTGATAGAAATAGGAGGTGAAGAGCTGAATCGGAGCAGAGATGTAACTTCATGTTGTCCGTGGACAGTGTTGATCAAACTATTTCACATAACAGCTTTTGTCCACACATTTTAAAACAGGTGTTGAAAAATCAGAAAGGATGTAATGATTTGAAAAAAAAAAAGGATGCAATGATTTGAGGAAGAGAAGAGAAATGCTTTATAGTGAAACACTTAAAAGCTCAATCTGTTTAGTTTATGAGAAAAAATACTAAGAAGTAAATAGACTACAATATATAAATATCTTCATGGGGAGAAAATATGCAGTACTAAAGGATTATTTAATCTTGCAGAGAAAAGCAAAACTGGCTAGAAGAAGCCAGGAAAAAATCAAGTTAGGAAGTAAGGACACAATTTTGGCAATGCTAATCTCTTCTAAGAAAACTATCAAGCAAAAAAATACCTTTTTCCTCACTTGATCACTTCGATTACGGCTGGATGCTTTTATATGAGATGCATTTCCATCCACCATATGTTATTGGGATCACTACAGGATTCCCTGTGACATGGCTAAGGTACGAGCAGTCCAAGTGGATGATATTTTTTTTCCCTTCATTATCATGCATATGAAAGCACATAAATTGCCAAGAAGTACTTACCAGCCAGACATCTGAGCCAATGGTTCTAATATGGCTGTGGTAAGAGTGCAGAAGTGCTCTCTGCTAGGTCTAAAGGAAGACATTTTATTTTTTTTTCCCTTTTGCTGCCCCCCAACTACCCCTATTGAGAGGGAGCGTGACATTGGAGTCAGTCCATTAAGTCTGAACAGGCTGAAATGTTTATTACCCAGTGTTGAGGCAAAACACTTAATCAAAGGTACTCCCAAGTGTACCCATTTGATTTCGTTTACAAATTAGGATTTCCATGTATTCGATGTAATGGGTTTATGTAGCCAGAGGATCTGTACCTTGTAAACTTAATTTCCTGATTGGCCTGCTTTTTCAGTTGACTTACTTATTTTTGAAGCATTTCATTTTAACTCAGTAATAGTCATCCTTTGTGGTCCTAGCAGTCACACTGACTGTGTGCCCAGAGAGTCTGGAAGAAGGAATGGCTTCCTTCAGGTTCTGTCCTGCTTTATGGGCACTTAATGCCAATAAATACAGGAAGATTATTTTTTTCCTGAGCATCTCATCAGTTGCTTCCAGAGGAGATTGACTACAGAACAGAATCAGAAGGAATTTGCTGCTGTTTCTAGGGAAAAGTTAGGGGAAGAGAGCTGCAGATCTCACGAGGGTACCCAGAGTGGCAAGCTGAGGGGCAACTTGTACCCTTTTATGGGAAAAAGATGATAAAAGCCTCACTTCAAATGCTGAACTCTGAGATGCATTTGTAAAGTGGACATCATTCCTGTATCAGACCTGGCTACTACTGGTACTGGAGGCATAAAAAGAAGGTATCTCCCAAACCGACCATTCCTTCCCCTCCTCCTCCCCAGACCTCATTCCCCAAATCAAATTACATTAGCACAGAACATTTTTGTCATACGAACAATGATTGTCAAAGCCACTCTGATTTTAGATAAAACAATGCTTGCAAGACTAGATTTTTGACTCAAACAAACCACCCTGAATGCTCTTAAGACAAATTTTCTAGCTTTAGGTTCCACAGCATTTACTGTACATGATGTGTAGCTAAATGTAGCGCAGCTCGCTGTAGGATTTTCTCTAAATCTCAGTATAGCTGTTCCTTAAGTGAATGTGATGGTCTGGCAGTTGTGAACATGAAGTTTTGCCTGAAACTTGCTGCACACTTCGATAAACAATTAGACTCCACTATGTGCAATAGCATGAGGAGATAGTAGAAATTTCCTTTTCAGTAATGGCAATAATGCAGCCTTCATCAAACATTGCCATCTCTTGTGGGCATAAAATGCAGTTTAACAGAGAGGTTACACTCGTCTCCCTTGAATGTACAGGCTGAAATGCACATTTGGCCAGGAGGTTTTGCACAGTATATCTCTTAAGCCTTCAAGTGGCAATCAAATACAGTGCAGTAAGAGGTTGGCCCTCTGAGGTGATGGAAGTCAACTCTGCCACCACTCCAAGACAATTCAAAGCCAAGAATGAGATAAAAAGCTCTCCTGGGAGAACAGTTCAGGCCAACTGAGCTTACAACTCCCTGCACCAGTTAGAAACCAAATCTCCTGCTCCACTAGTCCCTATTTCAGAAGAGGGGACCCTGCTACGACTTTCTGCCCTAACTTGCACTTGTATGCCAGGCTGTTGCACAATCTCACCTCTTGAGTCTGTGGTTGGCCTGATGATGTGGTGTCTCTTTGGGCCTTTCCTTCCCTTGTTTTCCTTTCCAACTACCTTTGCGAGTATCCTGCTGACTGTAAATGCCTTTGAGTCTCTGCCAAACATGCACCCCTCTTCTACCTAACTCAACTGGAGAAACTTGCTGCAGGTCTTCCACTGCCTCATTTCACTAAGTACCACTTGGCCACCTCAACATCTTCCTTGTTCTGGGGGAGAGCGTTGTGGTTTAACCCCACCTGGTAACTAAGCCCCACACAGCTGCTCGCTCACTGCCCCTGCCATGGATGGGAGAGAGAATCGGAAGAGTAAGAGTAAGGAAACTCGTGGTTGAGATAAAGACAGTTTAACAGGTAAAGCAAAAGCTGTGTGCGTAAGTGAAGCAAGATGAGGAACATATTCACCACTTCCCATGGGCAGGCAGGTGCTTGGCCAGCCCCAGGAGAAGAGGGCTCCAGCACACAATGGCTACTGGGGATGACAAACGCCATCACTTCAAACATCCCCCCCTTCCTTCGTCTTCCCCCAGCTTTATGTGCTGAGCATGACGACATACAGTATTGAGGATCACATTGGTCAGTTGGGGCCAGTTGGGGCCAGCTGTCCCAGTTGTGTCACCTCCCAGCTCCTTGTGTTCTCCACACACACACACACACACCCGTCTCCTCACTGATGGGGTGGGCCTTCTCCACCTAGCTGACTTTTACCATAGCTAACTGGCATCACCTCATGCCATTTTCACCGTTACTTTGCTGCAATGCCCAACAGTACGAAGAAGTGCACTGTCACCCACAGCCATGGCTCCAGGGGTTTACAGCCGTGCTCCAGTGACACACTTTCATATGGAGTACATCCTTCTGGGACATGATGGCGTCAGACTGACGGACACCACTGCTCATGCAAGGTGGCTAAAGGGTGCTTTGCCAAAATTTAGCGTTGGCTTGCAGGCCGTCACTGTCTTCACCATATATCTGTAACATATCTGCAAGAGGTATAATACATAGACTATTGACCTTTTCAGTTGGAAAGGACCTACAACGATCATCTAGTCCAACTGCCTGACCACTTCAGGGCTGACCAAACGTTAAAACGCTATTAAGGGCATTGTCCAAATGCCTCTTAAGCACTGACAGGCTTGGGGCATTGACCACCTGTCTAAGAAGCCTGTTCTAGTGTTTGACCACCCTCTTGTTAAAAAAATGCTTCCTACTCTTCAGTCTAAATGTCTTTCAGAGATGGCTTCCTTGATATTCATCCCAATGTATCACTTCAGGATCCCCAGCTGGATCCCCCAAAGATCATCATAAAGACATTTCAGGAGCTAAGTGATGGAGCTGAGCATTTTAATCCCATTTCCCCCAAAGTTACAGAGCACACAATGTTAAAGCCAGTTCTGGGGTCCAACTTGATCCTCATGAGGATCCCCCCGCCGAGTTTCAAGGTCTCAGCTGATATATTACAATATTGCATGATGCCTACATGCAATTTATATTTATACTTAAAGTTGAGATCTTCCATGGTGGTATCTGAAGGCCAGTGAAGAAGGTTCCTTTTTAGCTGGTACTACACAAGGACTAAAAAGTCACTTTCTTAAAGCATTTATGGTCTAGATAGACATGAAAAAGCCAGGAAGGAAAAGAAAAAAACAAAAAAAGAAAAAGAAGAGAAACCACACACACAGCAAATACGTTTATTAGGTGGCAAGGTCCTGTCAGTTTTAAGATGTTTTGTGGCTATCTGGGATTGGAGTTGTTTTGTGGGAGAGGAGATGAGCTAAAGAGAAAAAAAAAGTAGGACAGGAGAAAAGACAGGACAGAATATAATGAATAAGTATGGCATGAAGAAAGCTGAGGGGAAAGTTTTCTCACATCCCTTTTCCCCAGCATAAGCGCCACCCATACACTTTAATGTTAAATACTTAAGTAAGAGTTGTCAGACCTAACTCGTTTTTGCCTGAATAAATAAATCTGTATGATTGCAAGAGAAGGAAGAGTTGTTATTTGGATTAAATTAGTTATTTTTTGTTAACATAACTGGCATATAATTACTAGTTTCACCTGGGGAACTTAACACGGGTTCTGTGGCAACCATAATAAAGATGTATGTTCTTTAGAAAAATTTTTGTGTGTACTGGCTGAAAGCATAATTTTCTCCCATAATAGACCTGCTAAGCCTCTTTCTTTTTCCCTTTTGTAGACAATTAACATTTCATTTAATATTTCTGTATTACAGGTAGATGCCAGAAAAGAAATAGGTCCTAAAGCAGTAATCACTAACAGCCATGCAGGAGAGTTAGTTCATGACTAATTGCATTTGACACTAATTGCAGTTCATTGAAGAACCCGAGTGAAACATCACTGTGACATCTATCTGGCTACTCCCTGCGTCTGTTGCAATTTGCCGTATTTCCTGCTGCCGGTGCCCCACTTTATAGGGCTAGCGCTCCTGCAGCTGGCTCCTCTGCCTACACAGGGGTGTGACTTTGAGGGGGTGCCTGTTTCTTATCCAGCACCATGCCAAGTGCTGTACTGATGCAGTTCTTTAAAGCAGGGCTCTGAGAGGAGTGATTCCTTCCATACTCACCCGCCTTGGTCGATACACACACTTCTTCAGCTTTTGCTGGCTCTTACAGGTGTGCTGGAATGCTGCGTATTTGGCATTAAATCCTAAAGGATAGTTTACACTGATGTCCCTGATTAAGGGACACTGACAAGAGTGAGTTATTCCTCTCCTTGGCTGACCAAAGGCCAGAAGCATTAGCTGGGAGTTAGGAGTAACTAGTTGGATGCACCGTGACTACCCAACACAACACTGGCAATGAGAAATGTGAAGGTGTTCATTTTTAACCTGGCCGCTTGTTTGAAAAAACAAATGAAATCTGTTCACCTAAACAAAGGTCCATGCTGGTACTTTCTCTACCAATATTTTTAGTTTTTTCAATCTTAGCTAATATTGAAAGCTCTTTTCTTGATTCCTAATTAATTTAACCAAGTTATCTGCAAGTAATAGTTTAGACAGGAGAAAGATAAGTGCCAGGAGACTCTTGCTGGATTGATAAAAATTCAAAAACATCTGAAGAAAAACTTGCACAAACAATATGGTAGAAGTCATATTTATTGATAAAAATTAATATATCTGCTATAAAATTTGTAACAGTAATGCAACTGAATATTTATTTTGATGCATAAACCTGAATGTTACATACCAAATACAATACAGTAACACTGGTTCCCTCCTTATTTACATGTTTATGAAAATCGATATGCAATCCATGTTAAAAGAACTTGTAATGGAGAATAGTTACATTAGAAAAATAATATTCTTGATAAAGCATTCTTGAGGACTCCAATCACATTTTCAGGCCTCTTTCAATAAGGCAAAAATCCCTGGTACAGCATATAACTTAATTTACAAAATACAATAACTTCAGACACATCTTCAAGTTTTCTTTTGGTATGCTTTTCCTCACTGTAAAATTACTCAATTTTCTTACTAAACAGAAAGAACTTTCAATAACAAAACTTAATGAGTTCTACTACATATTACATATACATCGCTGTAGCTTAGCGACCATAACCAGGCAATCATTCTCCTTAACTCTTTGCTCAATGAGCTTTTCTTAGATGTAGGACATGTAGTATTTTGAAATCATTATGACTGTGGTATCTTTCTTCAGTTTTCATAGGAAACAGATCTGTCACATTTTGAAACTCTTTTTTAAAAATTGTATTTTATTTTAGGAACTGGTGCACAACTACATTTCCACTCACAAGAGAACTTCACAAATGTAACTAAAATTAGGCTTGGATAACTTTGAAAACATACTACTATGTGCCCAAACCCAAATTTCTTACTTTAATACTTTATAACCCTGCCATGCTGTAGGAATTATTCTGCATAGCTTCATTACTAGTCACAGTCAGATAGTTTTAATTCCTTCAAAGGCACAAAACTTCCACCTCTTCTCCAGTGTTGCTCCTACACCAGTGAATTCTTGTTTAAACATGCGTGGCAGTCTCATCAAAAGCATTTCTATCTCATTTGCAGAGATCTGAAAAAAAAAAAAAAGGTAAAATTAAAGTGAGAAAGCTGCCCTGTAGATTGGAAAGAGGAAATACGGAGAACATAAATAAGGGGCCGGAGGGAATCCAGGCCAGATGAAAACAACCAACCATTACTAATTTATTTATTTTTTTTTAACCTTAGACTTAACCAGACTCCAAAGCAAGTGCAGATTCCTTGCCAGAATGATTCTGCTGTTGGAAGTGGCATCCTGATGTAAAAGAAGGACAACTACTATGTCGGGGCTGCTGCCACACAGCTTGGTACGAAGTCCACCTAAGAACTGCACTTGTGGGGAAACTTCTGGTGAGAGTGAAGCAAATGGGACCTTATTCTTTCCTCTTATCCCATGAGCTCTTGAATCCTTCTCCTAACTCCATCCCTTTTTCTCTTGCAAAAAAGCTAACACAGGGACTTTATTTTTAATCAGCTCACTTTGGTTACTTAGGACTGACTATCCATGGAGCCATCTTCTCCCAGTTTGTCCCAGATCAGCAGCCCCAGATAACTGAGCAATAAAGTTCCTGACTCAGCATTGCTCAGGATATTTTCATGGTTTTTAAACCTTAATGACTCGTCACCTTCCTAATGGGAAAGATCCTCTTATTGCAGAAAACACTTGCACAAAGGCAACCCTTCTGGTAATCTGTAGGGAAGTCAAGAAATGAACAGTCACAGAAAATGAAACATTTTTCTGTAGTGATCGTCATAAAGGGAAGAGTAAAGAAATCTATGGGTGCTGCCTTTCATCCACAGGTATCTCCGTGGTTTGATAGGCTTCTCTGGCACTGACGTATTTCTGCTTATTCATACTAGCAGGAACCTTCCATGGTGAAAATTTTTCTTTTAAAAATAGTATATATAAACATAAAATATGCTAATTGTACCTCATTCCACCCAAGGGAGGCGAGAAAATTTCTATCAGCTCTTATTTTCCTGAAGAGATTAGTGCAGCAGAAAGATTAAATGATTTGTTAAAGGTGGTGCCGAAAATCAGTGTTGGAGGCAGTCTGAAGCCCCAGAGTAATCAGATCCATTTTTTACACACTCTGATGGCAGTAACGGATAGCTGGTTACCTTTGGGTAATGTATCTGAGCTCTGTACCGAGCCCTCAGCCCACACGGGTATGCTGACCTTATCATTCCTGTTCAGGTGAGGAATGACAGGCTACCCATGGAAAGTAATTGAAATTCATCTCTGAGATTGCATCTCTGGATTGTGCTATTAAAAAGTAATTTGTTGCTACAAGCAGTTACTTCCAAAATAAACCACTGAGGTCAAATTTTGCGGCTCGCATTTATTATGCAGCAGGTAGGTCCAGTGGTAGCTGCAGGGGCTGGTATGTTGGCACCTCGGAGAGATGGAGACAACGCTCCTTCCATGAAGGCTGCGTTTGCAAGGTTTGACCCTGGCAGCCTCACAGATGCCAACACTTTACTCCCGTGTGCAGAAATTCAAGGACAGAGCCCACAGACACGCACAAGAAGGGACCGCAGCAGTAACGCAGGAGAAAGTTGAAGAGCTCGGCGGGCAGAAGCAATGAGCATCCAGGCTGGAGCCCAGGGAGCCGGTATTTTAAATGGTCGGCATAGTTACTCAAGAGATACAGAGCTGGAGGGGTCAGCGAGGGAAAAGGCAGCTGAAACTTAGCCGTATGCTGTGTGTTAAGGAAGGACTGGAAAGGTGACTGGGAAGATGGAGCAGGCTGGGTGCTGCAGGAACTGGGGATGCTGAAGGGAGGTGCACATGTGGCAAAGGCAGGGATCAGAGAAGCAGAGGAGGAATGGTTGCAGATGTGAAGCTCTGAATCTAGCAGATCTTGATAAAATCAGATTATTTACTTTTTCAAAATTGAAATTCATGAGTTTCTCACCTCTTTCTACTCTCTTCATTCCTTACTCCCTTTCCATTGTGCGTAGCAGTGGACTGGAAAGCACTAGCATATCTGAGCTCCATGGGCCTGAAAATAGTGCCTAAGAACTTCAACATCCTTCCTCACTTATCCATGCAACCTGTCCTATCTGTAGGGTGCTCCTAGCTCAGGATCTCCTCTGCTTTTAGCTGTGTATTTTGTCACAGAAACAGAGGAAGGATCCTCCAGAGGCATAAAGCAACCCATCTAAGCAGCTGGGAGGTGATCTTGCCTATGGGTGGCATGGCTGGATGGTGGCTATTTCACAACTGAACTTCTCACCTTTGACTGGCTTAACATTCAGTGGAGAGGAACAGGCCCTTTGGGGACTCGATTTCATCTCATCCTGCAGTAGATACTTAAAAGTGAGTCAAAGAACCTTATCCCACAGGGACTTATTGACTAAGGACTGCATGAATGACTCCTTAAAAAACACTTTGCACACTGTAGTGTGTTGGCCTCACTTTTGTGTTGGCCACACCTTCTCTGAATTTAATAGGATCAGCCAATTCCTTTATGACACCCTCTCTGCTTCCACGTGGAGACAAAGGGTATGCTTCACAGCCCATCCATGTGCTCATGAAAGTTCATGTTCAGTGTGACCCATAACTAACAAGTTTTAGAAGAATAAGGAATCATTTCCTCAGACTCTGCACAATTTGATGGCCATGGCTACACCTGCTTCTTGCTCTGCTTTCTTTTTCCTCTGCTATATTTCAGGATCATGCATCACAAAATCAGCCAGCAGTCTTTGCCATTTAAAGCTCCGCTCTTCTTTGCCACAAAGAATAGCTAAGCAGCATGAGGCAAAGACCTCAACACAAGCACGTGCACTGCAATTTGCGAATGAATAAAGGCTGCAAACCCCCAAGCCCCATATCCCATTATCTTTCTAATGGAAATGCACGAAGAGTTTAACCTGCAGTAAAGAATAATACAATATTTCTATAGAGGAAACAGATTTTGATTAAATTTTTTTACCCTAGAGTCCAACTGCTGCATATAAGACCAAAGATATTCTATATTGGCTCCAAAAGGGTGGACGTGAAGAAATGTGGATATGATACCTGTATTAAAAACAAATGCACACAAAGTATTGAAATTACCTCGGACAATATATCATTAAAACAAGCAAAATAATTCTGAATAGTCTGCTCTTGCAGGTTTTTCAGTATAAATTATGGTTCTTATTTTTCTTTACACAACCCAATAAACACAGAAAATGGCACATTTTTAATACAGTCATAATAACATGATAAACACAATAGCTCATCTTCAGGAATGACAGCAGTTAGCAAGTAAGTGACCAAGATAATATACTGATGAATAAAAGAATTTCTAAACAAAGACTTGCTGGAAGCATTTCCACTACCAATTTTATGCTTGATTTACCAATATAAAATTGTGGATATCGTAATGGTAAAATTATTGCTTTTTTCCCCTTCACTGGATGCTCTGTTGTGAAAACGCTTCATATAATTGTGTCAGAAACCTCACTCCCTCAAATTTTTCTAGTAATTACACTGATGCTGGTTATGAAAAGTGTTTAATCTGTATTACCCCTAAGTGCTGCTGAAGAAAACACAAATCCTTTATGACATATTTACTTATTTACTTTCTTTTAAAAGAGAGCCAGTTCTGTCTATCTTCATTGTTATTTACAGGATTGTTGTAAAAGGTATGGGAATAAAAGTGGCTTGGGAGAAGGCAGGATCTAAGTCTAGAGATTTTTTTCTGCAGTCAAATTCAAGTCACAGCATAGTAATGATGACAAGAGAAAACGAGTTTTGGTGCATCAGAACCAAAAAAAAAAGAAAAAGAAAAAAAAACCAAACCACTACCCAATTTATCCTCTTCTAAATAAACACTGAAAATACAAAATGGCATGTGTGTTACTTACTGTTTGGGGAGACTTGAAGTGTAAGAATCAGAGCAAATATTTTCAACTCTATTTGGATGGGTTTCTTAGCTGAACCACCCTAGGGGAAGTTCCTTATATTTAAAGCATAAACACCAGGATTAAAAATGCTTACAAATGACAAAAATGGGTCACTGTATCTTGTGTACTGCAGGCCATTCTTGATGCTGAATGAATTAGGATAATCTTGGATTTCATTTTTCCCCAAATACTGCCCATGGTTGAAAATGATAAGTACAATTTAACTCATTTTAGTCTTGCTTTGCAAAGAACACCTTTTTTCTTCCCTCATTTTTCCAATAACACTTACAAACTTCTGATCTTGCAAAGGGAGGGGTGTGCATTTAATTTTATACTATACCAAGTCCTAGCAGCAGTTGCCTTCTTTGTGCTGTGAGTGACCATAAGTACACACACAAGAGCTCTTGAAGCAAAAGCCAAGACCATCACGCTTGGATGGGTTGACTGGAAATCCAATTTGTATTCAAATCATGTTTTCCCAGTGGCATTGCGTTTGTTATGTGTGTCCCCAAGGCTTTTCAATTCAGGATGTTCAAAGCTAGCTCTTTCATATGATAGCAAATAAAAGTCATTTGGAAATATTTTGTAGTCATTGACTGGACTTCCATGATAACTTTTTTGTATTTTTTTTTTTCTTTTATGCTCCTTTCCTCTAAGACAATATTGAATTTTGTAAAATATAGACAAATCTAGTGAATGGATGGAGGCTCAGCTCGTTTTTCCCTTGCCTCACCTGAACAGGCCTCAGAGGAAAAGATAGCATGAAATCTATCTTGAGCAATCTTTGGCCTTTGAATTGTAACAATGAGACAATTTTGGGGGTATCATGACCAGTAATATCTGGACTGAGATTAGACTGTTTATCTGAGTGTGCCACTGGACAGCTGATCAATGAGATGTGCTTTGGGACACTGCCGCCACCACTAGTTACAGTCAAATACTGACTGACCTAGAAAAAGACGTTTGTTCTGTTCTTAAAATCCCATCCCTGCTACCCTTCTCACAGAAGTTATCTTTGAAAAGGTCAAATACTGTCCACTATAATTAAAAGTTCCAAATTTTATTATAACAAGCCAAATCAAATTATTTCATACTTTTCTGTACATCCTGTTGTTCCACATCTCACCAGTCACAGGAAGTTTGTGTACTAAGCCCTTTAAACACCTACAGACATTCTTCACTTTTAAATGACCTTTGTGGTCTGAACTGTCTGAATCCATGTCCCAGCAATAGACCAGCAACTTCCCTGGTGCTTAGCAGATGCAAATGAGTTGCATTGTAAACAAATTAAGGTAGTTTTGGAACTGTCACCTGCCAGGACACCACTGATTTTGTGAAAAGACCAAACGAAAGAAATGAAACCTGGTCTTTTAGGTCAGCATTCCTGTGAATGGCAACCGTGCCATAGGGAGCACTTTGGACGTTTAGGCTCCATGAAAATCTGCCCCACTGAAACCAAATGCAAAACGTGCACAGATATAAATGGGGCATGTTCCCTCCAAGGGTAGCATGGGAACAGGCAGCGTTCCTGTGTGGCTAAATGCTAGGTACCGGTTAGCTGGCCCACCACCTATAAGTTCTAGCTTTTAGGCACTCTTTTGGAGTTTATTTTAAAGATTTTATTCTAGGTAAAAGATATGACAGTCCTTGTGGTATTCTTTATAAATATTCATATTGCTAATTCCCTCACCTAATGTAAAAAGCATAAATCCGTCTTGCTTAATACATCCAGTATACATATTTTTTACTTGGTAGTTTGCAAATATTTTCATCCCCTTCTCCTTCACCATTTTGTCTAATAATCAGACAATAAGTTATACAATTCTAGCCTGCTATATCTTGATGTAAATAGAGTCTTCATATATTCAGGCTGCAAGTGTACATGCAGATCCTGAAATTTTATTCATACCTGAAATCCTTTCATTAAACTCTAGAGAATTTTTCAGAAAGGAAAAGTTCACTTGTATTTTAGATTTTCTCGTACTAAAAGCCATTATGAATACAGATGAAAAATAAAAAATATCTTTTACTTTTATTAGCACAAAGATGTGTGTAAATACATATGCAAAAGAAAAACCTGTTAAAAGGCATGTGTTCTCAGAAGTCTTCTTTGGGGTTATCTTACCTATTAATAGTGCCTCTTTCTCTGATTTTAAACCTGGGCTTCGTTTCTCTGAATTTTTCTCTCTGTCTTGGTTGACCAATGCTACTGTCAATACATTGATTTCCTATAAAGTTAAAAAAGAAAACAACACAGGTGGTCATGTAGATTTCATTTACTTCAATTAAAGCTGTCTGCTTCCTTTCAACTCTATAAAAAAGATCATTACTTTGATTCACATCTAAAGACAAGACAATTATAAATAATTGATTTGTTTGCAGAGTATTAAGACACTTTTTGAAGTACCTTTATGCCAAGAGCTGCCAAGAAGAGAAATTTTGCTTGTGGAGTAAGTAATAACTTTGTTGCTAGTGCTTCTTCATGATAACAGCTTGAAAGACGTGCCATAAAATGTGGGGATGGTCAGAAAACTCACATTTCCTAGCTATTAAAGCTGTAAACAAAGACCGCCTCTAGGGAACATGGATGGAAACATTCAGCTACGGCTATAAGAGTAAATTCAACAGTCACTAGCAATGTTTCTAGCTACTAGAGCACAATCACCTGCCCTGCTATACTCTTCGACCAGTGCCTGGCATGGTCTTGGCTCCTGTCCCAAACAATTCCTGGGCACCTTTTGGGGGTCAGCACATTTCAGGGACCATTCCTAACAGGTGGTTTGCATACAGCTACATTGATTTGAGGACTGAACGACAACCGGCCTTAAGGGCAAAATAAGTCAAGGCTCCTGCTATGAGCTCGTTTTTCTGCAGCCAGGTGGCCTGACAAGCTATCACACCTTAGATGCTCTGTCGGAAGTACCCAGACAGTTAGTTATGTGACACAGATTGCTGTTCTCCTGGGTATATGCGAAGAAAACAAATTACCTCTATTTCAGAGGCATGTAAGTGGCCTCAAAGTGCATTGCACAATATTCAAGCATACACACCGGCTGTTTCCATGGAGCAACTGATATACAGTAACGCGTTCCTTGGTGAGGCAGTGACTCATGCTGCTGCATCTGCTCTGTGAATGCAGTTCCGTGCAAAACCATGGAGGCAGAGAGCATGGGGCTGGAGATGTGGTGGTGTGAGGTGGGACTGGGCAGGAATAGTGCTCTTGTCCTGGCAAGGAGAGTCAAGGTAAGCATCTGGAGGTTGCATGGGTCTGGGAAGCCTTAAATGCAAGGAAATTTGCACTATTTGGTGTAATGATGTGGGCCATATAGAACATGCACTCGGGGTGGTGCCTTACTCCAAAATTCTTGGCAAGAGTTTTTGACAATAAGAGAGACACTGGGCTTGGGTGGCACTAGGGCATTTGTGAAGGTGTGAATAATCCATGCTAAAAAAAGGCAAAAACTCCAAAATGTGTAAAATGTGCCTCTAGGTGACTAAGGGCTTCTGTGAGATTGGTAAAAACAGTGACACACTTCCTCATTCTCAATTAAAAAAAAAAACAAACCACCAACCCCCCTCCAAAATAACACCCCACCCCACCCCCCACCCAGTGGTGCACACTATGTTCCTTATAGGCTGGCTCCAAGGAGCAGCTACCCAATATGCAGTGCCTGGTGGCTCAGGTGTATCGATGGTTCGAATGTTCCCTTGTTGTGAAGAGGAACAAGTTGCCATGTGTCAGCTAAGAAACTGTATGTGCATTTGAGTGACATACATGCATACGTGTATCCTTAGACCCCAGCAAGAAGGGGCTCTGTCTGGCCTTGGCCCACCGTGAAGGAGGAGATGCCCTGAGTCACCTGTGGTTTGCTGCAGTTGTAGTGGCCAACTGAGGCACGTCTCCTGGCCAGAGACTGATGTGTAGTTGTGTACGTGCAAGCTAGTCACCCTTTGCTGCCTTTTTAGTCAGTAGAAATGAAATTTCTACTTTTCAGTCATGTATTTTGGTTATTTACTTTAGATTGAAATAAATTGGACCGTAGGGGTGCTTATTTTATATTCCTCATTGGCAGCAAAGGGAAACTTCTAGCCACAGATTTAGGCAGCTACGGGTAGGAGGGAGTCTGCAGTTTGAGTTGCAGTGATCCCCTCAAAATAATGGTGTGCCTGGGTGCTCTAGCAGCTACATCACCTTGACACTAACACTCCTGCAGTGTCGTCATGCACAGGGCACATTATAGCAGCAGGAGTATGCTCTAAGTTGTCCAGTACCGTTGATTCCACTCTTGACAGAGCCAAAGGCTAATGCAAATACTCATCTACTTCTGGCCATAGCATCCAAGAACAGTGAAAGCAAATCCAGGCAAGAAACAGAAATAAAAGACGTGATAACATGCATTTCTCCATAAGGGCAGTAATGACAAGGGGGTTACAGATCAGAAGAGCAGAGCTGGATGCCAGATTTCATGATACTGCAGCACTGCAGCAGAAGAGCAGAGCAGCATATGCCACCAAAGCTTGTACAGGTTAAGATGTAACTTTTTACTCCATCAGAGACAGAAAAGCAGTCTAAAAATAACAATTCCTGAGAGGGGAAAGAGAGAGCAGAGAGATGTGTATTTGATATAACAGGCCCCAAATACAACACACTAGCAGTTTCAGATGGGATTAGAAGTTTTGTCAAGCAGTGATGCAGAGAAAGAAACTATATTCCCACTGGGAGCAACGAACAGATGGATTCTCATTTAATGCCTAGATTTGAGCCTGTGCAGAACATTTTGTATGATTTATAGGACAGTGTAAATGGATGCTAAAGGAAGTCACATCAAGTCTTTCTCAACTATGTGTTGGTACAGAGGATAAAAGAGTAAACCATTGGTTATGGGGGAGCCTGAGGAAACTAAGAGTGGCAAAGATATCTACTCAACAAGCAACTGGCTTTAGAAGGTTGCAAGTTCTTGGCGGTTTGGAAAGGAGAGGTTTCTGCCATCCAAAACTATCTTGCCTCACAGAAGATGATAAATTAGATGAATCTGATGTATTCCGCTGCCAAAATAAGCTTGCACAGGCCATGAGGAAATAAGGAAATCCAGGGTGTGCAGGCTCACATAAAAGATTCAGCAGCAATGTTGCCATTGCCAGGAATTAATATGATTTAAGAGAAATGGGCATAATTGTGTCTAAAAAATGAGTGTGAAATTCACCCAGAAACCGGGCTAATTACAGTGTAAGTGAAAACCTTAAGTATCTGACTACACGCTGCAGATACAAATTGGTACCTGTGAAACCTCTACAACAAATCCTCACACAATTAATTTGCACATTTTTAGAGGCACTACTTATGCCAACCCACAGAAATAAGACTTATAAGAGTACAAAGGTGAATCAAGCAATAAATAGTTGGAAACACTTAGATCACCTCTCTGACGTGAGAAAAAGCTACTGAACACCAGATGCCTGAGGAAAATTATTTAATATATACTACATTACAGTAGTTCCTTTCTTTCCTGGAGACCATCCTTTATTTGGCAAACTGTATTTTCTGAGGCCCTAAGCAGTCTCCTTCAGCAGGTTTCGTTCTAAAAGGAATATTTCGCTACCATCTGTCAGTTACTGTATTAAAGGGCAAGAACACAGCTGAGCGTGTGCAAATCAGTACTTACTAGAATTGAAATGACCTTGCGAGAACTAAATACAGTATGTAGAAGGCTTAATCCAGGTTAAATCACACCTGGTGATCATTAGGGACCTGGGTCTATTCATTATTCACAAATTATGTCAGGTATCAGAGAACATGGAGACCCAACTTGATGATGACAGCTCCAGAGCTGCTCAGCATGGATGCAGCCATTCTGTGTGATGCTCTCATCATTGCCAGCTTGGACCTTTTCCTGCAAATGGCACTTTCATCCATCAGCAGATGATGAAAAGACATTAATTTCCCTTGTGGGCTTGACAAACTCAATGATTCTGCAGATACCCCTTGGGACTAGCATTTTGATTTGGGGCTCCCTGCTTTTGAACCAGGGAGGGAAAGACAGAGGGGAAGTCTTTCTGGAAACTTTCAAGAGAACTTCCTGGATAAAACAGGGGATGACAAATACCAATTTTCTCACATGGACTATTCATTTCCACAAGCAGACCTCTGACACCACCACTGACATGGAGCTGATGGCTGTGGAGAGATGTACATGGCAGGTTTTGCACGTGGGTGTATACCTTAGCCATGTCCTGGCTGTAAGGTGGGACAGAAGTTGGGTTTGTGTCATTCTTTCATGTACCCTGGCTTCTTCTGGAAGCAAATGCAGAGGCATGGGCAAGTGGATTGCTCCAACAGATGCCTGGTCTCACTGTCCACCATGGCTCACCACAAAGCAGCTGGGTCCCACGCTGTAGATGCAACAAATAAGTGTGTGACTCCTCCAAGAGCTGTAGTTGCCAGAGAAAGACATGGAAGTCCTAAAGAGTAGATGAGATGTGGTGACTTTCTACAGAGGATGGTTGCAGGTACTGTAACAACGAAAGGCTATCCCCTCCACTACCAGGGGATGAGTGGATCAGAAAGCCCCAGATGTTTAGGCTGGATGACTTGAGTCTTTCAGCTCGTCATTGGTTTCTTCCCCCACTATGGGAAAGTACAGTATTAAATAAAAATTACTCAATCTTGACATCACTAATCTTCTACAGGCCAGTCTTGCATCAGTGCAAAAAAAGGCAGATAGAATAGAATATAAAATGTCTCCTCTTCCCTGGGGCTTCTCTCTTTAGCAAAAATTCTGTTTAGCCTAAAAGGTTCTGTGATCCTGAAAACATATGCTAGCAAGCATCCCTAAAAATCCTGGGACTGAGGACTTGTCATTCCCCCCTAAGTGCTGACCAGGGCTCGAAGAGTAGCTGCCCTACCTGGAAACTACTCCTGCCAAAGTGCAGTTCCTCATCACCCGTTGTTCAGGACTGTTTCAAAGGCAGGATATGGGATTTAATGAATGTGACATTGAAGACACCTGGCATGTGATCAGGATGCAAATGACAAATATCCAAAGAGCTGAAAATACTCCGTCTGCTATCTGGGTAATCCAAACATTTGATAATCACCTTTAAATCTAGGGGGAATGCTGACTGCTTGCATACTGTCTACAAAGGCCTCATTCCCTTTGTTGTAGTATACAAGATTCTGCAGAATTGTGTGGTGAGGGGGTAAAAATAATATTTCACCTTCTGAAAGGCCGAGTAAAGATAAAAAAAAAAAATAAATCCTACCAGCCTCTGGAAGAGTTTGCGGGATATGTTGGCATTTGTACTATATGTACAAAGCCAATTGTCTGAGGTATTAAAACAGTAGCAGAAGGAAAGACTAGGTGTTGGCCACAGCAGGCATATGACAGAGCAAATGCTGAATGTTGTTAGATGTAAGGGATACACCACACTTTCTCATCAGCCAAGGGATTCAAAAGAGAAAATGAGTAGGAGGAAAAAACTCTATATATCTGAAACATAATAAAAAATCTTGCAGGCTGTTAACAGCAGGGCAGAGAGATGCTGTAAGCTTGAAAAGAAAGGTAATGTTATGATTTTGATAGAGGAAAGAACCATGTGCATGTGATACCAAATCTGCAGTCCTTAAGCTCTTGAAAGGCATACAGGTACCCGTTCTGAGGCCGCAGAACTGAGCTTAGACTTCAGACCTGCCTGCCCTAATGCTTATTGACGGCCAGGCAGGTTTGACAGTTCTGCTGCAAACACCGGTAGAAACTGGCCTGCAACATGAAGACTGCCTATTTTTAATTTATTTTCATTTACCTGGAGATCCCTTAAAGTCTGGTATAGTTGTGCTTGTTTTGCTGGTCTTCAAATGTACTTCAGGCCCACATCTGAAACTTTAATCTTGCTGTTTTAACCTGAATGAAGCCTAATTCAATTTCCAATCAGGTGAACAGAAGCCTTGCAATAGTTTCAATGCACATCAAGTCAGGCACCTTAAATCTATGGGGACATGCAAGATTGAGATACAGGGCAAGTTCTGACAGTTTAACAATGTTGTCAGTTGAGAATGGGCTACTGTCCTTGTCTACGTTCTCATCCATGGTGAATAGAAAATTATTCAATCCAAGTTGAGCTAAACTACAATGAAAGAACTTATTCAAATTTCACTTAAATCAAATTTCCTTGCAAATGTGGCAATGTATGAGTACACTCACAGACAGTGACCATGACTCAGATGATTGCAGAATCACAAAATCACACAGGTGACCTTGGGAGGTTTCTTGTCCATCCTCCTGCTCAAAGCAGGATCAGCTGCAGAATCAGAGTGTATGGAAGGGCGACAAGGGGTAATGGTCCAGTGCCTGGATAAGCCTCATCAGTTCCTCTGCAACATCCCAATTCTGTCCTTCATCAAACAATGTGGGAGGCATCATCACCAAATGGGTACTTCCATCCCCTGCAGAAGGGATTTTCCAACCACCATAATTTGCTGCTTTCTCCTGATAATTGCAATTAAAGTCTTATCTCCACAAGCACAAAGCAGGACAGAGGCACCATCACAGATGAGAAAGCCCAATAACCTAATCAGAGAAAAGACAGCCCCCTGATCCATCTTCTCCCAGGGCTGTCACAGAAGACCAAGAGTCCCAGGGGCTGAGCATGACACCAATTAAGATCAGTCAACAGAAATGTTCTCCAGATCATCTTACACACTGAAGGGGAGCACTGCCTATAGGGACATGGGACTTGTTATGGGATACAGAGGAAGAGCATCTTGGTTTTGCACAAGAAGGCTTAGTGTCCTTAGTGGGGAAACAAAAGGCAGGAAAAGGGACGGACCATGGCGGTTTGGGAAGGGGATAAAAGGGACTGGTCACATGTAAACAGGTTGCTGGTCAGTACACTTGTCTCGCCATGCCATGCCCTGATCAGTGCGTTATATTCATTAAACTCAATTTCTAATTCTTTTCCTGGGTGACTCTCTGTTCTGTGTGCATGGATGTGTGTGAGGGGGTTTGGGTGCAGCAGCTGGAGCGGGCCCAAAGGTCAGAGGCCTGTGTGTCTGGGGTGCCGCAGTCAGAGAGACCAGAGTGTGTGCGTACGCTGCTCAGTCATCGCCGGTGAGCATCCAGCCAGACTAGCCACTGAGTAGGTTAATAAGCTTGGGAGCCACATTTTGAAATGGCCATAGGTCTGGGATGGATCCAGGAGAGACCGGAGAGACTGCACATGACCTACTGGAGGGACCAGGGGCTCCAAGCCAGCCACTGGGAATGCTGTGGGCTCTGGGGAATGACTAAAAGACCTGTGGGTGTCTCTGTGTGTGTGTGTGTGTATGCACAAGGCAGGGGCCAGTTATGAGACCAACTGAGAGTCAAAGGCCAGTTACTGGAGGGATCCACACTGTACACATGTATTTTCCACCAATGGACCTTTATCCTGATCAGCCAGAAAGGGGAGCAAGATGAGGCCATCAGTACCGTTTGTGTTTATGAATGCTGAGATTGCTGCAGGATTCAGTAACTCCCGAGAGCAGCAGTGCTTCATTTGGGCCAAATGGCTCTAATTCTTCCTTTAATGGATCTTGTTCCCTTTCATGGGCTGCTACAGCACTGTGCTGTGCTGTCATGTGTGGAAATCTGGTTGAGTGTCTGAACTCTGAAAGTAACTCAGAATTCTCCAGGAACATCGTGTGTGTTACAAGCTCTTCTTTCAGTGTGCCCTCTTACAGTGACTGTTTCTGACTCTCTGCTGACTACTCCTCTAAAAATACTCTAATGACTAGAAAATTGCTCATAATCTTTGATTAATAGAATTCTTTTGTTGCTGCAAATGAATTGATCTTGTGCTAGCAAATTAACTACTTCCTAGAAATATCATATTTTACATGGCCCTGGTTCCTCATAGCCTAAGAGCTGATTTCAGTAAAGTGGCTGACATTAAGTTTAGGTGGTCTTGCTGACACACTGTCTATATGTAGAGGTTTCTTTGCCTTTCCTATGTGCACTGGGATAACTCATTTTACAGTAATAAATTAATGTTGCGTCATGTATAAGAAGAATAAGCCAAGGATGAGGCATCCAACCACCTGACCAAAACCAGAACTCTCACAAGCAGCCTGTGCTACTTCTACAGTTAGCACCAGGTCAACAATTCAGTAAAAAACCCTTGGTTGTCAGTGTTGGGTTTTTTTTTCCAGGGTCTCAGAGGATCCTTCTCCTTCTACCATCTACCTAGTGATGCAGAAGAACATATTTGCCATATGCTACACTGCTCTTAAATGTGGCTGGTCTATCATTAGAAATTATACAGACCAGGTGTCACCTTTCCATTCAGGTCAAGCCTAAACTTGATAACTTATTTTGTGCTGTGCAAGAAACTAGTGTTGGTTTTGCCAGCCACAGGTCATTGTATTTACTTCAAAAGCATACTAATATAGAAATTTACTTCTAAAGTACACTAATATATAATTTACCATGACTGTAAATTTAAGAGTGCACTGATTAACAAATAAACAGTTGACAGCTGGCTTAAAAAAATTATCTGGCTTTAAAATTATAGAAACAATGAAGAAAAAGTAGAACAGCAAATATAAGATCTTGCAAATGAAGCACTTCAAACACACCTCTATGGATCTAACATTTGTTTGTCTGATTTATCCTAAATGATAGAACTGTTTCCAAGGGTGAAGATTAATTGTATTATGGTGCTCTTGACAACCTATTTTTCCAATCCATTTGCCAGAGAGATGCTTTTAACTTTTTCATTACAAAGCTTTTACTATTATAACTTTCACCTGCTGAGTTTAGGCAACTAGCAATAATATGAAAATGCTTTTCTCATTGTCACTATCTCTTTATGTTGTTCTCATTGTATTTGAGCACATCTATTTTATGGGAAGGTACATATGCAAAATATAGATGACTAATATGAAAGTTACTTCATGCTTATTTATAAAAGTATGATCGAGTTGCTTCATTTTCTAAAGCTCGATTTATGTGTAGGTTCCTGATGACTTAACACAGATGTTTAATGTGATGTGAAGGTGGTTGTTTTGCAAGGGGAAAGGTAATTGTCATTTTGCATACTTTGTGTTAGGGAACTGCAGCAAACCATTGGCTGGCTGAACGAAAGCATCACTTGCCCAGCAGCTCTGCTGAAGCCATTGTAGGAGGGGATACTTCATGCGTACTTGAGCCTGAGAACTTGTGAAAGCCCCTTCAAATGATCTTTAACACAAATATTGCTCTAGCAATCTCCTCAAGAATGATGCACTTCTGAAAAAAAAGTTAGGAAAAAACCTACAGCTTATTTTTTTTCTGGGATGTGTAGAATTGTTTTGAAAATGTCTTTGTTGAAATAAAAGTAAGCAATTGGAAGGGGAAAACCCATGTTTTATGTTTTATGACAGTGAATTGTTTTCTGTTTTCTGTTTTATGACAGTGAATTGTTTTCAGCAAGGATTTGTATTTGAAAGTTATTAATTTTAGGTATCTGAAAACTGAGGGCAACCCCCATATTCACAGGAATCTCCACATCTGAATACATGAAAAGTACTTGAAACAAAGATTTTGGAGCTGTCATTCCTTGCAGCTAGATCTTATTAAGATGATGAACATTCCCCAAAGAGGACTTCAGGGTGTTGGTTGACAAGAAGCTCAACGCTACCCAGCAATGTACAGCCCAGAAAGCCAACCATATCCTGGGCTGCATCAAACGAAGTGTGACCAGCAGTGGAAGGAGGCGATTCTCCCCCTCTGCTCTCATGAGACCCCCCCTGGAGAACTGTGTTCAGCTCTGGAGCCCCCAACATAAGAAGGACATGGACCTGTTGGAGTGAGCCCAGAGGAGGGCCACCAAGATGCTCAGAGGGCTGGAGCACCTCTCTGTGAAGACAGGCTGAG
>JAVJGJ010000014.1:32420153-32450701 GCA_035590215.1 Microhierax caerulescens | reverse complement strand
GCCAGGCTGGACGGGGCTTTGAGCAACCTGGTCTGGTGGAAGGTGTCCCTGCCCGTGGCAGGGGGGTGGAACTAGATTAGCTTTAAGGTCCATTCCAACCCAAACCAGTTAATGATTCTATGATTCTTTGAAAATCCTGGGTTTACTGAAGTTCCTTTTTCACTTCTGTCACTTTTTCCTCTCTGTTCCTTGAAGGACTTTAGCAAGTTGGAGGGAGCGTGGATGTGGTGTACAACCCCCAGGACTGCAGTAGCAGGCGTATGGCTGAAGCAGAGGTGGCCCATCATCCTTCAGGTGGTTGCGGGGGAGCCTGAGTGCTCTGACAAGCCAATCTGCCTTGTACACTGTGTGGGTTAAGCACACAGCTGCATATGTATGAGGCTGAATGTTACTCCTCTCTAGAAATGACGGGATGACTTCTGTATACGTGTGCAGTATAAATACCGAGGGAAAATGCTTTGGGATGAAAGGCTGCACATAATGATCAGATATTATTGAAATGTCAGGTAGCTCTGGGCATTGAAGAACTGTCTCCCTGTGGAGCTCATATGAAATTTAAAGTAAAAAAAAAAACTTTTTTTTGTGATTTGCTGAGTGGGTGGCTGAATGGGTTTTATCATTGTGTCTCAGAGTTCTCTCTTCTTCTCCCTCAGACAACGGGAATTCAGTCCAATCAAAAGCCAAGTTACGATGCCACTCTGACACTTTTAATTAGGAACAAGGGAAGTGATGTGATTTCTTGCTGCACGTTAACGAAGGAGTTATTGCTACAGGCCAGGTCTGCTTCAGGTAGCACACTCTGTGTCAGAATATACTTCTGTCTGCTGTAGTCGTTTGCTCCCTGTAGGGTTAGATCGTGGCTGAAACTGCAGAGACTGTGATTCAGCCAGCAGAGAGATCTGCACTGTGCTAATGAAACTCTATTGCTGTCCTTTAGCATACTGAACCAGGGCTGGGGCGGCGAAGGGGGGAGCTCAGGGGGACTTGATCTATCAGTGTGTAAGAACTTCTGAAGGCTGAGCAGGCTTTTTGATAACATGGTCCTAAACAGCCAGTTAAACTCCTGTTATTTTTCAGGCCTCACGGTATTGAATTCATGAGGTGGTCATTCCTCATGCCTGCCGTGGTAAGTAGGAAAGCTGCTGATCTGCGAACAGTCATAGCTGCTTGAATTTATCATACTCCACATGCCTTAAATTGAAGGAAATAAGAAGAAATGAGTGATGGAAAGACTACAAATAAATGCCTGGAATGGAAAAGGCAGGAAGAAGCAGGCTCACTCCCATGTGCTCCAGAAATGCCTGCTGCAAGGCCAGAGGACCTCAGCAAAGCTAAGGAAACTACTAAGTGACACGTGCAAGTTTGCTGAGGCTGAGGTTCACAGCTTACAAACCTGGGAAGCCCAGACAGAAAAGAAACACTCCTTTCCTGGCATGTGCAAGCCCTGCACTGGGGTGTTCTGGCCTGTAACTTTAGGGCCAAATTGCTCTTAAATTAGCCATGTTGAGCACATTTTTTATCACAAGCCTGTGCTGCTCTGGGAAAGGCAAGCCTTTTGAAGAGTGGGCTAGCTGAAGTCTTCTGAAGAGTGGGCAGAAATGGCTGTTGCACTAACAAGAAAGTGAAGCAAAACCATCAGCCGTCACTTGGGATCTTCATCAATAAGGGTGACCAACTTTTGTCCTGTAGTCTCAAACCACTGGGATGATGATTTGAGCAGGCATTGCACTCTTCTAGCTCCCTCTCCTCGGCTTGTGTTCAGGGGCCCTTTTCATCTCACCTGTTTTGATGTGAGGCAGTCAGCATGGAGGTGCCCCATCTTATGGCAGGTGTGTACTAACACATACGCTGACATGGGATGTTCCCTGTAGGTACCCTTGGGTGCTTCCATTAAAGGTCTGTGTAGTGAAGTACAGGAACTGAATTCTGATGAGTCTGATGGAATTACAGACTTCTGCAAAAATTGAAGTGGGTTAGCTTCTTAAATCCTTACCCAGCTTGTTGCAAAAATGAGCCTCATTTAAGAGCTGTCTTTACTTCTCTTTGGTAAAGATCATCAGTGATTAACCATAGTATGTGAAAAGAGAAAACTAGTGTGCAGTTACAAATAACATCACTTTCAGTGCAGCATAAAGTGAGCAATTTAGTAAAATGGTGGAAATATTTCACCCTGGATATACTCCTCCCCAGAGTCAGGGATCATCTGGTAACTGCTTGAAAAGCAGATACAGAGAGGGAAAATTAAGGGAAGACTCAACTTCAAATGTAAGATGTTTGGTTGAACTTGAGAAATGTTCTGATAATAGCTTCAAGCATTCAAATGGAAAAATGCATCCCTTCTCAATATTATTGATTTCATGTCTGAAGAAAAACCCACAGAATATTGTGTCCAAGCTGCTGGAGATGCTAACTGGAGGCATGATGTCAAAGTCATTACTTTGTTCAAACAATAAAACTCAAGCAGAACAAAAAGCTGGTAAAAATCCTTGTGGTGAAATCAGTTTCATCCTCTGAAATATATTTATTTTATTAAGCCTTGGCAATAATGAAGTAACCCCAAAAGTTGTCTGGTGAAATCCAGGGGTTTTGACCTGATGGTAATTTAATTATTGACTTAAACAGAGTCAGGACTTTATCATGCAATTGCAATCTGGGCATTCAAAATGCCTCTGTGACCATGACCCATCTCTTGCTTTGGTCTGAGCTTGGAGGACTGATACTCTTGTCTAGGATTTTATGGCACTTTTACAAAGGGTAGGAGTTATTCACAGGAGCTATCTAAGGAAGACAGATACCTGTCAAGGGAGAGCACCAAACTCCTGGAAGATCACAAAGTACTTCTAATATGAGGCTTGTGTAAAAATAATCTCCCTTTCTCCATCAACAATAGAGGGATACCATGGATGTCAACCTTCCCACCCCCAAAATAGTGATATAATCACCAGGGCTATACCCTGTCTCTGCATGCAGTGCCCTATGTATCTTGAACTCAGCAGAGAGAAAAAGGAAATCTTTGTTCAAAACATGGAATTAACCTGTATACAAGAGGCTCCACAGAATGTCACTGAACCTACAGAAACAGTGAAAGACTAACTGGCCTGTATAGAGTTAGCTGCAAAACATGTGATTAGTATTTTCAGTTTGCAAAACTTCTCTACTTGAGCACACCTCCCAAGCAAGACTTTTTTTTCATGTTGGGACTAATCAGGTCCCAAGAGTCCAGGAACATCCTGAAAGAGGATTATATCTGAAATTATAATTGCCCATTGGCCATTAGTTTTTTTCTTCAGTTAAGAAGATGTGAATTAAACGTCATTATATGCAGCAATGAAAAGGAAATTAAAAGGGGGGCAGATTAGAAGCAAGAAGCAATCTTCTCCTGACCACAGGGCTGAAGGAAATGAACACTCATTGACAGCACCTCTGGCAGTCCTGGGTGTCAGAGGCTCTGTTAACACCAGGCCAGGATCTTGGGCTCTGTGTACCACTTGAGCCTGACATTTGGCCTTTCCTGACACAGAGTATTGCTGGGAAATGTCAACAGCCATAACAAATATTACTACATGTACCTGGCAAATCACTCATGAAACACCCTTAGGACTGTTTACAGAGCCTTGCAAGATGGTTTTGCTTTCTGGAAATAACAGATGTACTGGAATACACTAAAATTTCACGTTCTCCCCTCCCCTCCAGATTTGTGTGTGAACTGCCATGGCAGAGAGGGCAACACTGCAATTCCTCCAGCCTCTTAGTTAACTGTGCTCAATTCTCCTGCAAAAAACAAGAGAAAAAAAACAAAAAGAAAAAAAAACAAAAAAAGAAGATTCGTCCATTTATAGGTTGGGTGCATTTCAGGAGGAATGTTTTTCTTTTTCCAATGGTGTTCAGATCTTTGTTTCCCTTTCAGGATGGTCTCACATAATGGAAATGTAGAAGACACACTGTGACAGGTCTAAGTATATATTTTCATCTGTATGCTTTTGCTAGGAAAAAAACATTTCCAGGTTTTAGTTTAAGAAACAATATTTTCTAAGGTAAAATACGATGCAGAGCAGTGCCATCAGAAGAAAGCCTGAGGACTGCAGAAAATAATCTTTTTAAGGTTACAGTATGGGCTTTCTTGATGTGTATGCAGTGTGCCTAAAGTTCCTACTGTCCTTTGTAGGAGCCTGATTTTCTGCAGAGTAAGTAATCTAAATATGTCATAGTGTGAAGATTAGATTGTGTGTTCAGTGTATAGACATACGTTGCCATTTTTCCTTACCAACACCTCCCACTGTTGCTCGGCATGTAGAGGTATTTCACTTGCTGAATTCAACCTGCCAACTGTAACAAATATGTCCTAATCCCATTATATGCATCACAGTTCACTAACAGCCACGTAGGAGCCACCAAGCCTTTTTCTCTTTGATCAGCTCAGATTTGCACACTGGCCAAGGGCAAGAACCATGAAGTCTGCTGAGAATAGATGTGGAGAGACAATCTGCAAGGCACAACACCTGAGCACTACATATTTGATATAAATGACAATTGTTCAACTACCATTTTACAAAGTTCATTACTGTAGCAAATGCTTTAACGTCAGTTGTTTCCCTCTATTTCTCTATTTCTCATTGCCCTGCACTGGGCACTGGTGAGGCCGCACCTCTAATCCTGTGTTCAGTTTTGGGTACCTCGCTACAAGACAGACTCTGAGGTGCTGGAGCGTGTCCAGAGAGGGGCAACTGTCTGTTGGTCTGGAGCACAAGTGTGATGAGGAGCAGCTGAGGGAGCTGGGGCTGTTCAGCCTGGAGAGGAGGAGGCTCAGGGGAGACCTTACTGCTCTCTACAGCTGCCTGAGAGGGTGTAGCAAGATGGGTGTCAGTCTCTTCTCCCAGATAACAAATGACAAGGACAAGTGGAAATGGCCTCAAGTTGTGCCAGGGAACATTTAGATTGGATGCTGGGAAAAATTTCTTCACTGAAAGGGTTATCGACTGGATATTGGACTCAGACACTGGAACAGGCTGCCCAGGGAAGTGATTGAGTCACTATCCCTGGAGGAATTGAAAAGACATGTAGATGTGGCATTTACAGACATGGTTTAGTGGTGGACTTGGCAGCGTTAGGTTAATGGTTGGACTCAATGATCTTAAAAGTTCTTTCTAACCTAAATGATTCTATGATCCTATGATTTCCATTTCTGCTGCTGTGCTTTCTCTGATTTCATGGTGGCATAATTTTTGGAATACATGGCTGCAGCTGTGACTTAATAATTGTAGCTGTCTGGTCTCCCTCTTCACTATTAATTTAAGTATTGACTTCTTTTCTTAGGAGGGTAACATTGCTATGAGGTCATCATGGGAAGAGCTTATAGAAAAGTGGGACAGAAAATAGAGTTCCTAACCTATAGAAAATTCAGGCATTTCAACAATTTCTACAACTACAAACTGGAACAAAATATTACATTTTGAAAAATCTACCATTAACCAAAGATACTGAAATATTTTGGTTTAGATATCTGGGAATGATGTACCAAAACACTCTCTTTACACAACAGAAACATTTCATTTTAATGCTATTTCAACTTCTATATTATATAGAAGTAAAACTTGCAGGCCTTCTGTTTTATCCAGTTATGTATGAGCTAGAATGACACAAGTGGAAGCTTTTAGGTAATACTCCTTGAAAATATGTCAATCCTTTAAAACATTGTTTTATCCACATTTTTGGAGAGGAAGCAAGTTCCTTTAGAAAGTATCTAAGTCTTACATTTCCAGATTCCTTTAGAAAACCTGCAACCAGTTGTTGTACAACGACAAGGTTTTAGGTAGCAAATGTGAGCATTTCAAGATCATTGGTGGATTAATGTCTTTATTTTGGTTTGCAAACAGAATCTTTCAAAGGGGCAATGAGACACTATGCAGACAGACTGCAATTGCAGATTGGTTGGAGCTATCAGACAATATTGAATGTCTCCTGTCCAAGTGCTGAGAGCTATGAGGCTTTATCGACTTCACTGCGGAAACAGACCACAATGAAGGAGATTCAGGAAAGGATTAAAAAAGAGAGGACAACATTTCCTTATCGCAAAGCAGCCCACAAAATTTGAGCATTCCATTCAGGTTTAAAATAAAACTGCTTTCCTGGCTGTGCCATTGACTAAAATACTACATGCATTGACTAAAATAGATGTTAAAATGTATTAGTGTTCAGACTGCTGCTAGTTCTCTTGGCTAGGAGGAAGATACCATATATAATCAATTTTAATTTTCATATGTTTATGACAAAGCACAAAGCTCGACAGTTTGGATGACAAACATTTCAGGGAAGTTTTCCTTTTTTCTCTCTCTCCTTATCCAAATTGCTGTTGTGACTGCAATCATTAAGGGAAGAACAGAAGCATGTTTTTGGCAGCAGGTTTTAAAAACACATGACCTTAACAAGTCCTTTAACGATTTTGGACAAAATAATGATCCAGTGAATTAATTTAGTCCTCTTGTGCAAATTAACTGTTTCCAAATTATACACGGGTATGAATCACTTCACTCAGATCTGAAATAGGGCCAGACTTGCTCAGCTGCAAAGTGGCAGCCACAGAGACAAACAGTGTAACTTTGTAGCTTGAGTAATCCTGGACAGGACGCTAAGGCAAAGCATTTCTCTTGCAATCGTTTCCATGGTATCTTTAACACCCACATACAGCAAGTAGGACATTGGTTGTTAAAGTCTCATCCAAATAAATCCTACAAAGTAAATTGCATGGAACCCAATTTATCTACCTCGAAATGAAGTTTGCTGGGATTTGAACCTGTGGCTTCCAGAAAAAAAACAACCAGGTACTTCAAACCTGATGTGCAAATCATTCATCCATTCTATCAGCTTCAAGACATAAATAGTAAATTGAGACTATACGCATGCATATATCTATATATATAAATCTATACATAGATAGCTGTACCTACATTTGCTTGAGATTCATCATGTTCATTGATTTCTGCTAATTCCTTGGCACTTTTTAACTGCAAAGAGTGAACAAAAAACAAAACAGAACAAAGCAAGCACTTTACTTGAGTATTTCACACTGTTATCTTTGATTTATTTGAAGGAGCATTTTATAAAGCTTCCAATGAGAAAACCAGATGGGGCATATAATTCTAATGAGTTTTCGCTCAAACCATTTTGAAACCAACATATTTAAGGCTTGATAAGTTGGGGTGGGGTGGGGGGGTAGGGAAGGAAAATAATAAGACTGGGTCATTATTTTTTAAATAATATTAGAAAGTGGTTTCAAGGCATAAAAAAGTACACAGAATGGGCTCTTAAGAATAATAAATGATTTCATTTCCCATTCTTGTTGCTATTAATTTAAACTTTACAATATTTGTAAGTTGCCACTAGCTAAATAGTGTTTTGCTAATGATTACTTTTGAATGATATATTTTTAGCTGTTTAAGATGCCAAAGTGCTACTGTATGTTTCCTTCCTGAGGAAACATCTAAGTAACTGACATGGCTCCTGGGTATGATGGAAAAGAAGTTGAGAAGAACAGTTCTTTTATTTAACCAGTGGCATGAAGAACTGAGACACTGCCGATTCCAAATATAATCTGAACCAAAACTTCTTTTTTCCTCCTGAATTAGCTTTTTTTGGGGAAATCCAGGATTACACTGGGGATTGTAAAAATCACTCCCAAGAGATCTATGTAATTTCCTACCTCATGTCTCCAGCCACAGTGAAATACACAGTCATTCATCCTGTGACTGAGCAAACAGAGAGGAGGAGACACGGCAGCTCTCCTGTGCCTATAAGCCATAGAGGTTTGTACACTTAGACAAAGTGCTCAGAACCATTTGCTCTTTGGCCAAAATCTCTGCAGAGTCATACTTTTATTCCAACTTAATTCAGAGTAGATATCTGGGGGTGGGTAGCAGGGTACAGGAAGATGGGGAACAACAAGCATAACTTTCCTCTGCATTCCTTGTTTTTTGCCAGAGAAGCTGGTGTTGATCTAACTTGATGATACAGCTGTGATCCTGAATGATAACAGTCCAAAAATCCAGGTGAAATTGAACACTATCATGTTTCAATTAGGTGTCTGACCCAGAAGCATTGGTGGACCTCCACCACAGGTACCTTCATCATCTTTTTGCCATGGGCCAGCAATGACTGAACTGTGTATGACTCAGTTCCCAGCTTCTCACAGTTTCCAATCTGACACTTAAGGTAAGCAGGACATGGTCTCTGCGTACCTTTTTATGCAGGGCTGTAAAATGCACCGGTTTAGGAACCGCTGCTCAAGCCACTAAACCAGTCCTGATGGAAAGGGAAGGGGGCAGCAATCCTTGATAAAGCAGTACAGAGGATAGCTGGGGACTGCAAACTCATCAGGTCTCCTGGTTCAATTCACTGATATTCATCTTTCAATACCCTTGAAAACTCTGCAATTTATACTGACAGCAGGGTGATGCATTTCCAATGAATACTACATGTTTTCCCCACACTGAAAAAATAACCATCTTGTGAAACCACCTCCCTGTGAGGATGGCTGGTAGGAACAAGCCGAGATGGCTGCTTCCAGCCAAGCACCAGAATTAGGTATTTCTGTATCACAGTGTGACCAAAAGAGCCATTTCCTGATTCTGCCAATTCTCCATTATAGAAATTCACCTCACACGAGCAGCCCTGTTGAGTTCAGCTGAATTACTCATCTGAATATGAGGTCAGGAGAACATGGTTGGGTATGTAAAATTGTTCTGCACGCTGATGCCACATCCTGAGCACTTGAGGAGTGCTGTTCATTACTTACCTTTTGCCTTTCCTTTTCCGGGTTGACAAAGTGCCATCACCCCTTGGTGACTGCCAGCTCCTTGGGCAGTGCTCCACATGCATTCTGCTGGTGACACACTACTCCTCCATGAACCACATGTGCATTTGACTGGGGAAGTGGGCTCAGTCTCTAGCCTCCATTGGTCTGGCAGGCTTTCCTCCCACCATGGTTTCCCACCATTATCACCCTGTCACTGCTCCACCAGTTAATCTAGTGCAGACAGGATGGTTAAGCATCTCCATCTTTTGTATCACATGCCATACTCTGAACAGGATGACAGAGCTCAGGCAAGAAGGTGCTAGCACCCACATCTACACTAGGACCACTGCAACAGGAAGCAGAGGTGGACCAGTGGAGATAATGGGGGAATACTTATGGATAGAAAATGTGCAGCTGCATTGCCACAGGTTAAAGGGGTAAAGTCCCTTTTTTTCCAATATTGTTTTTTTCTAAATTAAAGTTTAAATTGTATTATTCTCTCACATCCTAAATACTGAAGTGTTGGAATAGAAACCTCAGAAAAAAACATACAATATTGGATAAACAGGACTTGCCTTACCCTCTAGGCCAGCTCCATTGCAGGTTGGTGGTGAGTGTGATGTTACCAGCAGAGAGTATGCTGAGGGAACACACTGAACTAGTGCCATTAAAAACTAAGGGCCTGCTTGAAAGGAAAGGAGAAAGGCTGAGGAGTTAGAAGTCTCTGATAAGTCTAATGTCACTGTGGGGTAGGTCTGACCCAAACCAGTGGGTGTGCATCCCTCTGACAACCAGAGCTGGTGGGCTTGGGCCAGATCTGATCCAGAAGCCTTTTGGCTACAGTAATGCAATATGGTGCACAAGCAAAGAGGACATCTCCCAGCAGGACGTCCCAGCCTGGTAGTGGCTAGGTTGGTGCAACTGGGTCAGTATAAGATGTGCTGAGCCAGCAGACATGCTCTGACACAGCTGCACCTCTGTGCAAACATGCCCGTGGTGAGGCAACGTGGGATCCCTCTGCCAGCTTGAGATGAAAAGGCAGATTTTAGCATGCATGTCACAAAAACAAGTCATACAATCAAGGTGGGAGCCTGGTGCTATTTATTTTTGAAAGAAATGTTCATATTTACTTGACTCGGCCAGATGATTTTCAATACCCATTGTGGATAAAACACGCAGATGAACTGTGATACTTCTAAAGGAAAGCTGTGAGCTTTGGCAAGTAGAGGTCATTAGTGCTAGGGCTTCTGCTGCTCTGGAAAGTTTTGGAACTGGTTCAGGGTTGTTGGAGAAGCATGCGTGCTGTGTAGCACTCCTTAGGAATTCTGGCCTTACAGTCTTGGCCGTAGGCATGTTTCAGAGCTAATTCTCAAGAGAAATGCAGATCTATCCTGCCTTTCTTCCAGCTACTGTTTTGTCTGTCTGCCTAGCATGAGCACACATTTGATTCGCAATTAGTAGGAGTCTGCAGAGATTCAAAAGTCTGCCCTGGTGGTCCCTGCTGGGGCCTAGTATTGTCACATCTTCCTGTATGTTTTTGCAGCATTTGATTGCTACCAAGATGTAAAATAACTTCATGCGATTTCATTTTTTCTAAGTATTTTATAATGTTATACTTTGAATGCCATGTAAAAATGGAAATGAGATGCAATTAACTCAAGAGATCGGGTGAATTCTGTGTTTATAAAGATTCTGTCATTACCAAATTCATTCTTCCTCATGGCATTTTGTGTAATACTGTCTTGCATCAGCTCTCATTTAGAAGGTTATCTCTCTAACCATAAGTGCTAAAAACATGTATCTGAACATAAAAGATTAATTTTTTCCCAGAATTTACTTTATCAGTTTCTAGGATATATTTATCACTAGGTATGTTCAAAGAGAAATATTTAAAAGTGGAACAATGTCACAGTTTTCATGATGAGAATTAAAAAAATCTGAAATAAGCCTAATTTATTTTTCCCAATATGTACATTAAATGTATAAATCTGTCCGCAGACATATTTAGATATACATGCTGAAAAATCCTGAACATAAGGATCATCAGCATTTTGAATCTCTGCCATCCAAGCAATTCAGATCCCACAGTCTTTAAACTGCATATACGTAACAAAGTCGCCAAATATTTTAGCTCAAAGTTTATACAGAAGGGATTCAAAATTCAAAAGGTCCCAAAGCAGAGACTGTCCCTGTGCAGTACAGGTGGGGATTTGTGATTTCAGTAAGTCTAATCCACATGGTCTGTACAAGACAAAATATATTTGTGGACACTATGCTTGCACACAATGACTTGCTTCGTCTCCAAATTTACAGATTTATCACTAGATTTTCTTTTTGTTGTGTAACTATCCATCTTACCATACTTCTACAATAATACTATCAAATACACTTCTTTGTCACAGAACAACTTAGTATCAAAGTTACGATAATCAGATTTATAGAGGTTTTATTCTCACTGCTTAAATTAGTGAATTGGTTACTATTTTTTTAGTGCCATTATGATAAAGTTTTCTCTTTATTAATATCTGCATTAACAAAACAAAAAATGCCAAGCTCTTTTTTTTTTATTTTTTTTTTTTTTTTTTTTTTATTTTTCCCCCCAATCCTAGTCTCAAAAGAAAGAGCTGTTTTATTTCAGGGATATGTAACTCTCACAACATTTTTTTTTTTAATTCAGAGCAAACCCACACATTACTGATATCTATGAAGAACAATATAAGAGGAAAAGTTACTCCATACATGAAATTCAGTGTTGGATACTATAAAATAAGGGCCCCTTTTCACTCTGTTTTCTCAAACTCTGTGCTAGCTTCAGCTGCATTCACAAACACTAATCAAAGCAGACACATAGGCTACATCAGGTTATTTATTGCTCACAGCATATTCTGTGGTCAGACTTCTATGGATTTTGGAGGTGAAGCCATGAGTCTTCCATCCCCTTAGCATGCCTAAGCCAGCACTCTTCTCCCACCAGAAACACTCACCTGTTCCTGCAGGACTTTAAGCATTGCTTGTGTATGTGTTTGCTCTTCCTTGGCTTGCTCCAGTTCAGATTTTTTGTTATTTAATTCTTCCTGTATGCTCAGCAATTGCTGTACAAACAAAAGAAGTTTCTGGTTAGCATCATCTGGATCCAAAGTGGTTTTAAATCCTCAGTTTGATAAATCCTCATTTCAGACAATGCTTTGCAGTCTGCTCCCACATTTATTACTGTTGCATAATCTGCTGTGTCTAAATGGACCAGAGGTAAATTATTTTCATCTGCATCTCCTTCTGCAGCAGTGCTCCACAAGTAATGCAACTGTTAATGTGTGTTAAGCTATTTCTTGCATTAAAGCAGAAATTCCTGGAACAGTATATCACCCACAGCGTGACTGTCACATTCATCTGAACCAAAATCTTGTTTGTAGAAATATATGCGGCGGTTTTAATAATACTAGGGTAAACACCATGGTACATAAATAATGTAAAAGCACAGCCCTTTAATATAATTAGTCACTGGCCCACAGCCATTTTCATTCTATGCAAAGCAATATTCTAGAAAACTTTCACACCGAGTTGCCAAGAAGACAAAACCTTTCCTTTTTTTCCCTTGCTGTGATATTTTATTAGATCAGGAAAAGTGACACCCTACAACCGATATATCAGCCAGGAAGACTGCCGATCTGAACTGTAAAAACAAAAAGCTATGACCAAAACCTATTTTTATGAAGAGAATTCTGGGATGTAAGGGCATCGTTAAAAGCCCATGTCCCCTCGTCTTGGCTAGCTTTGGGTTCTGCATAGATATATTGCGACTGTCAAGAGCAGGTCAGTAGACCTAATTCTGAAATAATTACATATTTTTTGTATTGATGTGATGAATGATAGATGTGCAGAACAGCAAGAGGAGACAAACATGAGATTAAACAGGAGTTTATGGTGCTTTCCCTTAACGATCAAGAAAGGAAACTATATTTTGCTGGGGCAACATCCTGCTTGTAAGCACAGTGCTTTTTAAGGACTGCTTGAATGAGGCATTGCTTTACTAACTCGAGTTATTGATCTAACCATGTATCTAAGCATCTACAGCTCAGTTTATGCTTGTGCTTAGGACTGGTAACTCTGACTCAAACAGATGTTGCCAGTGTTCGGCATCTTGGTAAATTTCAGATAGCAAAGCTAGTATTAGTCCCTGGCTTTGTTCCACTGCACTGGAAGTCCCAGGCATCAAAGGACTTGCTGCCGGTATTGTTTTCAGAGCTGCCTGGAAACAGATGACATTTCAGGCATTGATGGAGTTATTGGTAGTGTATTTCTGTTATAAGGGAACACCAGCATGATGGATTAATTCAGCCACTGAAGTAAAAATACACATGGGTATATGTCTGATTATATCTCACACACTACACAGTCCAGCTGGGTTAGCTTTTTGATGGATCTTGCCACCTGGACTGCTCCCTGGGAGCCTTCAAGAGACATTCAGGTATGTGTATTCACTCTACCATAGCACAAGAGCATATAAAATCTCAAGATTTTACATGAAATAAGAAGGTCTGTTCCACTGAGACACTTGCACAACCAGCTGTTGTGTGGGAAGCTCTACTTTGGCATTTCCTGACCAGGGATGGATTGCTACCTCAGGTCTGTGTTCATCTTGCCTGTCGGCTATTACTTCCTACATTTTCAGAGATACACTGGATTTGTGTATACTGTTGTATTTCACACACTGATACCCTGCAGATCCTTGGCACAGTTAGAGATTTCCAGACATTTCATAACTTTTTAGCCCAGAAGGGACCATTTGGTTACTTCATATAACCTCCTGTTACTACAGACCATTAAGCTTCACCAGTGATAGGTCTAGCTGACGTCTGCAACTTAGAAAGAAGGAACTCCAGTCCTTGGAAGAGAAGCAGAGCATACAAGACACCAGAAAGACAGCATAAGCCCTTTCAAGGGTCACTAGCTGAGACACCTGAGGTTTGGTAAGCAGATGCCTCACCTAATGAGGGCTGGTGAAATGTCCTCTCCTTCCCAGCTGCAACCTGTTTGACCTTACATACCTGAACATGGCAAGGGTTGTTAAGAGAAAGGAGCTTTTGCCTGCCATCTCAAAGTCTTTTCTGAGCAGTTATGTCTCACCAGTGTGGCCAGCCTATGATGATTCAAAGGAAGGAGGAAGCCAGGAATGCATCTAGCTGATTACCTATTGGGGGAGGAAAGCTCTTCTTTTTGTCTCCAGGCAATCAGCTGAAACCTTGAAGCATGGGACTTAATTATTTTCATTATCTCAGTGCAGTGCTACAAGTACTTGGGAGTCTGAGGGGGATCTCACAAGAGATCTTGTTTGCTCCACAGCCTCTAAAGGAAGTGCATAGCCATGCATATCCAAGGAGAACATCATCCGCAGGCTGCACCTTCACCCTGGTTCAGAGATTTTACTCCAGCTTCTGGGAGAAACCATACAGCACATCCTTCTGGACAATATAAACTCCCATCTGGAAGTTCTCATCAGTTTTCAGTCCTTCCCTGCCCCTGGAAAGCCTTTTCACTCTGAATGACTGTTACAAATGGGAAACCAAGTTTCACTTCTGGGTTGAACTCGTTACATTTCTGCCAGAACCAAAAACTCCTTCCCCACCCCACCCACCCTCCCCATGGCTCTGCCATGGCCAAGTTTTACATACTGCAGATCAGCTCATAAACTTGCACTATTTTATTTTCACATCTCCTGCTGTGACCTCTCTCTGTGATTTAGTCTAATTGTATCCCTCTTCTTTGATCCCAACTTTTCCTGGTTTTTGTTTGAGGCAATTTTTCCAAAACTGACTGAGCATGGGAGGAAGTGGTGTGGAAGATACCCTCTGAGAGCACTAGAGACGTTCCCTGCTTTTTGTCTTTGTACTTCGCTCTGGACCAGCCAGGAACAGGAATCCCAAGAAAATTTCCAACATGCTCAGCTTCTCTGGGGTAAGAGTGAGCATTCTGGTTGCAGTATGAGCTGCAAAGCACCTGATATGAGATAAAACCTTCCAGCAGTCTTAATGGTTAAACTGTCAACTACTGTGAGCTTACTGTGTGTGCGTAAGCTCCTATTTTCAAAGACAGCAAATGGGTCCTATTTTCATGGGGATGGAAAACAGTATTTGTAACCAAGGTACCATATTCCCAGTTACACATTAAGGTTTTTTATTCACAGAACTGGGACCTTTCCATCCAACCACAAAGATGTCAGAATTGTTTAAACCATGTAGCCATTCCCTGGGGGTTTAACCTTCTTGGGTTTTTTTACTCCCTCAAATTTATCTCTAAAAGCTGCAGAACCTGCTAATTTTGCGTGGGTCAGGTTCTGAGATTTCTTTGTCCTGAGTGGCTGATGCCGCCACCAAGAAGTTGTAACAAGGAGTTCTACCTGCCAAAGACTGTATTTTTCCTTTCTAGTCTCAATTTGGAAAATGAAGAAAAAGATTTGGCTGAAAAAAAAATATCAACCTAAGACAGAGGAGCAGCCTGAAAATTTCAGCAGAAACACGTGACATTTGGCAAAGCTAGATGCAAATGGGAAGAGGATCTTATACTGGTAGGAATGAGGCAAGTTTCATAACTGGGACTGCTGACATGCCTGCATATAAACAGAGAGCCTCTCCATAAAGATTGTAATGAATGATGCCAAGATTACAGTACTTAATTATTCAGAATTATTTTGTTTCTCTCACAAATGTGTTTATTAAAGATTGATCCTATAGATATTTCTTCTGCCCTTCAGATTGCTCACAAGTACACACCACATTCAATTAAAATATAACATTGTTCTTGGTTTTGACCAGGGTCCTCATACTACGGCCCATGGGCTGGATACAGCCCCCCAGGGTCCTCAATCCACCCCCCCCGGTATTTACAGAACCCCCCGACCCCCCCGCCGGGGGTTGGGGGGGGGAAACCAAGCAGCCGCAGATGACTGCCTGCCACTTCATCCGTGCGCCGGCCCCCTGGTTAAAAAGTTTGAGGACCCCTGGTTTTGACATTTGTACTGTTGATACTATTCCACCCACTTCGCCACCTCACCCAACCTTTCCCCCCATGCCCACCTACCCATGCAGCATTTGCTACCCCGCTTTCCGCCTGTTATATCCTGCTGGTTGCTCTCACAGTTAACACCAGCACAGTTATCAATGTCCCTTCCTTCAATCTTGTCTCACCTGTCCAGCTATTTCCTTTAAGCCCTGATGTCCCCAACTTTGTGGCACAGCCATGGCATTCAGCCAGCAGTTCCCCAGTTTCCTCTGGCAAAGGAATGACTTCTCAGTTATACAGCCAGAAAATACCTGGCTCGTTCTTCTGTTGTCTTCCAACAGTCTTTGAGGGTCCCCTGCAAGTTGTGCAAGGGTCTTTTCCCTGAGCCAAAATCCCAGTGTCGGGAAGGAGAAAAGCATCTCATGGTGCTTCTCACAGCTCTGAGGATCCTGGAGAGAGACATCTGTACAGCCTAGAACTCCACCAGCACCAGTCTGGCTGCTCAGCTGGTCTATGTGCAACTAAACCACAGTTGCCAGGCTGACCCTACGAGATGAAGCTGTGTAGTAGGTCCAGATCAGACTGGTAGGTATCACTGATATCCTCTTATGGGCAATTCCAGAGAGCAGAAAGGAAAGGAGAAAGAATTAACCTACAGGTTGTGTCTGTCCAGAGATCAATCAGTGTATTTTAGACAAAAAAAAAAACCCAAGACATTGCTTGTTGTCAGTGGCAGCTCTGGAGCTGCTCTGTATAGAAATGGTAAATATCACACTCCGGTGTTAAGCTTCCTTCATCCATGAAGACCAAATCCTCCCTGCATAAGTGGGTAGCTAATTTCTTCATAATGGGGGAAGGGTGCGTGTGTTTTATTTTGTTTTTTTCACACATTCCCACCTCCAATGATAAATCTCTGTCAGAGACAGTTCAGTACTACCCATATTGCGTAGATTTCAAAAGTGCAGACAGAAAATTACCATCTTAAACCAATCTTCACAGCTTCTGAGACATTAAATATAGATGGCATTATTGAAGCCATCTGAATTACTCAGACTGTGTACAATGCAGTGCCAGTGTGGCCAAGAATGCTAACAACCAAACAACACACAGTGCCTCGAAATATATGAGAAGCCCTAAAGGGAAAGTAATAGCTTGCTGTTGTGTACCAGTGTGCAGTCATCAAATACTCCTTCTCTTTCCTCTCCTCCTCCCTGCCCACAGTTCTTCGTTGCTCTCCAAAGGGCAGTGTGACATGTGTACATTTAAATAGAAATGACGGACATATCTACAAGTGTGGTCACACCCCGAGCCTAGCAGGACAGAGAAGGGGCTCAGAAGGAAAGCGTGGTTTCCAGCATGAAACCATCAACTTAGCATGCCAAGAAAAGAGAGGCAGATCAGAAGAGACCAAGGGGCCTAAGGCTGTACTTAAGATACTGTAAGGCTGACAGAATAATGAAAAAGGAAAACCAGCATTTGCCACAAATTTAGCAGTTATACTGCTGAATGGTCCTGCCCCTGCTATTTTGGTTACAGTTTTCTCTACAGCTGCTTGAAATGAAATATGATAAGGTTACAAAGACCTTAAAAGAAAGGGAAGTAAAGTAGAGCAGACAAAGGAACATCTCTGACATGGGAGTGCTGACTTTGATCATGGGTTGTGCAGGCAGTTTCAGCAAACCCAGCCTGTTCTGCCCTGGGAAGGAGGCACAGACTCTCTCTCCCATTTCTGGAGTAGCTGCAGAGTGTCCAGAAAAGATCTGTGGCAAACTCTTCTGAAATATCAGTCAAAAGGGGATGGTCTCACACAGTTGAATGCCAACTCAGTTGAATGGCCATCTTATACACCTAGTGAAGTTAGACAGACTGAATTCTCCTATCCATACAACGTTTGGGGGCAGCATATTACTCTCCACTTACCATCTACACAGAATATATCCCTATACAGGAAAAATGGGGAGATCTGATGCACTAGGCACCTTAAATGAAAGCAAAACTCACATGCCTCAAATAGGCAGGATGTATCTCAACCAAGGTTACCTTTTCCAGTCCTGATGACATCAAGGCTTGCACACTAAACAGTAACCCCAGGAAGTAGTTCTCACATGCAAAAGTGCAGGTCTTTCCCCTAAACTACACTAGAATCAAAGATCTGAAAAGTATGAAATCACAGGCATTGCAGGGCTCACCTAAAACTTAAAACATTCACTTATGCTAGCAATTCCTAAGGTTTTATTCTCTTCTTTTTCCTTATGTAAAACGTGCTGTGCCTTTTCTATTTTACAGAAAGAAAAAGAAGTTAGAGTTTGCCAAATGGAAAAGGACAAAAATCAGCAAGGGAAGTGTTTCAAAATTCTTAGAAGCTGTTCACAAATACAGAGGGGAAGGATGCTAAATATTTCTTCTCAGAATCTTCCTTAGGTAGAAGGAAAAGAATGAATCAAAATGAAATCTCAGGTACACAAGCAACGGCAAAATAAAAATACAAATCCCTCTCCCAGTACTTCCACAGACCGTCTGGAAGAGTGGTTTTCTCTTTTTGTAAAACAGACAAGATTTCATATCACAAATGGCCAGCACATGGCAGGCTTGAATAATGAGAAAGTGACTTCCCAGCTGAGCAAATATGCATTAGTAACAAGACACTGATGAGGCCAGACAAATCACCAAGGAAACAGGAGAATATGAAAGACAAGTCAAAGAAGCTTTAGAAATGAGCCCTCAAGGAAATTAGCCATGTTGCAGCAGTAGGGGCAATACACATGCCATCGTAACGTGTGACAAGGCATTATTAAAATAGAGTATGATTGTGGATTTTTTTAAGGGAGCAAAAAGAAATACAGTGTGATAGCACAATGTTTCTCAACCCTCCCACCTCTCAGGGACTGCCCGTGTCATCAGGACTACACGGATGGACGCATCACAGGGTTTTCAATGATGAAAGAGTCCCAGCCCTGACCCCCCTGCCCTGGGCTGGTGAAGAGCTGTACATGGATCATCAGCCCAGCTCCTGCTTGTTGGGCACCCACCTGCAAAGTGGGGTGTCCTGGCTCTCTGCCAGAGGCAAAGATCACGCTGAACATGTTAGCTCCACAGGTTAACCGCCTCCGAGGGGGCTGGGGAGTTGGACACACACCTGATGAGTGAGCGCATATAATGGCACTACTGAAGAACTTTGCCCAGCTGCTTCCTTAGGGAGATGTTTACCATGCTCCACTCCCCTGCTATTAGATTGACTGCATCGGCCCTACAGCTTTGCTCAGACTAGGAGCAGGCAGGACTGAACCCCAGAAATATGCCAAATGAGGAAACAGGTGGATACAGACACATTGGAACTACTTAAAAGGAGGTTACAGAGAAGATGGAGTCAGGCTTTTCCTGGATAAGGGCTGAAGGTGAATAGACTCAACTTCAACAAGGAACATTTCTATTACACATAAGGAAAATATTCTACCATGAGGTTGGCCAACCACTTGAATAAGGCCTTAGAGAAGCTGTGGACTCTCCACTCATGGAAGTACTGAGAACATAGCTGGACAATGTCCTGAGCAAAACAGAGCTCAGAGCTCAGAGCTGCCCCTGCTTGGAGCAGACAGATGGTGTACGTGACCTCCAGGCATACCTTCTGACTTACACTATTCTATTATTCTGAATAATACCTAATAGATATCAGATAATGAGCTCTCAATTTCTTTTTGTTTCTATGAAGCATAGTAATTCAGCCACACCAGCCACAAGAAGCAGTTAGGGGTTGGACAGCAGATGAAAGAACATGGGTGGCAAAATGAATGACTTAAGAGCCAGTCCACAGCCTTCCTTTGCCAAGAGATTTTTAAGAATACGTCTTGATCCTCAAGAAAGACAAGTTCTCTTTAGTCAGATATGGACTTCTGCAGCAAATAAGGAAAAGACAAGTCCTTAGGAACCTTACAGAATCAATCCCTCCTCTCAGAAGTTAAATTCTCCCAATTTGCTAATAGATACTTAGTGTTAACCTCAGGGATCCCTCTCTGGGATCTGACTTTCATGACAGATTACACAAGGCCTTTGATTTTGATGGTGGCCTGTGGATGAGAGAGGTCTGAACAAAGTCTACTGCACTTCATAAACAAAGCTCCCTCCCACCTTTGCTAAATGAGATGATGGGCATATTGCATAGCCCTTGACTTTACTGGCAACAGGTGAGCAGACAAGTGGGCTTACAATTTGCTCTGATCCTGATCAAAGAAAGAGAGCTGATCTGCCTTCATATCTGTCCTTCAAGGCAACCAGTCTGCACCCACTATGATGCACAGTTGTCCTGGTTTCAGCTGGGATAGAATTAATTTTCTTCTTAGTAGCTTAGTACTACTTTGGATTTAGTATGAGAACACTGTTGATAACACAGGGATATTTCAGTTGTTGGTGATCAGTGCTTACCCTAAGGCAAGGGCTCTTCAGTTTCCCGTCTATCAGTGAGCAGGCGCACAAGAAGCTTGAAGGGAGCACAGCCAGGACAGGTGACCTGAGAGAATGTCCTGTTCAGTATATAAACTGGGAAGGTTGGCCGGGGGCTGCTGATTGCAGCCTGGGCATCAGTCAGTGGTGGTGAGCAATAGTATTGTGCATCACTTGGTGGTTTTTTTTTTCCCCCTTGGGTTTTATTCTTCTCTCTCCCTCTTCTCTTCACTACAATTATTATTGTTGTTATTGTTTAATTTATTTCAATTACTAAACTTTTCTTATCTTGACTCATGGGTTTTACCTTTTTCCAATTCTCCTCTCTATCCCACTGTGTGGGGAGACCAAGGAGACAGTTAGTGAGCAGCTGTGTGGTACTTAGTTAGGCTGGTGTTAAACCACTACACCAGTCAAAAGAAGACATGATCATCCATTCATAACAACCTCATCTTCTCCAGCCTTTCACTTGTACCTGCCCATTATGGATACTTCCTTACCAGGCAACGACACCTGAATTGTATGATCCTATCTCTTCTTTGAGCGTGACACAGCATCTTCTTTCTCATCAAAAAAATTTAGATTTTTTAAATTTTGATTTCCTATTGAAGAAGAAATATTTTATTTTGTTTGAAGAAGAATAGAAAGACCTGACACGTTTTAATGAGAAGAATGACGTTAGGGAAGAGAATCAATGTACCCAGTGTAATTCCCACTGAAACACAATTCCTAGCAGTAGAACCAGAGTTCATAGTAATGATAATATCAAACACATTTGGAAACTATGTAATCAGCAAGCCAACGCTACTATTTAGGATCTTGTAAAGAATTCACATAAGATCACTGGACTGTAAAACTTATGAGATCTGTCCTTCACCACCATTAGACTACAAAATCATGTTAATGAAGACATTAGTTGATTTCTTCCATATTCTAAATAAGATGTGTGCATGCGATTATTTATCTCTGAAGTGTTTATTCTTGCTGTCAATCTCAGTTTAGATTTACTAGTGGTAGCAGACAAAAAGATGCTACCTTCCACCATCTTACCACTAGAACAGCTATCAAGAATAGGTGCTTAGAGCATCTGTGGGGCCTTATTTACACTTCCCATAATATTGTTGACGTGGTGGTGGCAGAAGTGGGAAATTAAACAGTACTTTCAATAAGGAAAGGTCGTTAAACACAGAGAAGAATCCATTTGGCTTGTCTGAGATCTGGCAAATAATTAGCACTTAATTGCCAGCTGCTATTTTTTTTTAATATAATCTGAAAAAGTAAGTATTTTCTGGAAGTTTGAACATGGGCAGTGCTGTACAGGGCCCTGAAAAGCACAAGGGAACAAATTTAATACTTATGGGAACATTTCTCTCTGTCATGGGAACAGACATATTTCTTAACCAGTTTCCAAATATCAACTGTAAGGGTGAGACAAGAGTAGACAGGCCTGGAAGTGAACATCTGGATATTAGTTGTGATCTTTCACACTTATCTTGTACCTATTCCCTATAAAAATATCAGTGTTGATCAATATTGCCATTACTACTACAGTGCCGCTTTTATAGGAAAATAGAATGATCTAACTGGAATTCATACTGCAAGAGCAGTAATAAAAAACATTTCCAACTTAATTATTCTGGTCTGTTTATTCAGCAGGTAAAGCACAAATACAAGGGATAATGTTTTCTTATCCATTTTATTTACTCTTCTCTTTAATACTGCATTTGGAGAAGAATCAGTTTATAGTTGTGTGTAAGTACATTGGGTGGGTTATATCCTGAATAGATGTTTGGTGACCAAAAGGTATGTGGATAAAAAAAGACCATGCATCCTCTGCATTTAGGCTATATTAATAAATACAGACATAACATGCTCCATCTATTCAACAATGATGTTAATATCAGTGCTAAACTGCTACTAGAAGCTGTATATTTAAAGGTAAATAGTTGTTATAATGGTCATGGCTCTCACATGGCACCAGGTTTGGCAATTTTTAGCCTACAGCATATGTGTCCGACTTCTGACACTTGAGAAAGTTTGTATGTGAGAGAAAGGAATGGCTGTGACAGTTAATTGTGAAGGATGTGGAAGCTGCAGACCTAAATGCCAGCTGAGGTTTATTGGAATTTAATAGGTGGTAGTTTGGTTAGAAGAGTCATATGGAAAAAGTCTCATGATGCCTTACCCTACTAGCTGTTGAAACTTCCCAACAGAAACATGCTTTTCCTCCCTGTTCCCACTGAAAGTGAGTGGACCATGGGAATAGTCAGTTCTTCCATTACTTGTATGAGAAAAACCTACTTTTTGTATAGGATAGAAGAGGAAAGACCTGAGCAATGCCATCTTTGCCTGTAGAAAAAAAAAAAAATAATCTGCTAGCTCAGTAAGGACATCAGAAAATGGACTAGCTCTGCTCCAGTGGCTGGGAATGGCAGAAATCCAATTCCTTTCCAAGGCAGCACAGCGAGGCCAACACTAGCTACCTCTGGCTTTTCTGCTCAGACTGACTAATAAATATCAGAGGTATATGATCTTGCATAAAAAGCCTTGTGCCATCTCACTTAGACAAAAGGGTCCTAATCCAGCTCCCAGTGACCGTGGAAGCTGTGTGCACTCCACAGTCCTCGTCACCAAATATGTACCCTGGCCATCCTCCCTCGAGGGAGCAGAGCGTAAGGAGGGAGGTGTGATGCACTCCAGCAGCTCTTCTCACCCTCCCAGTCACAACAGCCAGGCATATCACAGACTAAACCGTCCTTCCCTGGAGGAACACTGAAAGCCTGAAATGACTGCTAGTCATCTGGCATTTATCAGAGCCCTTTAAAAAAGGGTGTATAGGTCTCAGATGCATGTGCTCTTTATTTTAAATGCTTAATGATCAGTAAACTGCAAAAGCTAGTCCTCGGTAGGTAGGAAATGTTAGGAGCAATGTGGCCTTTGCAGTAAGATCTTGAGTTGCATATTGAACAGCAAGGACAGGAAGGTATTGAATAGGTGATGATTAACTGTGTACTCTGTCTGCAGCATCAAACAGGGCAGGGTCTGTGAGGTATACGGAGCAAAATACACAGTTCTGGCAATTCCTGGCTTCTGAGTGCTCAGGTTCACAATCTGCATTGCTGTTCAAGTGAAACTGATTTTTTTTTGGGGGGGGGGAAGAAGACAAGACAAAAGAGGACTTTCTTGATGCTGCATCAGAGTGACACCCCAGGTGGGTCATCAGCAGGGCCAGAATATGTTCAGTCCCCTTCTGAGACATCTTGAGAGAACAGAGTCAGTGGCACCTGCAGCAGTGTACCAGACTCTGTGTCAGCCCTACACCTACCATCCACAAATGTTTTGCTCTGGCTTTCCACCCTGAGGATTAATTTAGGAGAGGCACCCCCATGCATCCCCTGCTCATGCAATAACCCCATGGCTAGGCTTTAATGCACCACTGCTAACGAAGGGGAGCTTGTGCTGTTGCTGTGTGTTAGGAGTATGAACCTGAGCTCAGCTAATGAATCAGCCCCCCTAGGGGATGGGGGCAATGAGGTGCCTCTTAAATGTCCCAGATACACCTCAGCATGTGTAATAGCAGAACTGTAGGCACTTGTGTACATTTCATGGAGAAAATGTAGGTGGAAGCATGATTTAAATGGGGATTTCAGGATGAAACCCTAGCCTGCAGGAGCTTAAATTCAGCCCATCATGCTCAGGGAGTTGTGAGAGGAAAGAACGTTATCATACATTTACATGATGCAATGAAGCACTGTGCAGAATTACCAGTCTATTGGCAAATGAACTTGTTCAGGAATCAGTACAGCTATGCAAGCATGGCCCCATACCTTGGCCAATTAAGCCTGATGAAAAGGTGGAACTAACTTGTTCAATTAGAGACCATGCTAAAGGAGGTGTGTTCTGTAGACAGGACTAGCCTGAGGCTTAAAACATTGCACTGATGGCTGTGCTATGGAGGTGGTTCATGAACAGCCCCAGATGACCAGTAAAAATCCCAAATTTAGTTGGATATATGCTAACGAGTTCCATCTCCTACATGGCAAGCTGACATTTTTCAAAGGCTTGTTAACATTATCAGTTTCAGACAGATTTTATAAAGATATGGAAACCACATCATTAATTCAGTAGAGACTCACTGTCAAATTCTGAGTCCTTGTTTCAAAGCATAAAGATGGCAAGTGCATTTCCTCAAGAATTTTCTTTGGTGGACATCAAAGAAGAAAAGCATAGTTTTCATGCTTCGTTCTTGGAATGGTTGAAACATTTTGATGAGAATTTTTTCAAATGAATTCTGTTTGCACCTCCACATAGAGTATGCTAACCCAAAGGGTTAAAATATGGAGTTATTAGATACTCACTAAAAACTGAGTCTTATAATGGCAAGCATTAAGCAACACTACCAAGTGATATCTTCTGCATTACCTAAAGTCATGTATCTGGTAAAACATTTCAGACCGAGAGACAAGACTTAAAAAATTCTTACAGCCATGCAGTGAAGTACTGTAAAAATTGTTATAACTAAAACATCCTTCCTTGTGATCACAGACTTTGTTAGAGAATACCAAACACTGCTGGAAAACCAGAGCCATTCAAAAAGTGATCTGCTTGGTATGTGTGTTCTCATATAGAAATAAATTGAAGGCAACACCACCTATGCAGCAGTGACAAGTTAATTCAGTTTCCATCTCAAAATCGGTTAAAGTGTATCTCATTTGTTACCATGGATACAAGACATTATTTCCATTTGTTTGAAATCTCACAGTGAGTATGAAATGAAACTGTGACACAGTTTTAAGGAGAAAGTTCACTCCCATCACTTTCTTAAGAAAGAAACCTCCCATAAGTTCAATGTCATTAGACCAAAAGATTTTCTTTCTTAAACGTAAGAAATAAGCAGGTTGCTACTACTGCCCATAAGGTATACTTCATAAGGAATCATCTGTGTCATTTTGCTCATGCTACTTCGGTTCAGTAGGAATGGTGGAAGAGAAAATAAATATTCATCAGTCCTAAAAATGTGGGAAAGAATCCTGAAAAATATCCAGATGATAGAAATAAAATAAAATACACTGATGCTTTGTTATTTGTTATTCTTTGGCCCAAATATGTTTACCAAAAAATGTCTCGATTCTGAACATGCATCCACTTTATCTCAGATAGATCTGCTTTTCAGGCTGCAGCTCAAATCACTTGTTCTCTAGTTTTCAAAGTTGGAAGAAGAAGAGGTGTATAAAAAAGTGGGGGAGAATGGAGAAGAAAGAAGGAGGAGGAATACATTTTTAAAATTTTGACATATATGCAGGGTTCAGGAATTCAATGGCACTCAGTTTACCTTGTCTGAAATTAATCTTAATATATACAAAAGAATAAAAGGGAATACAGGTCTTCTTGTTAAATTATTACTACTGAAGTCCTGGCTATATGTTTAATATTTCATAGAGAGACTGATTTCTACAGATGCTGAGCACCTGCTATACTGACAGATTTCACCTAAGGTTGTCATCTCTCAACATTTACAAAACCAAGCTGAGATAAAACAGAGTCTACCTAAATCAAAGGTTTATTTCTAAATATTCATGCATGAACTGCATGAAAAGCACAAAGGTTATGGAATGTCATGACTATGGATAATCATTGAAATCAAAAGCCATCATCCACCTGCTTAACGGACTGATAATTTCCCACCAAATATTCTGAATTCCACCTCCTGTGCTTCTGTATTGCTGCCCTCCTCAGCATATTGTCAGACTGGATTATCTGCTATGTCTGCTCTGGCTCCTTCGGCCATCTCCAATTATATCCCATTGGGGGTTAGTAGGTCTGACCCTGAGATGGCAAACTAGAAAAATTCTGAACCTCACAGCAAAATTGTCATCAACATAGAAACTCTCCGAGGAATAGGGACGACAGTGTCCATTGCTAGCTGAACAGAGAGATGAGTAAGTTGCTCTCTGTTATTGACTTGCATTATTAACATTTACTTGAAGTTCAATAGAAATCTATTTATATTCTACAGACTTGATTATCCTTCATCCAGACCCCAGGTAGGAAATTATACTAATGCAAAATGAGCGTTAGGGCTCTAATATTTTGATTTAGTAGCATTTTGTGCCCACTTTTCACTAATTTTAATGGAGAATTAGCATCAGGCTGAAATTTAGCACAATATTTATATATGCAGTTAAATTTAATGAAGCCAGTGATATTTAAGTATCCATTTATATAAGGATAAGATCACGAATAGACCTCAAGCATATCTAAAGTATACTGAAACCTCAAGTGTTTCTAACTAATGACTTCATTCCTAAGTTCAGGAAAGATTTTATTGCTGAATTATCAGTCTTGTTTTATCAAGACTTATTTTCTATTTTCCAAATATTTTGTTCAGATTGTTTCCACTATACCATAAATCACCCTGATTTTGTAAAACTATGCAGGCTTAAAGGGGTTTATGTACGTATAAACACATGTGGAGGCTTGTCTTGTGCTCTGTTATTTGGTGTTCGGCAGGATTCGCAGACGTGTTCGATTCAACGGGTACCATGATAGCTACCCAATTCCCAGCCCGAGCAGGAGACTCATAAGTAATGAATATCTCCTGGGTTTTGTTATAAGAAAGCAGCTTAGTACAATCTGGAAATGGATACAGCTTGTTCTCTTCTGGAATCCAATAACTGGGAGTGATAGAGGAGCATACATTGCTCCAGAGCACAGGCAAAGGAGGCAAAGTTAACCCCTGCAGTGACATCTTGAGAACCTCCGTTCTAGATGGGAGCCCAACCCAATGTCACGGTGAGCCACTGCCCTTGTGCTCTGTCATGTATTAGCTGAATATAAGTGTCTGTGCAGGAAAGATGTTACACACATGCGTGTTGAATGAGGGGTGCTTATGTCAGATGAGGCAGTGGGAGCAGCCTGGATGTGCTTGCCAAGACTTGTCCAGCACAATGTCAGGAGCACAATAACAAATAAAGAGAGAATGCTTATGATAAACTGACTGCCTCTGCAGAGACACATTGCAGTTTCTTGCTGACTGGTGTCAGAGAAAAAGCTTTGTTACTGCACTAAACCACTTTAAAAAGTGGCTGAATGAAAAGGTTACATCCACAGGTCAGAATAAAGGATAGAAGCTTAGGAGACAGCATTGATGTTGCTGTCTACTTGCAAGTTAGCAGGAGGGTAGTCTAGACAAGCTGGAGATGTCTCAGTCATCCTCAAACAAGAGCAGAAAAAAGACAAAGCTGAGAAGCAGAGATGCAAGTGAAGACACCACAGAATAACGAATCATGGAAACATAGAATCATTTAGGCTAGAAAAGACTATTGAGACCATCAAGCTCAACCATTAACCCAGCACTGCCAAGTCCATCACTAAACCATGTCCCTAAGTACCACATCTACATGCTTTTTAAATAACTCCAGGAATGGTGATTCCAACACCTCCCTGGGCAGCCTGTTCCAACGTTTGACCCCTCTCCCAGTGAAAAAATTCTTCATAATACCCAATCTAAACCTCACCTGGTGCAACTTGAGGCTGTTTCCTTTTGTCCCATCACTTGTTTACCTGGGAGAAGAGACCAACCCCCACCTGTCTACACCCTCCTTTCAAGTAGTTGTAGAGAGCAGTAAGGTCTCCCCTGAGCCTCCTCCTCTCCAGGCTGAACACCCCCAGTTCCCTCAGCTGCTCCTCATCACACTTGTGCTCCAGACCCTTCACCAGCCCCGTTGCCCATCTCTGGACACGCTCCAGCCCCTCAGTGTCTGTCTTGTAGTGAGGGGCCCAAAACTGAACACAGGATTCAAGATGCAGCCTCACCAGTGCCAAGTACAGGGGGACAATCACTTCCCTGGTCCTGCTGGCCACACTGTTCCTGACACAAGCCAGGATGCTGCTGGCCCTCCTGGCCACCTGGGCACACTGCTGGCTTACATTCAGCCAGCTGTTGACCTGCACCCCCAGGTCCTTTTCCATTGGGAAGCTTTTCAGCCGCTCTGCCCCAAGCCTGTAGTGTTGTATATTGTCTATGCTACACTGGACAAACTTTCCTGAACTTTTGTGCACTGTTAGGGCCAACTGGATTAACTGAGGAAAGCAACAGAGGATGTACCGAAATAATTTGCTCCTAACTAGAACATACATAGGAATTTTCTTGAGTGATCAGTGGGTTTACAGTTTATGAATTCCTAAAACGAACATCCCTAAATATGTCCCAAATGCCTCCTCCCCTTTCCTCCATCTAAAATCTGTAAGATTTTGACTCTGAAAAGAAATCAGGACCTTCATGACTAATAGTCTTGAGTACAGCACAGCCCCATGGTACCACTTCTCTAAAAAAGACCTGTTCTTTTCTTCCTTAGCAATACCTGCTGCATGCCTTGCATTGTCTGCTGTAGGAACTGCAGCTGCTGGTCCTTTGTAAGGCTTTCTTCTGTTCGAAAGAGCTGTCCTTTCTCCTGTTTCAGAAGCTCCACTTCATTCCTATAAGCATCCAGCTGCCATCGGAGACTATCGTTCTCTTCCTTTAGCGCATACGCTTGGACGGCTAGAGCTAAGAGAAAATGAAAATGTGAAGAAATCAGTAAAATGGATTGTTTCCTTACAAATAATGCAGAGGACATTGTCAGGGGAGATGACAATATAGCTGAAAGCCAGTGAGACATTTCGGAGCTGAGACAAGAGCCAGCAGAGCTGAAAATGATTAGATTCTGGCAAAGACTATTGCTGGGAAGTTATTTCCTGGGATGGAAGGAGCCATAAAGCGACCCTGGGTAATTCAAATGCTACTTGCAATCTGGCTGCTAAATTTAGGTTTATATTTTAGGAAGAACCTGGCATGCAGTCCAAAGGCAAAGCAACCACCAACTTTACAACATTTTCCCAGTGATGTTATAGGAACTGATACAGACATTTAGTATTTATACTAGTGCAGCGGCCAGATGTTCCAATCGGATCTGTTCTAAGGAATTTTGACTATGTTAAGTTGCTGGATTTAGTCCCATGAGAGAGGAAACACAGAAATTCCTCTCCAATCTCGCTATGAACTAGCATGTAGCAATGGTTATGAGGAACCATTTAGACAGAAAAATGATGTAATAGAGTAAAATTATGTAAAATGCAAATGCTCAAAAAAAGTGTTGGCACTACAAGAACATTACTACATTAAAGGCATTGAAAGACACTTAAGTCATTTCCTTAGGAAGCTCCATTTGGCCCCTTTTCAATTTAGAATGGCATTTTTATTATCATAACTGATAGCAGGTGTTTGTGAAGAAATCGATTAGTATGCAGGGATGGAAATTACATTTGCCAAATGACTTGCACAGTCTGCAATATAAGCTAAAATTTGTGTAGCAAAAGGCAGAAGGCTATAAAGCATGTACTAGGAACATTATTTAAATAAATTTTCAGAACATAAATACATATAGGGAAGTGTGGCATTCATTAATTTAGAGATGTGCTTATTATCCTATAGGAGAACCTACTCCTGGTAGTATATATACTTGGCAGTAGCAGTGGTCATTTGGCATAGCAAACTCCCATACTATACTATTTTCCTTCTTGGAACCTGGTAACACAACAACATTACAGAGCAGCTGTAATTAAAAAACAACAATCTACCATAGCCAATTCTATCAACATTTGGTAATGGAAGCACATAACTGATTTACATTCCTGATTAAATGATTTCAGGCTTGGTATCGCAGCATTCTTTCTTGCTCACCTGCAATAGCAATATGGTTAAACTCCAAATCAGAGGAAATCGTATATTAACTCCATTTAATGTTAGGCCTCCCTTGACTAGACCTTCCACAGAAAAAGAGTCCCCTGTTCTCCATGATAACATGATTCAACACAGTTGTGAAATTATATCAGCACTTAGATAGAATGTCACAATATTTCATCACCAATAAAAATGTTTTATCTTTGGTAGGACAAATTCACCGTTTTTTCTCAGGTAACTGTAACTAATTTTAAAATAGTACAATTGCATTACCCAAAATAAAGTTAGCTGCTATACAAATACAGACACGGATTGGTTATTGCGCTTAATTTGGATATTATACAGAATCTCTCTGGAAGATTTAGCAACAGTTACAGTATTGTTACATCAAATTAAACTGTTCTGAAAAGCATGTAATCATCCTTCCATGGCAAAATTTACCCTCAAGGAGTTGCAATGATGAGTCCAATGGGCAAATAAGAGGATGAAATCTTTTTTTTTTTTTTTTTTTTTGGTAAGAGCCAAAAACCGATAATAAAATAAAGGAGAAAAAAAAAAAAAAAAGAAAAAAGAAAAAAAAAAGAGCCCAAGCAAAAAAAAAATTAA
>JAVJGJ010000014.1:32407605-32419125 GCA_035590215.1 Microhierax caerulescens | reverse complement strand
ATATAATGTAAAACAAATTTATGTTAATTTGCTAATATTAAAAAAAAAAAAAAAAAAAAAAAGGAAGAAGAAAGAAAGAAAACAAAGACAGCGGTACTTACTTTTTAAAATACAGGCTCATAGCGTATATACTGAATTAAAAACGAAAGCTGGATGACCAAAACACAGGATGAGGTCTAGCGCTTCCTTTGCTGCCACTGGCAGCAAGGGGAAGTTAGAATCCCATCTCCTCTGCTCATGCCTATGACAGTCACACATGCGTGGTTCCAAATTGCTAACTCTGTATGATAGTATGATTACATTTATACTGGTTTCTGTGCAAGCATAATAATTAGAATCAATACAAGTGACGTGTCTACTTTTGAATGATCAACATAAAATGAATGGGAAGGAGTATGTCATAATTCTGGGCTTAATATGCTTAGGTCATTACTTAGGAAAGAAATTCTCTTTTATTTTTAGGCAAAGTCATCTTATAATGATCACGTGATGGCACAAAGAGAAAAAAATATCTGTGCTACAGAATACTTCTTTTAAAAACAGATCACGATGACTCCTAAAAAGATATTTTTCAGAAATATTTCTTGCTTTTATCCTTAGTTGAAAATACTGTTCCTAATTTCACTACTTCAGTTCATTATTTTAGGTAGTAAACATAATCCTCCAATGATTTCCCAAATTTTGCATGAAAAATAAAACAACATTGCTCTCTGTCTTAGTGTTATTTAATGACTATTATCATAATGAGAGCAATGGGAGCAATTCATACTGTAGAGGAGAGTGTATAATGGCCAGTTGATTAACAGCTAAAACAGTAGCCGTAAATATTGCTGAATACACTATGTCCAGCTACAATCACACTCGTTCTGTGTCAATCCAGCTGTGAGATGATGGATAGAAAGTAATAATAAAATCACCAACCTCAGAATGCTTTCGCCAAATGTCTATGTTCTTTCGCTGGGCTTTCGAGAAATGGTCCCAAGCTTTTTGTCTGGTAGAAGCGTTGAAAACGGCGACAATCTGCTCAACTTTGGTGAACAAGGAAGTCAAACAAGACAAGCAATTTATGTTGTGATCACTATATAGAAGCAAAGCAAAGACACTAGGAGTCTATGGATGATGTCATTACTGAAACAACATCATCAATATCCATCCAATGATGTGTCTTTTGTACTTACATTTTACCAATGTTGGAGATGTCTCCCTTCAAGTCTGTCTCCATAACTTTAGTCTACACAACTTATAACTATGTACCAAAAAACACGCATGCAGCTGCTTCCCTGTGATGGCTGCTACAACCCTCTGCACAGCCATGTGCCTTTGCTTGTGTGGCTGTAGGTGTGTGACTACAGAAATGACACTCGAGGCATAAACCTGACACGTCCCCCTGTGGCAGCTGCATACAGATGAACAGGCTGTACAAATGGAAACGTGAAAGACAAGCAGGCTCTCCTTTGAAGGGTGACTATCTGATAGTGAGAATTTGTCAGTAGATGGGAAGGGCTAAAACACACGTTAATGCTCCATTCTGTAGCTGCAGCTGCTGTTTCTCTTTGATTTATTATAAATGGGCTCACCTGTGGTAGATCATTCTGTCCTGTGTCCACAGCCTACGTATGTTTATGTACATGTACAGTCACATTTTTTTTTCATATAAGATGAAGAAGAGATGTGAAATGGGCTTCTCTCGTTCAACTCTAATGAATTTGTCCGAAGCCAGACATCAATATTTAGGTCAATTATCTAGGACAACTAAGATCTTAAGTTTTTAGCTACTTGTTCATCCTAATTCAGAACCTCTTCTCCCAACACTTGTTTCTTTCTCTTCGCATCAGTTACAAGCAACGCTGTCCTTCCACAACAGTGACCTGCCTAAAAATTATTTAGCCAAGATGTGAATTGCCTTGATCCCAGCACAGTTAACTGAAGGACCACCAGGAAATACAGATTTTCTACAAATGACCTGGGCTGTGCTCCTGAGCACACAGCTGTGCTGACCTATGAAGTCAAAATGAAAAATGCTTCAACTCTTGGACAAGGTTCTTGACTATTTATTTATCTCTTTAGATTCCTGGCCTGAAACAATGTCCACTGTTTTGTAAAGCTGCAGCTTGAAGCACCTCCTTCTCCTCTCATCGAGAAATGGTGGCAGGAATGCCGTAATGCCTTCTGATCGGATCTCTCATCGAGCTGATCAACAGCTCTTCTCCTTCTCCCTTCAAGTCACAGACGCAGAGGATCTTATACATAACAACCCATCTTTCATAAAACAACAAGCTCACCTAATAAGTCAGTTACATATCTTTCCCCTCTAGATCTGAAAGTTAACCTCGCTCACTTGAATAGAAGCACATTTCTTCCATCCTCTTTTTATTACCTATTTTACAGGCTGCTTTCAGATTCTGGAAGCTTACAACATTTTGAATCACAGATGGAAGCTTGTCTTTGTAATCAGGGCTGGTTAGTTAACTCCTAAAGCCATAGAAAATAAATTTAGTCTTTTAGAATTAATACTTAAATGTAGTTTATACTAAAGAAGGTGCCTCAAAACTACTGGTGTGATCAGAACCATTTGTGATCAAGTTTTAATAGCAGACGTGATAACTTCAGCCTATGAGAACTTGCTTGGAGTGAAAGGTGGATGTATCAAGGAAGTTATGCGGTGTATATTTGTTCAATTAATTTGAAAAGAATGAAAAAGCTAAAGCAATCTATTATTGTGTGTATAGAAACTGAGGCTAGAATTTAATTACTATCATGTTGATGACCCAGGTGCTCAGAAATTTTTGCATAATTAACAATCTGGGTTTAGTTTGCAAGTGGAAATTCAAGTAGAAAAGATTCACAAAGATATGAGGAAGGTTGGTTTGCCATTTCCCACTAACAGGTGTTAATAACATAATCTAAATTTTGAAAAACATTTGAACTTTAAAGTGTTTAATTTCCATTCTGTGAACAGATGCTAAGATTTATCAAAAGTCGTTATATGATTATTTCAGAAACTCTCCGCAATGGAAACACAAACTAGGAAGATGTCAAAGAGTTTTTCTTGCCTAACTGTAGTAGACAAAGTGAGCAGAGAAAGGCTCTCCTTCACTTTCAGGAATTAAAAAAAACCCTAAAGGAAGTAGGATACTTTGAGTACAAGATGCAAAACTCAAGGCATTTAAAGAAAGTTTATCTAATAGGCAGCTAGGGATAATTTAAAAAGGCAAAAGTAGAGGAGAGTAGTAAATTAGTACATTTGAAAGACCAACATTTCACTACCCTATTCAAAGAAAGTGTCGACACACATGCAGCTATTTCAATAAGCACAGCAATATAGGCTATGAGTGTTGCAACCACCCACAGGTAACACCCAACATAAAAGGTCTCCAAGCATTGCATCAGAGATAAAAAGCAGCCAAGGCCATGGTTTGACAGTACAGGAAAGTGGCTTCACATCTTTTTGTACTCTATGAAAATCCTGCATTCTTGTGCTATGAAATGGCAATCCAACATAAAGCTATTCTGCCAGTTCACATTTTTTCAGTTTTCAGTTTCTTTGCTGGTTCATTCATGTTGCATAAGGATTAATTTTTTCTCCCACAGACAACCTGGAAGCCTAAGACTGGCAGAACTCCTGTGCTCCGGCTAATTGGAAGACAAGACATAATGTACCCATCCCTGATCAGGATCAGATTTGTATGGGTAAATGACCCAGCAGCACACAACCCATAAGGACGGTAGAGTAATCCCTAAGGGGAAGCCAAGAGAGTTTAGATTATCTGAGAAACTCTACAGTGTATTCATTTTTCCTCCATGTCTAGGTAAGATTTGGCCAAAGAGAGGGCCCAGATTTTGGCCTGATATCTGCAGAACTGTAGTGAAACCCTTGCTCCTGGTTTTGTTGCTGACCGTGGATTTCAGACTATTTCCTGACCTCTAGAAAAAAATTACAAAAAGAAATAACAGATCATGTCTATCTCCGTAAGGCACCTTTAACTCTAGGATGCACTGTCCTGTCAATGATGACTGGTAAGTAGAATTATTAAGTAACATGAAATATTCATTGTCAAACATCTGTTGTTAAGAAGTTCAATGCTATATCAAATTTTCATTGACCATATGCAAAGATGTTTCCTTACTAAATTAGGGTTTAAAAACATGTATTGTTCTGGAAGGGTCCATACTACATCATTGTTTTTCCTATCAGCATAACTTACAGGACGTAAAAAATTGCATCTTTCCCAATGACTTATTCTACAGCTGGTAATTTATGTGGCATGTTTCAAAATATTATTATCTAATTGTTTTTCTGCTGAGTTATAAATAACTAAAAAGACCCAAACAACTAAGCCTAGACTGATATGCAAGTGTCAGTGTTTAACAAATGTGGTGTAAGTACAATAGCCTTTATCAGAGGTGCCAGCTCATAGTAAGCATATTAAAAGAAAGTTTAAACCTCAGTTTCTGTTGCCATCAAGTTATTTGTTATCAAATATAAATGCAAATATATTTACATTTGTTATTGTTATCAAATATAAATGTAAAAACAACCAGAAAAACTAGGAACAACAACAACAATCCCTTTAACAATGCCTGCAGAAGTTTTATACAAAATTGAATTAAAGGGAAAACTAGACTATCTCCAGGTTAAAACAATATTTGATATGGGATATTTGAAAATGATACTACCAGAGAAGAACATAAATAAATGAGAACCAAAGCATAACCCCATCTGTAGATTAAGAGGTTGAGAGAACACTTTTACCTTCTGTTACATTTATCTAGGAAGCTATTTTAAATACATGATTGAGTGAAGGCTGAAATTTCTCCTTGGGTTCAGGAGACAAGTTTCAGCTGTCATGCATACGTGATAATTTTTCATTTCTTGGATGCAATAATAAAGAACACCAGCAACCAAATGTTTTATAATGCCTTACATTAATATTAACTTTATTATTATTATTATTATTATTATTATTATTATTATTATTATTATTATTATTATATAATGAGATAAAGAAATTGTAGCACGTGTTAAAAACAAAATTATTTGCTGCCAGATAAAATAATCAAGTTTCATGTAGAATTTCACTCCAAAGTCCACCAATTAGGGATACAGGATGAAAAGGGATTTGCACTAAATTACTGTAAGTACAAGAGTAGAATATATGGCAATTTAGCTTAGAAAAATTCTGTAAGAGTGTGACAGTTGACATACGGGGTAAAAGAAAAATTCCACCCATAAAAATTACGGTGTAAAGGAAACTGTTACAGTAAATGTATAACATGCTTTTCAAATATAGATTCGCAGCACAGGGAGGATGTAGAGTTGGCGTGGTTTGGGTCAGTAGCCTTGTTGCTGAATTCTGACTAAGCTGGAGTCTGCCAATTGATTTGGCTCCAAGCCCAGCAAACCAAGGAATTACAGTAGTCAAGGCTAGATGCTGTAAGTGAATGAATTAGAGTCTCCAGGTCAGTTTTGGATAGGAAAGAGAATGTTTTTGGCAACAGTTCTGAAAGGCATTTGGCAATGTACTGAACAGAAATTAGCATTAAGTCCAAGGCTAAAATTGCATGTAGGCAAATGACACGTGACATCAATAGGAGAAATGGTAGACAGATTGCAAAGTAATGAAAGAAACATATTTTTTAAATTAATCTTGGCCAAACCCTCAGTCTTTTGGTTATGATACTGTTTACTTTCAGAAAAGATTTTTCCTTTCAAATATTTACAGCTAAAAGCCTTCAGCCTCTCTGTTTTACCCAATTCACATGTCACAGAGGGAGAAACCTCTGCAATTGCCATTGACTGGCTGAGGAGGAAAACACAAAAGCTGGAAATATCACTCTGGAGAAGACTTCAGATAATGCAACTGATGGGTCCTAAAGTATAGCATACCATCAGCTGGATACATAAGCAAACAACATTATAGATTTGTATAATGAAGACATAGATTTTGACAGCCTATCTGCCACAAAGAAATGGCATCTTTGTTTTGGTTTTGGTTTTGGGGGGGGTGTTCTGTTTGTTTTTTCTTTTTAAATAAAAACAAACAAACAAACAAACAAACAAAAAACCTGAAATACCCCCCAAAAAATATGGGTATCAAAAAAAAGGTGTAACTCAATCAGAGAAGAGAAAGCTACTGTTTGGTCTTGCTGTCTGGGTGGCCATATGTTCCTTAAGTCATAGTCTTAAGTCATAGCATGATAAAGCATAAAACCACAGAACTTCTCAGTTATATCCCAAAATTCCACCTTTTTGGACACACTGAAAGCATGGTGCCTCCAGTGATTTACCTCCCAAATCGTTTTGCTGTGTGGGAAGTCAGATTGCGAGGCTGCCATTCCTCAACTCATCCTACTGCCAACAACCACATCTGTACTAGCGATCAAAACCAGCCAGGGACCATTCTTGTTCCTCAAAGTCAAATGGCACAATATGCCGAGTGTCCCTGCAGCAGCAACTCTTCTCTCTCCCCAGAAAGATGCTTTTCAGTAAACTACTTGGCCTGCACCAAACTCTCAACTGTGTGGGAAAATATTAGTTGGCCCAGAGCAACAACCTTCTTATTGTGGAACAGTAGGGACAAGCCTGCCCTAGCTCAGCTTAATTTAATCCTATAAACCAGGGGTCCTCAAACTTTTTAACCAGGGGGTCGGTGCGCGGATGAAGTGGCAGGCAGTCATCTGCGGCTGCTGGGTTTCCACCCCCAACCCCCAGCGGGGGGGGGTCTGTAAATACCAGGGGGGGGGGGGGGGGGGCTTGGGGACCCTGGGGGGGTGTGTGTGGCCCGGGGGCTGATTGAGGACCCTGGGGGGCTGTATCTGGCCCGTGGGCTGTAGTTTGAGGACCCCTGCTGTAGACAAGAGTCAGTGGGGTCATCTCTTATAAGCAGTCTCACCTTTTCTGCCCTTGTCGTGACGCAGAGGTCCCAGTGTTGCACAGAACCATTACAAGGCTTACCAGAGGAAGAAGGATGTTTTCCTCTTCCGTCTACCCTGCCTCACCTACCTGAACACTGGAAAGAATGAGAAACAAGTTTAAGTGTCATCCCTCTAAATTGCACTGTATTACTTCTACATTTCCCTTTGACTAGGCCTACAGTGTTTGAGACCCGGAGGCGGTGTGCCTGGTGTGACGGTTGATCCCTCTTCCTCTTCCATCTGACTAAGACTGGTCTTAGTTAATATACTTGCAGGAGTTATTAAGAGAATGAGTGGATGTCACTGGTCTACACCTGGGTGACGGAGGAAGAAATATTTTTTCGTAATACAATAAGCAGATTCTTCTACATAGATAAAGGGCAAAATAAAAAATAATTACACCACAGCTCAAATTATAATCCCTGGTTTTGTAAAAACATCAAACCACAGTGTCAGCAGCTGTTGTTTTCCTTTCTTCTCTCTGCTAAGAAACCCAGTGAGGAAGAGTGAAAGAAGGAGCATTATGGGGATACTGAAAACATCCCATTTTCAGGATTTATACTGAAACCTGCAAAGTAACTTGAGGTATGTATATCAACAATTAATAGTTCTAGAAATGGAAGAACATTCCTTGTTAAACTTTGAAATAAAAATACACACTCTGATTAAAGACACCCAGCCCAGTTTGCTCTGCAAGGTATTGCTAGAAGATCTGTCTACAAAAGAAGCTTTGAAAATCTTTTAGGTTGTGAAACGTGGTTTAATTTACAACAAAGAAACTGACAGCTTGGTGTAACAGCCAGTGCTGGCATCATGCCAAGTGATAAATCACTTGGACTCAACAAGACCGCTTCACCTCCATGTCATTTCTCAATGAACAGGAACCTGACATCAGGCCAGCACAACACAGCAGGGCAGGTAAAAATGTAACTGCTCTTTTAATGCCACCATCTTATATTACAGATCAGATTTTATGGACCTTGCTTGACATCCAGAAAACAAAAAACAAAACAACCCCATCACACACACACACACAATCGCACCCCACTAACTCTAAGGAAGATTTAGTGAATGCTACTTTCTTCATCAGCTTGAAAAGATTATAAGATGTCCCCAACACACTACATTTAATTAGCTGTTCTCGTCGTTATTTATGGTTAGGCAGAACCTTTTTTCAGATTTTAAAATAGCAAATGTAGGAACAACTATTTTTGGCAAGCCTGTCGAAAAAAAGAACCCCAAGAGAACTCTGAGATGTGGGTACATAGATGTGACTGAACTCTAGCAGGGCCCAGTAAGTGAAGTTGTAATAATTGTCAAAGTAATAACTGTCCAGGGGTCTTTCAGATTAGAATGTTCCTAAGAGTGCTGTGGGGTTTTTTGGGCACAATATGGTTTCTTTTGCGGAAGAAAAGGAACAGAGAGGTGGATGAGGAGGCTTCAAAAGCTATAGCCTCTGCTGGCAATCAAAACGAAAAATCATCTCACGCTCCTTATGTAGGGATATTTACTTCTCCATTTGTTGCCACACCTTATGCTCCCCTGCCTGCCACGTCTTGTCATCTTTTTTCTTGGTTTACTGCATTCGGTATCATCTTCCTTCTGTATTTTTTTCCCTTATCCTGTGTGTGTCCTTCTTTCCCTCCCACATAATTTACCCCTTTCTGGAACTCTTTTCCTGCCCCATAACATCTCTGTCATCATCACAAACTACACCATTTGGGACAAATCCAGTAATCTGACATGATGTGAAACTAATGCCTATTGTAGGGAGTAAGTCTTTCAACCAGACATGGTTATATAGGGTTATTCATATTCATATTTATAAAGTTTATACATTCACTTCTAAGAAGCCTGAAAAGTTTTAGATGTGCAGGCCACACGATATACACAACCAACTCAGAAAATCTTTTTGGTGAAACCTCCATCTTTCCTTCCTTTCTCCAATGTCTTACTCTCATCCCTTGTTGTTCATGTCCACACAAAATTTACAGTTCAGTTTTGCAAAGCAACAGGCCCCTACCTCCATCTCTACACAGCAAGGCAGCTCAGAACCACACACAGATTTCCACACGATTCAAGCACATGCTTCTTTGCTTTGAACCTTGCCTTATCACCTAGGAGATCCTGCAGGATCCAGGAACGTGGCATAAGTTGTTGAAATGGGGCCTTAGACTGAAACCTTGCAGGAGCCAGTGCATTTATTTTGCTATAAAACATCATGCGTATTTAATGGCCTACTTTAAAAAAAAAAAAGAAAAAAGTCTTAAAAATGACAAGAGAAGAGCTTCTGTTGAAATTCTGGCCACGCTTAAATCAATACCAAGATTCCTATTGACTTTAGGTGGAGTGAAGGCTACGCAATGAAAGCAATGAAGAAATTCAAAGAAAATGAAACACAAAGGAATAAGCGATCTGAAACACTACAGGTTGCAACCACAAAGGCTTCTACTGCCATAAAATGGGGAAGAATTATAAGAATGCAAAGTAAAATAGAAATGGACTCTTTCATCTCTGTTCTCTGGTGTTGCTGCAGCATCCTGGATAGAAATGCTTTTGAGAACATGTATACATGAGACGGAAAATGGGAGGACAAGTAAAGAATAGAGATACCCAGCTGAGCTTTACTGGACAAACTATCAGTACAGAAGCAAGCAAAGAGCACAACTAAATAAGCTAATCAAAAGGGACTGGATGGATTGTAAAGGTTATTTTGGTTTTGGTTTCTTATTGTGTTTTTTGTTTTTTGTTTAGAAATACATCAAGGTAGAAAATAATAGTAGCAAATAACGACATGAATGATTAATGTTTTTATTTGTATTATAGTGGCATTCTATGACACCAACTGAGATCTGAGCTGCACTGTAAAAAACACATTATATGACTCAATCTCTTTCACAAAGAGCTTAATGATGACCTAAAAATTGCACATAAAGTAAGCTCATATTTTTGAATTAGTAACTGGCAAATGAAAGAAAGACTCTAAGACTGGACAATTAAAGAGAAGGAAAATCCTTTTAAAAGTTATTAATGCAGAGCAATTGAAAAAATACTTGGAAAGCATGAATGCATATAAAAAGTCTGACTGCTAAAAGAATTTTAACCAGCATGCTTTCAATATGTGTAATGAAACTGGCTTCATTTTTAGTATTAAGTGAATATACTAAAAAGTGGAAGGATTATTGGGAGAAAGGACTGCAGTATGGAATTTAAAGCAAATGAGATAAGATGGTGATTTTAGTAATCACTACCGTATCAATGTAAATTCTACCTTTTCTAAAGTAAAAGAGCAACTTTTGAAGTGAACCTGTAATGAGGAAAAAAAACCCTGATCCAAATCCTTTTTTGAAGAAAGCTCAAAAAGGATTAACATTTTTTCTTCCTTTTTTTTATTAAAAATTCAGATTCTATCTGTGAAGGTGCTGATAATGTTAAAACAGATTAAATCACATCCAGAGAGATCAGAGAATGAAAATGAATAAACCGGAAGAGAAGAATTTTATTCAGTCTGTTGAGAATGCATTTGCCTTCAGAATTATTTAACTTCAATTTTTTATTTTTTTTTTGGGGTGGGGTGGGGAAGAAATTTTATAGCAGATACCTACTAGCTATTGGATAAAAAGTTAGTGTGCTCTTAAACACCACTAAAGGCCTTCAGTAGGAAGGGAGGAAAAACTCATGGTGACAATCCTGACCTTCCCAAGGAGGGTGACACGACACAGTCTTCTCCCCAAATCTTGGATTCTTTTTAATTAACAGCCCTAATGAATCAGCACCAAGTTGCATCTAGCCTCATATCCTGTGTCACGAATAAAAGAGCTAAGATGCTTAGCAACAAGCTGAGCAGGTAAACTGTGTGATGTTATAATTCCATGTTTCTTCAGTTCCAGATCTTTTTGAAAGATGAGTATCTCTTTGCTTTTACTTCCACGTACACCTTCACATGCAATGCAGGAGCATACAGAAGCAAACAAGCTTAATGGCGCAGAAAGAAGTGGCAGGCACCCTGTACATTGATGTGTGGAGTGAAAATTAATTTCCCTCCACAACAAGATGCGTAGAATATCCACATGACAGCTGGAACTGGACTGCGCAGTTCAGATCTTGAGATTATTTTCAAAAAATCAAAGCAGGCAATGGCAGGTAGAGTTGTCTTAAAATTCTGGCTGATGGTGCCTAGTACTCCAGCTGCTCTGGATGCCTCCCCGCTTCCCTCCTCACCCATATCAGCATAATGCTGCAGTACACCTGCATGGGAGCTGTCAGATTCAGAGCACTACAGCCTACCACTCTGATCACAGCTCCTTGCAAAGCTGGGATACCTCTCACATATAGATGGCTTTTCCTCTGCCACCACCATGACTTTTGTGGCAAAGGTATCCCAGTGACATAATGAAAATTGCAGTGCTTTTCCTGACCCTCTCAGAAGTCAGCTTATTGTCCAGGCAAAGTAGGAACTCACTCAGATGCTGTCTCTCTTTCGTTGCAAGAATAATAATGCCACTTTTATCCACAGATATGAATCCTTGTATTTTAAAACTTCGTAAGTGGCCACAAACTACAAGGTTTTGGACCCTGACTGTAATTAGAACTTCACCAAGATTT
>JAVJGJ010000014.1:32385469-32403036 GCA_035590215.1 Microhierax caerulescens | reverse complement strand
TTCTCTTCTCTTCTCTTCTCTTCTCTTCTCTTCTCTTCTCTTCTCTTCTCTTCTCTTCTCTTCTCTTCTCTTCTCTATCCTCTTCAATCTCTTCTCCTCTCCTCTCCTCCCTTCTCTTTCAAGAACACTGCTAGGCAAGTATCCCAATTATTATTTTATGAGGGAACCTCATTAAGGTAACTTCATTGATTACATTTCTGTACTAAGGAAATAGTTGCCAGCCCTAAATATTTAAGGCATTTTATCTGCCAAATTAATACTGGCATTGTATCAGCCAAGCGATCCCAATGCCAGCAGCAATACAGCATATTCTCCTACTGTGGGGGTGGCCTGTATGCTGTGAATATATCCCTAGAAGTCGCTGGATCCTACTTCCTTTTACCTAAACCCAGGCTAAAAATACAACCTAATTGTCCTCTATTCTGTCATTGGCCTAGTTAACTACCTGCAACACACAGGCTATATATCACTTCCCTCCACAAAAACATGAGCTTTGCTCAGGGCAGGGAGGCTTCTGTCTGGTCCGTTCCCGAAGCGTTATGTCTACACAACAGTAGACATTATGCATAGAGCACATCTTCATCTATTAATAAAAAAACTACTGAAACTTTGCTCACCTTGAGAAATAAGCTCTTAGGAACGGTCCTTGCTTCTCCAAATTGCCATAGAGTATGGAATAGGATATGAAGTAGAATATGACTGCGTTGCAACTACTTACCCCCAACAAACAAACAAAATGATAAAAAAAACACTACCACCACCACCACCATTACTACAACAACACTGGACAAAAAGGAGTTACTTACATTGAGTGAGGATCCCTGTTAAGGCATTTTTGAAACTCTCCTTGGCTTGCTCCATTTCTTGCTCATGAGCAGCCTTTTCATTCATGAGCCGGCGGACGTGGCTGTTGGCCGACTGCACCATCGAATAAAACTGGTTTGCAGAGCGACGATTCACCTCACCTCGCTCAATCCAGGTAAGCAGCACTGTGATGGCCTCTGAAAACTTGCTATCATCTAGAACAATCAAAGCACAGGTTTTAATTGCAGGCATAAATATCCTGCCAAGAACACATTTTCTGCTCCGTGTCACATTAAAATCACCATAAATCCTGCTTGCAGTATATCATTTTGGGCAACTTTTGGGTCCTTTGTTCTATCGGATGTAGGAAGCCAGTACTGCCACCTGAAGCTTCATAAATCTTCAGGACTTGTCTTCTGCTTATTTTAATAGCTTTCTCACAACAAAAAGCACCCTCCTTCCCACCCCTTTCCTGTGACCTCACTCCTTGCTTTCACAATGCCTCCCTTAAGCCATTCAGTGATAGCAATGACCTTAGAGCAGGAGTGAGGAGACCTCCCTATTACTGAACCCACTGAGGAAATGAAATGTGTCTGTGTTAATCTGCTCAGCCAAAAGCTCAGTCTTGGACCTTTGGCTCAGCTGTACTTTTGTCAACAGATTTCACTAACATCACATTCTTAATCAATGAACAATGATGAGGCTTAACAATTCCTCCTCAAAGCACTGATTAATTACAAGGAACAGCTTTGAACAGTTGTGTTCCACAGTTGTTGCATCTGTATTTGTTTTGGATCATTTGTCTGTGGTTTTAGTTGTTTGGGTTTTTTTAAAGGATCCCATATGAATCCAGGCAAACACCTGGATTACAGCTTTACATTTACCATTCAGGTAACTGAAGTTATGTTTCTCTGCAGAAAGATTGCCAAAACTGGTGGCTAGATTTTGTGCACTCCCTCCCCAAGTAATCTTCTTTCCTCTGACAGTGCTCTCAGCTTCCACAGAAGACTCAATGCAGCATCCATTACACTTCTGGCTTCACCAGGATTAAGAGGATACATTCCTTCTTAAGTGATGTGTAGGCTGAACTGCAAGAAAATGCTTTTACAACCAAGTGTCTGCTGTGGAACCATTTTTGTGCCATTCTATCTCATTTTTTTCCCCAAGATTTCATTTTATACAACTTCCATTTTCCAACAAATAATTTTAAACATCTCATCTAGTCCTTGCTGGTTAATTTACTTTACATATATATTTAGATGGTAGGTATACCTTTCTGTAGGACAAGGTACAGTTATGTTGGGGAGAAGTAGTACAGTTAAAAGACATTTAAAGTGAAAACTGGAAAATACTAAACCCAACCAACTTTGTTACAGGATACAGAAACGGAACATAGTTGGTAAGAGTCTGCTTTCCATGTCCAAAGAATAATGAACTACTAATCTTAAGTGATGATTTGGGCTTTTATTCCAAAACAGTCTGTAATCACTTCCCTAAAAGGGGAGCCTAAAATACAGAGAAAACTAGTACTATACTCTGAGCCTGCAGCCTGTGAAGAATAGATATTACATTGCCTGATCTTTAGCATCTTGTTAACTGAAACGTGCTTTCAGCTGCAGCAATAGGATTTGCTCTCCACAGCTGGATAGACATGGTCACCCAAGACCCCTGAAATATTTGAAAAATAAGAGCATCATAACACCCTCCCTTTTTATGATGATGTATCTGTTGTGACTTTACATTAGCACATGATTCATCTTCATCATTCATTAAGTGTCTCTGGGGAGGAAGAGTCAGACAGATGTATTTTCTTTCCATATTGTCCCCTTGGATTATACTCCACTTTCAAGCTTTACTGGTTACACATGCAGCAGGTATGTATTAAGTGGCTCTGATGAGTGAGTTTGGCTGCACATGGGCCTCAGAAAAGCCAAATGTAAACAAGACTTGTGCAAAGCCACTTCATTGCAAGAAAACACTACGTTACGGCTCTCCAAAAGGCTTGGACAAAATCTCCAGCCTGCTGAAATGCATGGGAGCTGGATGTCATGGATCCCAATACAGCCAAAACCTCATCCCTGAAATATGATGTTTGTTATAATTACAGTAGTCAATAAGAATAACCTGTAATGGCTTCTGGCAATGTTAGCATGCAATTTTCAACAGCCTGTGCAGTCAGGTCACTCTGCAGATGGCACTAGCCTGTTAACACCAAGGATGCAGCTGATTGTGAGTAGAGAGTAACTACAGCTGAATGTGTTCCCCTTTTTTCCTTGTAGACATCATTATCTATATCATCACACACAATTTATCACCCAACACTGAAGCACCATTTAGAGTAAATTATCCCATTCAATCTAGGTCAAGACATGAACAGCAAAGTTGGGAGAAATGATACACAGAAGCACCTCTGAAGAGGTACACCATGACCTGTGAAGAAACAGCATACAGAACTGAGCAAAAATGTTTCAGGGAGATGCATGAGTAAAAAACAGTTGCACAGAAACATTCTCCCTTTTTCTTCTTTTAATCTCTCCCCGACACATGTCTGTGTGTTGTTTTGTTATAGAGTCTATATGGCATTAGAACACCCCTCCCTTTGTTTTGTTGTTATCAGACAGAGTTGGTGTCTGTAAGGGATGTTCATAAACATGCCACCCTTCTGCCACACAGATTCAACCCATTTAAAAGGACACACTGAAAACCTGTTTTCAACACACTATACTTGCAGGGAGCTGCAGAGGTCTGTGGGACTGTTATAGTTAATTCATGGTTCTGTACTAGCAGGAAAAAATCCTTTCATTGGGAAACATCAGCATCTTCATTGATTACATAATTAGAAGATGCATTAAGAAAAGCTAGAGGGCAATATATGCACAACAGGAGCACATTAGTTAATAAAATCTTTTCTCTACAGTTTTAAAAGTTCCTTATTTCACCTTCATTTCTAACTTTTATATTCTTGCGTTGACTGTTCAGTGGCTGGCATAAGGTAACTCACCATGAATTAATTTTCTTCATCCAGAGTGCAGTGACCTTTTCTGAGCAACCAGAGGTTCACTTAGAAAATCAGATTTTTATACCAGATTGTTGATGTATTTTTTATTTAGTAGATAAATAGTGGAAGAAATGCAGCAATGGAATCTAATTTAAAGAGAGCATGAACTACCTTATGATAGCAGCCATTCATTAAAAAAAAATAAACCAAAACTCCTAATTCTGTTCAAAATTATACCCTTGTGGTAGAATGCATGTAAATATATGCTGTTCAAGAACAATACTCTTAAAATAAATTCCTTTAAATAAGACATGCTCCCATATGTAATTTTTCTTTTAAAATGAGGATGTGGCAAATTATTTCTCGCACTTAACGCTTTTTTCTTCTCCAAGTTACAGCACGTTTTAAGCAAATAAGGTAGGATTCATCTCCTTTATGTCAACATCTGATTAGGAACCCCAGGGTCCTGGTACAGCCAAAGGAAAGAGATGGACACTTACTTGTCGGATGTGCTGTATTATCTGCCTATTTGAGGGCGAGGTGAACTGTGTCCCAGAAGTGCCTGCTTCTCTCAGCTGGCTGTAAAGGGAGACTGGGGTGATCTGCTCAGATATAGACATGTCTGCCACAGACATCTGCATTTGGCCAGAGTCATCCCAACTGTTCCACAAGTGCACCAGTTATGGAACAGCTACCCAGCATTTGTATACCTGGGTTGGGTTTTCAGTTAACGCCACACGCTGTGATGCATGCTATGCTGTTTGAATATTACCCACGTATTGAGGATGGCTTGCTAAGGTGTCTGTTGATAGAGATTTCCAGGTGCTGCTAGACTTAATCACAGGCCTCTAGAGATAAGATATTCCAAATTCCTCTTATATCAACTGAAGATATTTGGCACTTAAATCCTAGCTCACAACTTAGATGAAATGAAATCTAAGAAAAGAAAATGCATCCCTAGAGCTGCCTGGGAAACTGTCAACAGGGATATTTCTAGGGAAAAAAAAAAAGAAGAGTAATTGTTGACAAATATTTTGCATTTTTTCTGCTTATAATTTGACCACCTCTAAGCAACCCCAACTGGAATAAACCCTTTAATATAAAAAGCTATGACAAGAACTGCTATAAAATGGTATACTGGGAAAAAATGTTGGAAACGGAGATTTTACTTCCAGTTTATGGAGTCTCCCTGGTGTAACACAGGGCAGAATTCAGCTCAGAGTAATCTGAAATGTTGTGACTATTTACCTCTCATTGCAAACACCTCCATAAGGTGCTTTCACGATTTGGGTGACAGTATCTAAGGCCTCAGCCATTAGGAAGGAGCTAGACTAATCCATGACTCTGAAGCCAGGCATTCAAACACTCTTATTACTATCATTTTTACATTTATAGATACAGTGCAGATATAGCTAACTTTATATTTCTCTATTTCAAAAGTGACACTGTATACTGGACTTCTAGCTCGGACAAGATCACACAGTTCTAGCTTTGTTGGTATCTTCCCAACCCTGGGCCTTCTCAAATATTTGAAAAGTATCTGAGATAATTCACACAACACTTGGTGGCTGTCTAAATCACAGCAATCCTTCTACATTGTCCTATGGGCCATGGTGCTGTTCACAGTCAGCACATCCCGTATCTTGTCCCATTTTGTGCTCACTTAATGAAATCTCCTAGGCTTGCAAGGAGATGCTGAAAAGAGAGAGCTGTTGTTCTTTATCCTAACGGCTACACCTCTGCGTATGTTTTGGGTTGCATTAATGATCTCATTTTTCTTCCTTCTGTAAGATGGGAAGGGGTAGGTGTGCACTTATGCTAAGCTCTGCCCTGACCAGGAGAAATTCAGTGAACAAACACCCCTTGAAGCTGTTCTTGTGAGCATTGAGAATGACAGCACTGCAGGGCATGTGGAGAGGGGACAGGAGTCCTGGGACATGTCCCATCTATTTGTCTCTGACTGACAGGCTGTTCTCTGTCAGCTGTAGCTGTGCCATAGGAAGCTCTTGTGTCCCCTGCCTCATGCCCACCTGCTCAGCACTACTCCTTTGCACATGGTTATGCTGCCCTCAGGTCTGCCTGGAGCTGCTCGGCTGATCACACTCCAGTTCCAGTTTGTCAAACTGGGCCCTGTTCAGCTATTGCAGGGAAGTGGTAGAGGCCAGTTCAGGATGCAGACTCCTTCATTCCATGTAACTGCAACCAGGGGAGGATGTTTGGCTGAGATTACTTTTAATCTGACTTCTGATTTGATAATTTATTAGATTATAACTAAAATTTCTAAACTGCAAAGGCTGAATTCAGTACAAAAAATAATAAACCACACACAGCAGGTGACTGCTGTGGGCGAATCAGGTCAGGGAAAAGGTTTACTAACCTCTCTCATCAGCAGGTTCAGCCCAGCTCCCCTGTGCATCAGGAACAATTTGCTTCTCAGCACATGCCAATTTTGGTGCCACAATGACAACCTATTTTTCTCTTGGCTTAAGAGCTTCCCCTGCACAGAGTGCCTGCCACTGACCTAGAAACACAACTCTTCAGTCTACTACCCTTACCTTCTTTCTTCCCTGCTCAAATACTTTATATAATTGAGCCATGCAACACACACACCAGTCTGGTACTTTTGGGATTAATAACATTTTTAACCCAATGGCACTGCATAATAAGTGAGAATCAAGGGATACAAATTTTTACTGCCAAAGGCTTCTTTTAAAGAATGATTAATTCTTACTATTTCTTAAATAGCCTTAACTATGCTATAACCAAGAAACTTTTCCAGTTATGTAATAAATGACTAGATGAAACTAGGTTTGACAAAAATATGCATATACATTTACTAAAAGATATTTTAAAAGGTACTTTCTTCCCCCTGTTTCAACAAACCCTTTCTTCCAAACTAAATCACACAAGATTCTTCCAGAGGTGGGTGTTTCATCTGAGATACAGAAATCCATTATCTTATCCTGCTGATGCCATTATTTCCAATAAAAAGTAATTATGAGGGTATTGAGTTTCCTCCCTATTTCTCAAAATCACACTGCAAACTTTCAGAATGGTGAGCTGCAATTTCCCAGTTCATAGTAATTAACTTGAGTCATTTTGCAGTGCAGTACATTTAATCAAGTGGGTTTATATTAAAACCTTAAAATCTGCATTGATACAATACGGATTAGGTGAGGGAGGACACTTTTAGTAATACACTTAACAGTGAACACATTTCCTGCCAGCTTTCAGAGAGAGGTGCCCAGGGAATTGGGCTACCAGGCTGCTGATAGCCGAACCCACCTTACACTCTTCTGCCAGTAGACAAAACTGCCCTCGCACCGTGCTTGCTCACAGCCCCTGTGCAAGGCTCTCGGTGCCAGATGTATTGTGTCACAGCAGATGTCAGCAGCATATGGGAGAAGGAAGGAGAAAATGATAATCTAAAAACAGGAAGGGTGAGCGAACAGATTTGACGCTAAAGCACCGAAACATGTCTGTTGTAGTGCTCTGTCCTGATATACTACTAATAAAAAAAGATTGTGCTAAAAAAAGGTCTGGAGTCTTTCAGCAGCAATTAAACCTGGCATTCATTGGATTTGTTCAGAGGATCTCAGCTTTGCCTCCCCTTCTGACGTAGCCCTGCACTGAATTCGATCCTGTCTGCCTGAGACTTGCCTCTCTGGATAACTGCACCACTTCTGCAGCGCTCCACAAATCTGGCTCTCAAGTGCTGATAATGAAAGCAGCGTGGGTTTCTTCTCAGTGAAATATCCTATTTCCCAAGCAATTAAATGTTGTTTATATTTCAAACAACATGCAAGGGTTGAGATTGTCAGGCTTGATGTTACCTGAATCTTGCACAAGATGTATCCCCCGTTAGTTCATTCTACTGTAACTGCCATCTATTTATTTAAATTTCCAATCTGTTCTCTCTTCAGGGGATAATACAGTGCCTGGCAAAGAAACAGCTTCTCAATTTTTCAAATTATATTTTTTTTAAATGTAAAACCATGTGAATAACTTTCTTGTGCTCATAGAGAAACACTGTATTTATAAGGGAGGTAAATTCCAGGGTATTGTACATAACATGCACGTATTTATGTCTCCTTTGCTCAAAATATTTAAAAAACAGATATTCAGATATAAAGAGATGTCTTTGTTAGATGGTGGAACTATTTAGCTACCTGCAGCAAATAAGACAGATGTAATATTTTAAAGGCGCTTATTTGCAAGAAGTGATTTCTGAAGATGATACCATTAGATACAGATATGCTTGAATTAAGAAAACCATAATGGTCAAAATTCTGCTTTAAACCACAGATGTCATAAGCACACAGATTAAAATGTTTTGTTCCAATGCATCTGACAGAGCAGCGTTCCACTTAAGGATAAAAGGTTCAGCCTATCTCCAGTTGTATGATTGGGGAACCACATTACTCAACCATTCGCAAAGCACCCAGGAAAACAGATGTCAGCGTATGCAAATTTGATCCTAAATATCCACCAACACATCCTACTGTGCAGTAATGAAACATTTAATTTGATGCTGAGGATTAAAATCTCAAAGACACACACCAAACAAAATACTGCAATGAACCAGAAGACAAGGTCACATTTTTGTGATATAATAGCAGAAGATACAATATTCTGCTGGTTTCGTCAGAACAAGAACTCAGGGTCTCAAAGACCATTTCAGGAGGCAATTCACATTTACACTTCACTGTAAAAGACCTTGGTTTCCCCGAATTCACACCTTTGAATTTATTGAGATATTTCCTCAAGGAAAGACAGTTTTTACCTAAGGCAGGAGGATGTCAGAAAGAAGGCCAGAAGTTTCACTAACCTGAGTTGTGCTTAGCTGTTATCTTATTCCATGGCAATCAGGCATAGTTTGAGCAAACTATTTGCAGTGTCATGACATATTTTGGAATATTTGGGTCAAATAGTAGATTTGAAGAGTACCTTTTGAAAAAGTGAGATTTTACTTTACCATTTTGCCACTTCACCGATTTTTATATTGATTTTTCCCTTCAATTATACTTCAGTGGTTTGGAAGGTTGGGAAAAAAAAAACAAACAACACCAAAAAATCCCAAACAAAAATAACTTCTCATGCAAAATTAAATAGTGGTTTTATTTCCCAGCCAGCTTGCAAACCTCAAATCTTGTGGTACAAACCTAAAACTGACCAGCATAGCCTTGGTATAAGAAGGAGCTCATGTACTTCTCCACATTACCCATTTAGTTTGAATGCTGAAGCTCAGCATTCAGTCTGATAATCCAGGCTCCGGTCTCTTCTATGTGCTGGACTCATGAAGAGTGGGACTGTCTCATGGGAGTGTGTGGGAGTGCATGGAAGAAATTTAAATATTCTGTGACATCACCTTTCCAATGCAGGAAACCTCCTTTTTTATGAACTAATCACCCTCCTGGCTTCTCCTTGTTTTAGCTCTGGCTGTGACCACTAGCAAATTATCAATGCAGAGAAGCTCAAAAAATGCTTAATCCATGAGAGTTAGTAGTTTTGGAGCTACAGGCTCAAATCCATGAGATGTACCCCAAAGATACTGGCAATGTGTCACTGCCACATAGTGAAAAGTGGCTATAACAAAGCACAATAGGTGGACAGGGAGAGGAACAACATCACAGGCGCTTAAGAGTGAATACACTCTTGGCTAACAACATGAAAGGTGCAGGAAAACAAATGTCCACACTGCCAACAAGGAAAAAGTTATGAAAGATTTCATTTGCAGGACCCTGAAGACCTTAATGGAGCAAAAATAAGGAAAAAGGAAAAAAGAAAAAGGAAAAGGAAAAGATATACACCCATAAAACAGCACTCTCTGCCAGTGTAAAATGGAAAGTGGTGAAAAATTGCACTGGTCCACAGTTTGATGGGTTTCCCTTATTTCTGTGTAAATCAAGTGTTCAAACCAGGTTCTTTGCAGATATGAAGGGATTTGGATAGTCCACAGAGAGCAGGGAATGGAGATCAAGCCATAAACTCTCATGCTTTTGCAGGTATCCAAGGCCTCACATGCAGTGAGAGCTAGCCCTGGTCACCAGGCAGTGCATTTTGAGAAACCAGTTCTTTATCTCTATGAAGCTCCATACCAGTAGAGAATATCTGGATGAAATTTCATAATTAATTTTTGTTTCCAACTGGCATAAAAGATCCTCTATTCTCTCTCACCCACCCTCCTCTATGGCAGTTGACTTCAGCACAGGAGAGGAATAGGAATATGCTGACAACACTGATACAAGAGTCTCCAGTCAAGACTAATATACAAAACCAATGATTTCTTTAAGTCTTATACTGCTGTTTGCAGAAAGTGAAAACAGATATTGCCACCTCTGTTCAAGACTCAATAAATATCAAGACCACAACAGGGGACTGGCTGATGAGCCTAGCTCATCTCTTCTCACCGTCAGGTTTCCGTGCCATCAGGAATTTCCAAGGTTATTTTGACAACAAAAGTTGCTTGGATACAGACCAAGTTGTCTACATCTGTGATTGCAAAGCAGTACCTTGGGATGACAGATGTTTAGCTATTTTGGCTTGCTTTTCAGCTAGTGTTGCTCAGTGAACTTCTGGAGGCACTGCAGGAGCTGAAACCTGCATGTTGGGCACCTGCAGCTCTGTCTCATGAGCTGGCAACAGAGCTCAGGCGTCTTTTGAAGTGGGTATCATGGGGAGGTCATGGCTTTCCTTAAGAAAACAACTGCAAAGCATCTGCTCAAAACCTAATCTTTCAAGGTAAATCCTGCCAAAAGCAGATATATTTTGATCCTTCTTTTCTTTAGGATGAAGTGTCCAGGCTTTTGCAGCAGTGCAAATCTGGTGATATCCAGGGACCTGAGATTTTAACTCCAGGTTTCACGTGTGTGTGTACATACCTAGATTTCCTGTTAGCTTCGCATCTAAAGTCCACATTTAAATTGTGAATGTATGATGACGTGAACTGCCCTTCACTAAAGAAGTTTATTTAGTGTTGCTTTACTTCTGTTTTCAGGATATTGCAAAGGGCTCATGGTGAATCCATGTTGCCCAAGGCAGGCCATGATGTTCTGCCCCACTGCCTTATAGATACTGGCTATGAAGCCATGGGAAACGTAAAGCAGAACAGTACAATGAGTAAATCCTACCTCTGCTTTCCACAGTACCTAGTACAGGAGACAACTCAAGACCAGTGAGAAAAGAGGGGACATCTTTGCATTCTCCACCCCCAACTGTCTGTGGGACATCTTTGCATTCTCCACCCCCAACTGTCTGTGGATATCCAGGGCTGGTGCCATTAATCTTGCTACAAGGCAACTGCTAATTAGCAAAGTAGCAAAACTGCAGTATGTTCTTTTGCTGGATTTAAATTATTTTTTAACCAATAAAAAATAAACTTACCATATTTGTTTTTTAACTTATTATATTTACTTCTGTATGTTTCTGAAAGTTTATTTCCAGAGAAATAATTTAGTACATGGTGTTTGACTGTATTGTGCTCAAAATATTTCTGTATTAAAATTGTGCATATATACCAAGCTCTGGTCAAATGTCCCTTCAAAGAACCAAAGATCTAAATGCTTGGAATAAGTTTTAATTAAGTATGGAAACTTCACAGAATGAAAAGAAAACCCCTTCTAAATATAGACATTTTCAACATCTTGCAAAAACTCGCATTCGGCTGCCCCAAGGAAAGGTTAGCCATACAGAAGAAAGTGACAAGATTTCTTGCATTTTCTGACTTAGTTCAGGAAACCTCTAGGCCTTACTACATAAAGAAAAACTTCCCTATGAAAGATTAGTTCCTAAAGTATTCAACTGAAAACACATTCTGGGAACAGATGGATCTAAATCTCTGTATTGTATTGTATTTTATAACCTCTAGAGGAGCTGGGCTAGAAGCTAGGTAGGAATTAAAAATTCCTATATTTGGGCCTCTTTACTCCTTTTCTCCTAGTCTATCAATCCATCTGGGTTATTTTACTAATCTCCCAGTTATTTAATGAATTATTTACTAGAGGAATGTATGTGATGAGAATATAAGTCAGCCAAACTAATAACAGACCAAGGTAACAGTGACAACAAAGAGCAACCAATGCAGTACTCAAAGAGACAGTAGGGTGCATCTCTGCTCCATGCTCAAAGGATGCAACACTACTGTCCTTCAGCTTCCCAAACATGTTTCATAGTTAAAACAGAGGCCAGTGTGCTGACAGCTAGATAGCATAAGTCTAATCTGGATAATTCTGAAACAGTGGCAAGAATCAGTTTCTTGTGACCTGGCACACAGTAAAGTAACGTGCTTGGCCACCACATGGGGAAAGAATGCCAAATACACTGCTAAACACTTAATGAAAACAAATACAACTTGAAGGGGTACGAGGAGCTGCTTGCTTGATCTTTTTTTAATTTCTTTACCATGGATAGTTTTATTTCTTTGCTTGTTTTTTTCTATGTAAACTATTAAAGACAGGAATCCTCAAGTTGCACCCTTGAAAAATATTAACTTAGTAAGTGTACCTAGAAAATAACACAAACAAGCAAGCAAACATCTACCAAAACAAGGTGCTATCTTGCACAAGTAATTCTAACCCTAAAGAGGGAACGACAGAATGGATGGTGTGTGTCAGAGATAAGTTGTACAGCCGCATCTGTGGGGCACGTTAAAATGCAGCTCACAAAGGCAATTTAAATACCAGGCACTGGGACAGGCGCATGTAGTATAGCAATGTATCAGTCAAGGAACAAAGACATTTTAAGAATCAGGCCTTTTTTTAACAAGTTGTCTTATTATGAAAGTATTTCCAAGGCAGATGATAACGGCAACTGAACAGAAAAAACACCCCCACTGTAGTATCCTGAAGGTTGTGTTTTAGATGTTAAAACACAGGTAGATGGACAGATGTTATGCAGGTGAGTATCATTACCATTGGCATAGAAATGGCAGAGGAATGGGGGATAGCTAACAGGGCAAGTTAATGAAATACATCAGAGAGAATTCAGCCTCCCTGCTCTGACTTCTGGGTGGCTCCTACTCCTAAGAAATAATACACTGAAAAGTATTCAATGCTGCTTACCTTTCAATTTCTCAGCCAGCAAAGCAGCTTCATGTTCAGAATAATGCATTATTGCTGGAGGAGAAGGAGGGCGCAGTCTGTCTTCTTCCATTTTGCGTCTGTGGCGTTCTTCTCTGGCCAACATTCTTTGTTTGCATTCCCATTCATAAAAGTCATCTCTTGCCTGAGCAAAATCAACATGAAGGCGACCTGAATCCTTTTTGTCTGTGCTAGATCCTAATCTCATGCGGTAACCTGAAATCAACAAGCAGAACTAACTGTTGCAGGACTTCTTTGCTTATTTTTTCTTCCCCCCCCCCCCCTCAAGTGCAACTATGTAAAAATGTACATTAATAGATTCCCACATATCTATGCAGAATCTATTGATCATTGTGCTTTCACAGGAAGATAAACATTCATCCACTCATTTTTCCTTGCAATTTTCTTCATTGTCTATCAACACAGTAGATGACCTGAAAAGTTGACTCGAAGGTACAGAATGTACAGTCCTGTTTAGAAGTCTCTCAAAGTATGTAATTTTTCTACTTGACACTCCCAGCCTTTATAAGAGCAAAGGCCAGGCAAACAAAACCACAACTACTAAAAAAGGATCTGTTTCGGTCTGAATGTAGAGTCCTTCTTCCTCTGATCCTGTTGAGATCATGCACCTTTTTGTGCTTTTCTCCAGCCTGCCAAAAGAATTGGAAAGGCTGAATTTTATAAAAATCACAACTACTGATGAATGAGAAAATTGTGCTACATAAATTCCTGTGCCACAAAGAGGTTGGTGTCATAACTACATTGATGCTGGATCTCAGATTTTGAGGCTACACAATTGCAAACACTACTTCCCAATTGCCCACTGGAAATATTCTGGCAGCAAATATAAACCACCTACAAATGAATTGAATTCAGCATTTTTTAAAGTAACTTTAAAAGTGTGGATGGATTTATTAGCCATTTGCAAGACACCTTTGGAACAAATAACGAAACCTGTTGTGCCTCATCTTTAGTGATGTTCTTCATATTCATTAGTTGGTCAGTGTATCATGCTAAAGCTAGCAGACTGCAAAGGCTTTTAAGTCAAGGGCTGCACAACAGTACAACAGGGCCCTGCTCTGAAATAAAACCCTTGACTGCTGTCAGAGGACAAAAAAACCATGCCAATGCTATGAAGGGAGCTTTTTGTGACTGTACTGTGGAAAAACCCCTATGCTTGGCACCTATCTTTTTTCAAGTTACATTTCCAAGGCAGGAAGATAGCCACAGAGCAGTTTCTCTAACTTTTAAAATGCCAATTCAGAGAAAGCGTATGAAAACGCTGTGTAGAAAGTTGCAAACAGAGCCTTCAGAGGCAGGTAAAAATAATCAGTCTGCACAGGGATTGCTCTAACTTCTCCGTGTCAACTCGCTGCAGTAGCCTCAGAAGCAAAGCAGTCCAGCAGAGATTTCTCAAATCACAGGATGCTGCAGAGATGAGCTCTGTGCTGAGCTGGCACATAAGAGGCTCTGAAGAAATACACAGTACTACTACTACAACTACAACTGAATAACTCCAGGGCAGGAAATTCCTATTCAAAATGGCAGGAAAAATGGTGTTTGCTGCTTTGGAACAGCAATCCAAGAGAACCTACTGTTCAGTCTCATGTTTTGCCTGTGGTTGAGGAGTTTCAGCACCTTACCACCGCAGTTAAAACTCAGTTTTGAACTCCAGGGACAACAAAGCTAAGACTTCTGTGGTAGATTAGGAGCATCTTTGCAAAAATGAATATCTGGGCATACTCTGCTTGTTTTACTGTTGACAAACCAGTCTGCTGTACTACAGCACATATGAGACAATAGCTTCAAAGACATTAGGTATCCATATATGTAGTGATCCTTAAAAAAAACAACCAAAAACCCAAAAACAACAGTCTGAGTGCCTTTTGATTTGATATTTTCCTTTCAAACATCTTGTGGAGTTCAGTTAAGCAGCCTGTCAGCAGGGAAGAAGTATGACTGATTTTCCAGCAAGGAGCCCAAACTCAGATTAAATACTTGAGCTAAGTGTTTCAGAGGTCCTTCACAGGCAGAAGGCGTCAAAAACTGCCATGGAACCTACCAAATCTGGTCTCCAAGGTTCACAAGCTTGGAATGAAGTACAACTGAATATTGCAAGAGAGGCAAAGGAAGGGACTGCTTGTTCTTTTAAAGGCCCCTTTATTCTGTTCTGCTTTCTCTTGGTCAGAGAAGTAAGCACTACTTTTTCCCCCAGAAAGCTTTGTGGTCATATATGTAGCTCTAGGCACAAGGTGCTGAGTTACAGATACACCATATTCATAATAGATGAGTGAGAGCGACCTTTCAGAGGTGGGCCCTGTACTAATGAGGGGGTAATTATGTGGTTTTATCCACAGGGGTGTAGGCATGAAGAGGTCAGCCAAAAGGGTCAGTGGTGCAGCTACCCTGATAACTGTGACAAATGTTACGCCCCCCTGTTCGACACTCCAGCTGCATTCCTCAAACAGTGATTGTTTTGTGCCAAAATGGCATTATCAGCAATGTGAAAGGACACTGCCAAGGTGCCAGGTCTCGTGTGCCTAAAATTAGACCTCCCAGCCAGGCTGCATTTTCCAGGAAGACACAGTCTCTCTTCTTCTTCCCCCATCTTTTGCCTCTGTTGGCAGAAACGCCTGGGCATGGACAGAGCAAGAAACACGGTGCTGCAGGACACAAGACTGTTGTGGACCTCAAAGCTCCACTTAATTTGCATAAAAAACTAATGAAAAGGACTGTGCATCTACAGCAGGATCCTCAAACTTTTTAATCAGGGGGTCGGCGCGCGGATGAAGTGGCAGGCAGTCATCTGCGGCTGCTGGGTTTCCCCCCCAACCCCTGGCAGGGGGGCGGTGGGGGGGTGTCTGTAAATACCAGGGGGGTGGATTGAGGACCCTGGGGGGCTGTATCCAGCCCGCGGACTGTAGTTTGAGGACCCCTCATCTACAGGTTGTGTGTGCACCAGCAAATTTCAGTTTTATTAAAGTAGTCTTCATTTTTAAAGTAAATGGGGATAATGGAAAAAAACAAAACCAAAACAAAACCAAAAACAAAACCACCACTGAGCAGTGTAAACTGCAGTTCAAAACCCAGTACTGTGTGTAGCACTGGACAAATGGTTTCCTTTAGATAACCAGTTTAAGTGCCTCCAAATTAATAGATCTTTGAAACTGCCCAGGAATCACACTGAAAAAATCTGACTGCTTGTTCAACTCCAAAGACTGGAGGTAGTCAGACAGCTAGCTGGTTTCCACCAGCCCAGAAACTTAGAATAACCTGGGTCGGAAGGGACCCTTAATGTCACCTAGTCCAATACCCCTCTCAGAGCAGGGTCAGCTTCAAAGTCAGATCAGATGCTCCGGGCTTGGCATCTTTCCCTTATCAAAAATAGCAAATGCCCATGGCTTCTTGCACTGTCCTAAATCAGGCTCTGAGAACACTATGGGACCAATGGTCAGTGAAGAACAGACTCCTTGATGTGTTGGTAGCCAGCAAGATGCTGTGTAGCAAGGGGTGCAGAGCTGGCAGGTCCTGTTTTGTATAAGATGCTCAGGCACCCACCTAGGCTGGCAACTTTGAGCTGTGGGGCTGCTGGGAGGCTCGCTCTTTTCTAATACCATGCCTCCTTACTGACGTTTGAGGGTATCTGAACGTACAAGAGAACCACCTGCCACCGCCTCCCCTTCATGCACAGGCAATGAATTGCCCTCACAGACCCTGTTCCCCATCTCTTTGCTCAGGACTGCAGCTAGCACTAACTGCGTGCCTGGATTGACATTTTTAATTTCAGTTTTGCACACAATGGCAGAGGAAAAGACTTTGGGAACTTGTCCAGATCCTCACTTTAAAGGAGCAGCAACAGGAAAAATTAGTGAGGGTGCTAAATAAAAATTAAACACATTATTTCCATATCACAGGTCTAGTCAAAACTCTGTGGTTTGACTTATCTTTGAGTGTTGCTATGTTGGGGACAGCCCAATAACTGCTCTCTAACTAAGGATCTAGATCAGAGTGTTGATGATGGTCAGCGAGAAAACAAAATAAGTACACTGTACTAAATGGAAACCCACAGGGGAAAATATCAGCACAGGAAAAACACATACACAGGCTTTTGGGGTATAAACAGGTCTGTCTCAAGCCACTTGTTTGCCCTATATTTTCAAGCCCAGGGCCATCAATATTTGCAGGAGTTACTGAATTGTCAGCCACAAGAGTAAAGTACATACAGTTTGGGGACAGAGCTGTCTCGTGGGCTGGTATGTCAATTTTAGAAAGGCTTTTCCTCAGGAGATCAAAATGTAACTTTCAGGGCTAAATGAAAACAACCCTTTCCCGAGTCAGTTCCTTTGTCATAGCCTTCTACCCATCTCCCACTCTCCTTTTCATACACATTTAATTGGGAATAGGAAAGAAAAAAATCAATGATTAAACTACTTGATGGATTTCATAATCATTTGCACTATTCTGATGATAAGCGTGGGATAAATACAAAGTTTGATGAGATTAGATGGGGTAGACAGATAAAACTGATTAGGCAGACAAAATTATCATTGTATTACAGATATCAATGGCATGACTTTCCCCTAAGAGCCATACTATAATAACCACACATTCCATTTGTACGTCTCTTTTGTCTCTTACAGGGGAAAGAAAACACCTTAACAGTACACTTTATCCCCACCATTTCAGAA
>JAVJGJ010000014.1:32372251-32385410 GCA_035590215.1 Microhierax caerulescens | reverse complement strand
TCCAACATGCCCCTGCCCATTGCCAGACCTCCCTGCTCTGAGGTGGGAGAGGACAGTTGGTGCTCCCTGTAATCATCTTCAGAGTTTACTACCGGTGGTAAAAAAAGAAAAGAAAAAAAAAAAAGAAACTTGGCTGCAGCGTTCTTTTGCTTTTCTTCCTCCTCCCTATCAGCTCCACACTTTTTTTTCCCTGATCTGGTCAGTAAAAGAAAAGATCTGGATGAAAAGACAGATGGGGAAGGGAGCTGCAGAGCAGACAGTAGGAGGAAGCGTACACAGCAGTGCGACTGTGACAAAAGGAAATGGAAGAAGGAAGGATGGGGTCAGCAACCTGGAAACAAAATGGCAGAAAATTTAAGATGAGGAAGGGAATCTGCTATGTCCATCTCTACTCGTTTCCCTTATTTCGAATGCACACTAGTGCATATGAACGAGGATACATGGCATCACAGGGAATTTCCAACCTCTAATCGGCAAATCTGGTCCTCCAGAATTTAAGGCATATAAAATTAAAATAAAACTTCACTTGGAGTGAAGCAAAGGGTGCAGTCAACGGCTGAGAAGTAGGAAACTGAGCTAGAGGGATACTGGCTTTGGCCGGGGTGGCAGCCTGTATGTTTCTGAGCTTTTCTTTGCTCTTTTTCTTGCCACTGTTTTGTTTATCATATAAAGTAATACCAGCTCCTACTGAATCAGGGGTGCCCCTCTGCTCTGTTACTTGTGGAGATGGGGTGCCCCACACAGAAGATGGAAGCTGGGAAATGTGCCACTTCTTACAACTGTGATGCCTGTGATCTGTCCCAGTGAACTACAGCACTGCGGAAGTAATGTGGGTAAACAGATCAACAGGAAGGATGGAAACTGGGAAGAAAGGATGAAGAGGGAAGAAGAAATGAAGTTAAAAAGAAAAAAAAAAGAAGAAAAAAAGAGGGTAGAAAGAAGATCTGGAAGAAATCTGAAAATTCAGCAATATTTCAAAGAAATCTTTTTATAGACCTCATAAAACTCATAAGTTTCTGTAGCTCTTCAAACACGTATTTAAAGCAAGCAGCCAAGTTAGAAAAAAAAAAAACCCACAAACACAAAAACCTTTATGAAACAAAGGAGCTAAGTTTTTCCTGACTGAATATTTCAAAATTTCAGATGTTTTCTTTCCTTCGTCTCATTTTAAAATGCAGTTGATTGTGATTTGAGAGACCACTTTTCCAGCTGTGCGAGCTTCCTATGGATACCTACAGGACATTCAGGTTATGCCATTACTACTAAACAGAGGATGGCCAGGATGGGAGCTCAAACAAGGTATCCCTAATTGTTAGCTGCCTCCCAGTTTCCATTTTGGGTGGTCCCAGTGGGTCCCTCTGAGGTCAGCCTACACAGGGTGGGCAGCTGTAAGCCAGTCTGTGTCAGCTCATCTTGGCCAAGGAGCACCCCCTGGGCCCTGTTTATTTAAGAATACCTTGCATGTGGGTGAAAGTGTTGCACTAACTTTTGGGGCAAAACAACACTTGTGGTTCACCTCAGGACCCAGAAAGAGAGATGAACCAGCCTGTGGATCCAAATACTTACAGAGGATGGGATCCAGCTCAGAAAGGTGAAGAAGGGCTCAGTTAGGAAGCCGATCCTCATATTAAGGAGCCTGTAGCCTTAAGAGGGCACTGACAATCACTGAAGCCTGATATGTGAGAGCAGAATTGTTTTTCATCTTTTTTTCTTCTTTCCTTTTTTCTTTTTTCTCTGTGAGTTAGAGGGACTTTTCCCCCCCCCCCCTTCTGTTCCTTTGTTGGAAAATAAAAGAGATTCTGAAATTTTACACCTGACTTTCTGTGGCACTTGTCCTGGGAGGCAGCAGACGTAGCCTACAGATGGGACTCAGAATCTAACCCTTGCAGTAGCTGAATACATGCAGGCATAAAGGCAGACTTTATTCAGACTGTACTGCAAATCTATAAAAATATGCCAATGAAATTGCCAGCCTATCAAAGAAATTGGCACTGGAAAACAGCAGCATTCCTGGCCTAGTGCCCTCCTCTCACCACAACCTGTGAGCAAAACTGTATAAACCTGTGTAAATCGAAAATAAGATTGTTCTGTAGTGAATTTCGGGAGCTGTTGTATTGTTGTGGGATGACAGGAAATTGCTCCTGGGTAAGCAATGTACAAAACCATGTACAAGTCTTGGCAGACACAGAGAAATACAGAATTGCCCCTTGCCACCCCAAGCTACAGCCACTGAGCTCAAGAAAGACTTGCTGAGATAAAAGCTAAGAAAATAAGCAAACATTAGCATCACAAAATACAAATGAGAAGCAAGGAAAATCCATTAAAGAATATGAAGTACCAGAAAGGTAAATGGCTTTATCAACCATGAACTCCTCTGCAAAACGAATGTGACAAAAATTCTTCTTGCTTTTCCGAATTGCTGTTATATCTCCACACTGCTCAAAGACTTCCTGAATAATTTCCTCCGTCGCGTTTTCTGGTAATCCTCCAACAAACACTGTTTTGCACCCAGGAGGTCGCTCTCTTGTTGAAGGTGGTGGAAGATCTAAGTCAAAACAGAAATCACATTGGAATACAAAATTTGACTTTTTATCCATTGGCTCTATTCATTCCCCTAATCAGTTCTGGGCAGGAACAGTTATTTGACATAGCAAGGAGGTGGGAGAGAAGGAGAAGCAAAATAATTGAACATTGCAGAGATTGCCCAAAACTGCTTATTTGAATCTAAACCTTTTCAAGTTTTAGGTGGCACTTCAGAGATTAACTCCTGCCAATGTGGGTTATTCTCCAGGACAGACAGTAAGGTCTAAAAGGATCTTTGTTTTCCTTGCACAGTCACACAAAAATAGAAAATATTCTGCTTCAAAGCATGGGAGCTTCTGCAGCTGCTTTGACCCCAAGCACAAAACTCAGGCACTGGTGCCGTACATTCAGAGCCTGAACTTCACCATCTCTGGCTCGTGCCCATCACTTGCCACACTCGCCAAGTGTGTGGGCCCTCTGCAAGCAAGCCCACGCTGTGTACAGCCTGGGATTTTGGGCTGGATGTCTTTCCCTGGTCTTAGCATAATTTCATTTCTGTCTCAGAGTACAGGAGCACAGCAAACAGAAAAACAAAGTGGGAAACACGACGAAGTGACAGCATGATGAAAATGCTCTGCTGGTTATCTGTTTTGTCTTGTTGCCAGATAATGGAGTGGACGCCAGCACACAGGAAGGATAACCTTGCTGTTTACAAGTGCTCATGAGGTGGAGTGGCTAGAAATGTTATTTTTATGTATAGATACAGAGAATATATACACACTTATATCAGAAAACTATTAAATTTTTGAAGGCTGTATAAAAAGTACACTCTGTCATAACATTTCACATTGTTTATATGTAGTTTATGAGAGTATTCCTCTAAAAGGAATTCTCTAAGAAGGAACATGATTGATATGACTTAGGTTTTTGGCCCTTCAACACAGTAAATGGGGTTAAAATATTAAAATATACTTAAATATGCATATACACACATAGAGCCAGTTTGATTAAACCATGATCCGAGTATACTGCAAATCCAGAGCACCTGACTATTTGCTTAATTTTCTCTTTTGTCTTCGCAGTGATAGTGAAAGCTGCTGGTCTGATGGCTCTGAAACTAAACTTCTGCGGCTAACATACACAAAACGAGGCTTTGTGCCTGAGCTGGTGGCTCAGTGGGAAGAGTTTTCCATTTGCACAAAGTCCCAGGAAGGGGCAGAAAGAAGCCTGGTCTCTGCTCTCAAAGAGAAGGAACTCATCTGCCATGCTGCCCCCCAAAAAATGGCAGAAGAGCTGTAGCCCCACTTCCCTTCCATCTCCCTTGGGGAGGGACTGGACCTAGTCAGTGCTTGGGTGCAAGGCACTGTGTTCAGGGACACAAGCCCTGACTGGCTCCACCTAACTGTGGGCACCTGAGGCAGAGCATGGAGATAATCAGCACTGCATAATCATTATATTTTGTGACATTCAGATCTAGGAAAGACAGATTTCTACTATGAGAAGTGTAGATCTTCAGGCTCCAGCTTTGCACAAAGAGTAGATCTTAGAAGGAAACACCATGCTTGCCTACACTCTATTTAAAAAAACATCATTTGTCTTAGATAGAAAGTATTTTGTGCAATATATTTAGGAAAATAACATTCTTTCATCAGATCCACTTACTTGGGTTTGGAGGGAAGAGCGTGCAGCTTTTGCAATGAATTATTTCTTTGACTACAGGCACATCTGTTGGTGGTGGTGGCGGCACTAACCCCATGCCTGGTATCATTGGGTTAATAGGAGTGATTCCAGTCATCATGCTAAGGCTTGGATCAAAGCCTGGTACACAGATTGAATCTGTAAATGTATAACATAAAATCCTGGCTTATAAATCTTGAAACTACTTGTTACTATTTTCTTGCACAGACAATTTCGCTTTAGGCTTTTTTTTTTTTTTTTTCCCCCCAAGCATCACTGTTAAAAAAAAAGAGAAGGGAAAAGGAAAAATGGGAAAGGGAAAAGGCAGAGCAACAGAGAGGAGAGAGGGAGTGGGAGGTGCATTTTCAGTGAAAAAAACCCCACCAAACAAACCAACCAACTATGCATAAATAAGGGAATGTTACATAATTTGAAATATTAATACGACTGAGTAAAACAGAGCACATTAAACTGTAAAACCATGCATGATGCATATCTCTTATTATTTGGAATGCAATTTTCTGTTTCATAATGCCACTGTGGTGTTTACATTGCCTTCTGATCAGCGTACAAAGAATATATTTTAACACCGATATGTCCTCTCCATCTAATTGTCAGACAGATTTATCACAACATAGCCTTCTCACATAAGTGACCTTGATTTATGACCAGCACAGGGAAAGATCCATTTCTGGCTGCTTTATAGAAGCGCAGTTAGCCAAGACTTCTAACCATTTTACCCTGGAATATAAAGTTTCAGCTGCATAGAACAGGGTATTTTTTGAACTTTGGAATTGATTCCTTCTTGTCCTGTTATTTAATCAGATTAGTAGATTCTCTTCAAGACATGTATTATTAAAATATACCACTACAGCCCCATAAAGTAAAATGCATATTTGGCAACCATTACTCTTTTTCCTTCCTGATCTCTTTGCCAAGACTTCCATACATATTATTTAAAGTTGAAAGATTTACTGGGGAGCACCAGCGCTGTAACACCAAGAACTGTAATAAGCAGATGTTTCAGATGAACTAAGTGCCAACTTCTGAAATTTGCTTTCGTTAAAAACAAGGTTTTGGGTTTCTTGAGGCATAATGAATAAAATATTTTGAGAGACCGATCTCTTTGTTGGCATAACACTGCTGCTATTTGGCATCATCAATTATTTAAAAGAAGAGAGTTACTTTGGTGTTCTACAGGTTTTCTGCTGAGTTTTCTGGCTAGCAACTGGAAAGTATTTAATGATACTTGTAAACACGGGGTTTGGTAGCTTGGGAGCTTGTTTATTTTGAAGAAGCAGAGAGGGAAACAACTCCTCCTCCAGGATTTTTTATATATATATATATATATATATATATATATATATATACATGAAATTTGAGCGGCATTTGCTACAGGGCAGCATGATGAATGGAATGTGACCAGAGGCCCATTTATTCATCCTAGGTCTACTGTGGAGAAGCTATGTGACCCTGGGTCATTCCTCTAACCTTTTTCTATCTTAATTTCTGCATCTGCAAAACAGGTAAAATAATATTCACACACTGGTGAGGATTAGCTCACACTTTTATATCACTTTGCAGGTGTAAAGCATTCTGTGGGGGCTGAAAATTATTTTTCATTATTATTCCTGTGAAACATACATAATCATCTTCTTCAGGACGGACAACTGAGGATTGAGAACCTCTACTCCAGTGGCGCTCATATCTATCTTGGTCTCATGCTCCCTGCTCTCCACACACTGTGATCCTTTATCATTTTCAAACAATTCTGTACAACAAGCCTAGCAAGGATTTGCTTTAGGCTTATTGAAGACTAGTATTAATGAAAACGCAAGATATTACACTACCTTTTTTAATAAGTGGTCTTATAAAAAAAGATTTGCTCTGGGTGTGATGCTTTTTTCCATATTGATGTATATGCACTGCTTTTCAAATTAAGCTTTGAAACTCGGAGCCTGTCATTTATTCCACAGGATACAGTGGTGGCTGTATTAAATATTCATAGTTAGTGGATGCTGGGAGATAAAGTCAGAGGTGAAAGGGCAACATGCAATTCAAAGAAATCCTTAGGCTATGCTAATTTGCTTGATCTCATTTTCAGAAGTCAGACTTCTGACAGCCACAGCAGGCCACCCTGTGCAGCACTTTCCTGCTGCGGGTGGAAGTCCATCGCTACTACTTGCTGATAAAGCAGTCCACAGAGCTCCACAGCACAAAAGGCAAAGCACCACAATAGCGCTCAACACACTGTATCATAAGAGTCCTCTCCTACCACCAGGGAAAACTGGCGCTGGAAAGATGCCAAGAGAGGCATCTCATCCATCCCTCTAGACAAATGTAGGATCAGTTACTGTCCTAGCTAGATACGAAATTTCCTATCAAAGCCACTAGCCATAGTAGACCCACAGCATTCAGAGGCAAGGATGGAGCAGATGGAGATGTACAAGATGTACAGAAGGCCAAGTTCTCCCTACCCCATATGTATCTTTCAGGCCCCGTGTGACAGCCAAGGAAAAACATCATCTGGTGACTGCTAACACAAGTTGTATTTAACCATTGCTGCTCTCTCTTTAAGACAACTACTAGACACATTTCAGCTTCTCTACAGCAGTAGCCAACTGAAACAATGGCAAATTCTGCCCAGATCACGGATGCATGCTCTCGCCCAGAGCAAAGGTTTCAATAAGGTCCAGTTTTCTGAATATTCCTTTGGCAGTGGTGCAGATACAGAGAAAAAGAAAACTAAGGGACACAACAAGCAAACATGGACTTGAAAGGGAGCTGGGAGGGACAGCTTTTAGGTTGCATGTCAGTCAAAGCAGGTTTGTGATTTAAGTGGAAGAAAATTATTTGCCACTCATTCCTGCCACATCCAAGGAAATGTGACTTTTTAAGTAACTTTGCTTGTGTTAAATAAATACATGGCTTTGTCATCAGTTTCTTTTACAACTGGAATCTATCTGCAAGAGCATGAGCAGAGTGTTGGGGGCCAACACTCAGCAAATGTCCTTCTATGTGTGCTGTGACTCTACCTCCAGAAGGTGACTGTGCTGAGGTATATTGAAGAGGACTCAGTCAATAATTCTTGAAATCTAATTCTACATCTTGCAGGCACTAATCCAAATCCTGCTAACATCAAAAGCAAGACTACTGAAGGCACGAACAGCTTTTAATCAGGACCAGGTTTACTTTCACTGTCCTTCTGAATATGTTGCTTTCATTTCCCAACATGTTGAATTGAGAATGAAGTGCTTTCATACATCACAAGAGCATTGTGAGAGGATGCACAGGTACCATTTGCGGAGCATCCTGGAAACGAAAATAATTCTCTGAATACTAAAAACTATTACTATGTATTTCAGTGATGGAAAATTCATCTGGATTTCTGTTCTGTTCAGACCCCTGAAGAGATTGGTGGTGCTTGCATCTACATAGAATTTGATGCATGCCACCTTCATATTGCTGACAAACCAGGAAAAGAGCCTACAGATGGGATGTCCAAAGGAAATACTGGTCTGGAGTCTGAGGTGCAGAGAAAAAGGAACTGATAAAGTCACTGGAAAGGAAAGTCAATAAATTTGCCACATCTGTGATAGGATCCAGAAAAATCCCAAGTTTAACTATATTGATGCTACCGAGTGGTGCAATAATAGAAGTTGGATGTATAGCTCTTGTCTAGGGACAGGGGATGATCATCCATCAGCACCGCCACTGCAGGCTGTTCCATGTCCTGGCATAATGTCTATTTGGAACAGGACCAGGGCACCAGAATTAGAGTTGTAGACAACTCCTATTGAACTGACTGGTAAGACTGTTGGTCTTCAGAATCAAAGGTACTGATAGAGTTATGAAGAATTACAACAAATGGGAATCAACCCTGCCGATGTATGTTTTTGGTAGATTCATTTGGATATATGATTATTAAGATACTGTAGACATGCATATGCCACACTAAGCACAGAGAAACATTAAATTTATATACTATACATCTGAAGAATTAAACTAGTAATATTTTCTGCTTTCAGTAATCATAGTGTTATTTTTAAAGGGATCTATACCTATACTTATGCAGCTAGGTAAGGGTTTATGACCTTTTGGAACTGTAAAAACCAACCTGGCAGAAGAGAGAAAGTTTACATTTGAAAAACGTTAAGAAATAATTATTAAATGAAATCATTAAAATGGAAGGACGATCAGAGATGATAAAGAATTTAAGAATGGAAAAGCACATGTTGTTCAAGTTAGAGTCCCTGGGGATACTGTCCATAAGGCTTGAATATTCACAGATTAGTACAAGAAAGTGAAAACATTGAACGTCAATATTTTCAAGTCAATCTTCTGCCTAAATTTGGCAAAATGAGTTAATTCCTGCTTTATCTAATGAAAAAACTGGCATGGTGGAGAAAAATTAAAACCTCTGAAGAACAAATATCTGGAATTGGCAGTCAGAGGCAAGAAGAAAAAAATTCTTGAAGACTTGGCATAGTTTTTAAAGACCCTTTTTCTTTCAAGTAGAATATAGGGAGAACATAACATTTCACATGAAATCTCTGAGTCTGGAAAAAATAGAAGAACAATAAAATGCCTTTAAGGATAACTATATTCCAACACAATATGTAGTGTAAAACAATTGCTTTTAGTCTCTGTTTTGGGAAGGCAGAAGCAACTTTGTCATCCATAAAAATAGCCATACAATTTTGGAGAAGCATCCTTGTTTTCTTCTTTGCCAATGGTTACTGTCTGAAAAACACCTTCTGTTTTTGCCACTTTATTGCTCTGCCTAAGTAACATGGATGCATATTCCTGCCCATTGTGCTTTTGGGGAATGCACTTCATCACCAACACTAAGTTACCATCATGTTTCCACCAGCACTCACCACAGAGGGAGGTATCTGCTCCATATGACTTTTTATGGGTATAATCCCCTATATGATTGTCAGTATTAGGCCTTGGATGTGTAATTTGTTTTGCCTGCAATTGCCAATTGCTTCTGTGGTCTTTCATGACAGCTGTCAAGTTGTATTTCTGTTTGGATGCGTAAGAACACCCATGTGTGCAAACATGGATTTGTTTGTGTGCCCCTACTCCCACGCATGGAAGGTTTCCACCATGGACATTGTCAGCCATGCGGCTCAGACCTGCTGGCTGAACACAAAGAGAAATGGTGAGTGGTGAAAACAATGATCTGAGCACAAAATAACCGACCAAAATAAAAAAGATTTAAAGGGTCCCCGTGGCCTGAGAGTGATAATTTGACACCTAAGAAAAAAAGGTTTATTTTTTGCTACAACTGAAACAAACAAAAAAAAGTTCTGGTTCCAGGAGTGGAGTTACTTGCCAACATGCACTGCAAGGATTAGGACAGTCCAGGCAGCAGCTGGTAACAAATGTAGTAAGATGCTTGTTAAACTTTGGTTTCTGGGGACCAAAAACGTAAAAATTTCTGAAGACTAAAGCTTTGATTGTCTACTTGAGAAACACGATTGATGAGTGTTTTGAGAGTGAACACAGAGTTGATTTCTAAAAGTTGAGATTTAAGTTTTCCTGAAAAAGGACAAATCTAATAAAGCATCTGCTTCTCTTAAAATAAATACATATATACATATGTATATATGATATGTGTATATGTATTACTTTGCAGTAGCAAAGAAAGAGTAGCTTCTTGGTTTTGGTTTTTTTTTTTTTTGCCTGAAATGAATAAAGTACTTTATTAGAATAAGAAAAAGGTTGTTATTCTAAAATATTGTTGTATTTTTATCTAAAATTCTCCAACAGAACTCTATGCTCTGCTGGTGTATTTACGCTCATGTCAGTCTCCATTTTTTTCTGTATCAGCAATCAAGAATTAATATTCAGCTGCAAGATAAAGATCAAGGCTGGATCACTGTTCTCCCCGGTCATACAAATCTTACCATCTTCTGGGCTTCAGAAAGCTTTTGGTGGATTTTTTTTGACTCATTTGGTCACTGTTATAGGGCTCTTCTCAATGTAACAAGCCCTTCTTACTGGAAAAAAAGAAAAGTGGGAGTGGCAGTAGGGCACCAGATCACTGATGTCCCAAGGAGATGTGCCAATTTAATTTGGTGTTGATCCAGCTGGAGAAGCCCAGTTGTGGAGCACTGCTATCAGCCCCAAAGAGCCAGAGCCTTGGAACATAGCAGCACAGCAGCCACCAGCATCTTTCAGTACATTTCTTTGTCCAATTTAGATGTCATTGAACTTCTAGACTTCTCTGTTTCTAAAACAGATGCTGGATTGTCTGGTAAACTTTCAGACACATTCCAACAAACAAAGATGGGGGAAAAGTCTGACAGCTCTTCCATCTGACCAGCACAACCACTAGCATCCTGCCTCAGAGCAAGGACCATCTGACTGAGGCCAGTAGCAGATGCCCAGGGCATCAGAGTAAGAAACAGGCAGGCAAAGAGCAAACAATTTTTATCTCGTATACACTGAGTGCTTACATACTTCCAGTGGTAGAGATCACAACTGAACAATCCTTTCTAGCAGGCACCTATTCCACATGACTTGATTTATACCTTTTATATTTATTTTATAAATCCTACTGTGCACCTACTTATATTTTGAAAGCAGTGGAACCTGTTTATAACCCTGGCTTTCACAGTGTGCTGGTATTAGGGTAGTACCAGAGTGGGGAAACGTGCTTTCTTTGCTTTGCTAAAACAAGGTATTTGGCAGTTCCAGGCACACCTTCTAGTTTTCATCCTGAGAAACTGTGAATGCCTTATTCACCTTATTCACAAGATTACAGATTTTATTTCTGCTTTTATATTTTGTCATCTGTTTGGCATGTGATCTTTGTCTCTGCAGAGCACAAATATGGAAACTCTTGACTGTGGTCCCTTTTAAAATCCTCAGAAGGTAACTGCAAGGGCAGAGATGTCTTTGTAGGTGCTCATGTAGCCCCAACTTTTTTAAGAACTAAATATCAAAGACATGGGCAGATGCAATTAAATTTAAGTGCTGCCCAAACCCAGTTAATGAAGCACCATGTGGGCACAGGACTCCTGCAGGAACAGGAGTAAGGCACATAGCATCAGCAGGTGTGTGCGTGTGTGTGCATGCATCTGTATATTTGGAGGAGTGGAAAGGGGGGATTGAAGGAGGGGCAGTAAATCACCTCCTTGACCTCTAGCTTTCTCAGTTGGCCAGGGGATCCATCTTGACACCATTCAGCAAGAGCTATATTCTGTGAAACAGAGCCTGGCCTGTAGCAAAAACAAGTCTCTAGGGGAATTTTGATAAAATGGGGAACGAAGGGGAATCCAGATGAGTGTTTCTTGTTAACGATCAACCAAGTAATAATTTATATGAACTCTACAGTGTCTGCCAGACCCATGCCATAAACAAAGCCCTTGTAGCATTATCAAACCACTTGCCACTTGAAAATTACTTCTATAAGACACACATCACTGACAAATCTTTAGGGCTGTATTATTGTACTCCTGCTTTTTTTGGAAGAAAGTGCTGTGTCTGCATAGAGGAATAGTTTACAACAGACAATCCCAAAACTTCAGATGCTGTTCCTCAGAGCTGGCTATGCTGTAGCTAAAAACATGAAAGGCAAATCTGTCCTGTTTTTGAATCCTGCCCATAAAATCACAGAACAAACACTATGTTTGGAGCAATATACATGAAAGACTAAATTAAAGAAAACCACCTTCTCTTTTTACAAGCAAATCATGGGGTGAATCACACTTAGTTCATCCTTTATTGCCACAGCACTTGGCACAACAGGACCCCAATCTTGTTTAGAGCTTCTAATGCAATGCAAATAATAGGAGAGAATAGCAAATAATAATAATACAACAGTGTTACCACAATAGATGCCACCCTCTTCCTAAAACGCAACTTCAATGCTGTTGTGCAAAGAAATCTACAGTGTCACTGTAACGTTATTTCTCTTACTCTTTTTGCTTATGGATACCCATCAGTGACATTTTGACCTCAAAGGGATCTCAGACGCTACCTGCCCACCATGATGAATTTATTTAGTTGCTCCTTAGAACAGCTCTGCAAAGGACTACCTGACAGGCATGCCTGAGAATGAGCTGAAAAAGTCAGGACTTGATGCTGAGGGAGTCTGATGATGGTTTGTCAGTTTTTCACAGCTGACAGCTGCATGTGTAAAAAGTTAAATCAGAAAAAATCGACTAATCTTAGTCTCCATTCACAATCATCTGCTCATTGCGATTTTAGTGGAAACTTCTGGAGGTGAAAATTGAAGGGGGAAAAAGCAGAAAAATAGGAAATAAGGAAAAAGTTAAAGAGAAAAATCAAAATAAATGCAGGGAAGGAGGTGAAGGAGAGGGGAAGATGAACAGATAACAGTATTGTCTGGAACCTCTGCGTTACAGAAAGGTCAGGGTTGGAAGGGACCTCTGGAGATCCCCTTAGTCCAACCCCCTGCTAAAGGAGGTTCACCTAGAGCAGGTTTCACAGGATCATGGCCAGGTGGGTTTTGAATGTCTCCAGAGAAGGAGACTCCACAAACTCTCTGGGCAGCTGTTCCAGTGCTTTGTCACCCTCAAAGTAAAGAAGCTTTTCCTCATATTCAGATGGAACTTTCTGTGTTGCAGTTTGTGCCGATGTCCTGTCGCTGAGCACCACTGAAAAGAGCCTGGCCCCATCCACTTGACACCTACCCTCAAGGCATTTGTAGTTGTTGGTAAGATCCTCTCTCAGACTTCCCTTCTCCAGGCTAAACAGACAAGCTCTCTCGGCCTTTCCCCATAAGGGAGATGCTCCAGTCCCCTCATCGTGTGGCCCTCAGCTGCACCCTCTCCAGTAGTTCCCTGTTTCTCTTGAACTGGGGAGCCCAGCACTGGACACAGCACTCCAGTTGTGGCCTCACCAGAGCAGAGCAGAGGGGCAGGATCACCTCCCTTGACCTGCTGACCATGATCCCCCTAATGCACCCCAGGATCACATGGGC